>NADL03000012.1:600000-937526 GCA_002205965.3 Kappaphycus alvarezii
CGATGCTCAAGGCGTATTTTCCACAGAATGATGAAACAAAATTGTGCCCACTTACATCGGCCGTACCTTCTTCACTGAGCACACTGGAGCGGTGCAGCGAACCCAGTCAACTTTAGATCTAGATCACGTCGGACCCTCTCTAGGTTGGAAATGGATAAACAAAAAAGCGGACCCGCTCATAGACAGTCTGGAAGAGCAAAACTCTCAAGTTTTCATGCTTTAAATCATGTTTGCATGCTCAACAAGTAGAGTATGAATACAATCATGCAATACTTATTCGCACATTCTGTCGTTTCCAACTGCTTGCCCATCATATAATAGTACAATTGTATTCCCTGGTGTTACTACTTGAGTCCTCTCTACCGCGTTTACAGCTCTTCCCGAGTAGTGCGACCGATCAGATTCAAGATACCTACAAATTCATGTTTCTCTGTCCGTGACGAGGCTGTATCTTAAAATTAAAAGTGGTTTTGCTGCAGTTGAAGCAAATGCCACTTGAATTTGTATCGCCCACGTCATGAAAATCATTAAATTTCCTGCCCTCATGACACGTACTGTATATTACAATCCCTTCAAATGTACCTACAAGACTACAGATGCCTCCCGATACATGTTTTCAACAGGCGGAGAATTACAATCACCGTCGCATAAGAGACCGTCTCCTACTGTTGTGCTTTCTGAGTTGTCTACACCTATTCTACTCTTTCAAACGTCTCCCTCTCGCTTCAGTTCAGTTTCTCAACAAGCTGTGCAATTTTCCGACCATGAGCACCGCATCGCTGCCGCACAGCAGACAATGCCATGTAGCCGCACAGATCTACACCCTGCCTTGTCAGAAAAAGTGAGTATACAGCTAGGTTCGCGACGACATGTCATCTAGTATTTGAGACGCACTCATCACGCCCCCGTCGCATCCAATCTCCGCAGACTGCAAAAAAGCTTGTTTATACTTGTGAATTCGTGTCAAATTCAGGTGCAAGTCCTCGAATATGCAGCTCTGCTCTTACCTTGTCAATAGAGTCTCATTTCTATAAAAGGTGCTAGCGCAAGCGAGCAATGCAATTTCCACACCACTCGTTCTGTACTTGATGGCACCAATGTCAATGGGGGGAAGGCGCCTCCGATGCAGTTGCCCTTCACCCGCGCTGCAGTGCCACTAAAGTCGGATAAGCGCGTGGACGGATCTGTTTGGTATACGAAAACCAATACCCTCGGTTGCAGAAGATTGTTGCCATCACACTTTCTTCATCGTATTAACACCAGAAACCCAAGGCCTTGTTATGATACCAAGACCACTCGCACTGTGTTTCTCTTGATATGTAACCATGAAAAATGGAGTTCAAGGTGAGACAGTTTCATATACGGGCCAATAAAACGATGCGCCTCCTCCGCGAGATAATCGCATGCCGTCAAGGACGATCCGTTTCCGTTCCCGCGTGGGCCTGGCTCGTGCCGGCCCTGTGACACGTGCGCTGCAGGTTCAAGGGCGCCGGATAACGCGTATCGTGACCAAATGGATACCACTTGCCCCATCCTTCGATGCTTACCCCGCGCATCATGCATCCCATTCACTACATCGAACAACCCTGCAGAAGGATGGCACTGACTCGTGTGCCTGTTTCCTAGCAATGTTCACTTGCTTCGTAGCAATACGTGCATTCTGAGCAATTGCTGTTTCTACTGTCAAGGCCAGGCTCCTTACAAACTTAAACTTTAAGACTTTGCGTGGTTTCAGTTCCTTTCCAAATTTCGCCTTTGCCGTGACGGTGCTTGGGTCCCGTGAGCTTAATTCTAACAACTCACAAGCAATTTTCCGTGCCTATCTTGAAGCATTGCCAGGAATTTACTCGCTTTCGCCCTACACTTGTAAGAGAGCTACACGTGCCATGGTGTCTCTTTGCTTCTTGAGTGCGCCTCCCGCCAAGGTCTCTTGAAACCGACTCAATTGGACACAAGTTTCAAAAGCAGTTCATGGGCGCTGTGTAGGAAGTTGAGGGTAAGGAAACTCTGGCATGTGATTTGCAGTGGCGTTGAAGCGTGGAAGGGCTTGTAAGTAGGTGCACTCATGGCGTGCCATTTTGACACAGAATGGGCGCATTGCTGCTCTTCTCATGATAACAAGTTTGACACGGAAATTATCTAGTCAGCAAAATCAGCGAGCCAATGAGATTAGCGGTCAACTCGGTGGAGCCTATAAAAAAGGCGATGAGATGTTGAGAGAATAGTAACAAGTACCCCAAAGTTAAGAGGTGTAGGAACGGAGTTGGTGCAGTCGAGTGCAAGGAGGCATATACTTTTGTTGTGTTGACTCGGATGGTAGGAGATGGTGAACGTGATTCGCAATGGATGGGGGTATTACCTGAAAGTTGGGAATGTTTGCTGCGTTGGACAGATCTTCAAAAGTAGAAAATCCTTTCTCGGTGATATGAGTTGGGGCAAGGCGGCAGTCACGCTGGTGAGGCCATGGAGCGATGGACGGGGCGTCAAAACATGACGAGAAAAAGACATGCACATGGGCCAAGTTGACTCGGGTGTACGTATTCCATCGAGGCCCCTGAGGACGGCATCGAAACCCGAGGTTTCGGCATGTGGCGCAGCAACGACGCGACGATAGAGAGCTAGCAATTTGACGTGGTAAGGCAGGGCGCGATTCTCCCGCGCAATGCTTTCATACCTAGCGGCAAGTGCTTGTGCTTGAATGCGGGCTTCCAATTGCTCCCGTTTCATTAACAAGGCGTCACGCTGAGCCAAGAGGCACGGGGTTGTTTCGTGTTTGGATTTTTCCTGACGTAAGATACGGTTGTGTTTGGGTAGAAGATGAGCCTCCTGTGGAAATGCCGGCGATGACTGGACTAATCCCGTTTTTTTGGTCCGGTTTGCGACAATGGCGTTGGTGAGGAGCGGAGAAAAATGACCAGAATCGATCCAATTCAACCGGCGCCATACCAACATACCAACAGTGAATTCTTTTCTGTACTGTACGGTACTGTATCTTACTGTACCAGGCTATTCAGCGGTTACTGGGGGCCCGTCCTTAGGAATGTTTGTGCTTTATCAATAGACTCTAGCTAGCAGGGAGGTGCGAAGAAAGCTTTGCGAAAATGCAGCCCTTCGTAGCCTTTACGGTGGTTGACATATTGAGTGTATAGTGCATAATTTACAATATAGTGTAGTACAGTACATGTACAGGTACAGTATCTTACCGTGCAATACAGAACAGTACAGTATTGTCGAAATGAAACAGTTGGAAGTACAGTAGCAAAAATTTTACTCAAGAAATTGTTTCCGCTGCTGTTTTACAGTACTGCTTGAATGAATGTAGGCTCGAGAGGCTCAAGAGTGAAGAGGAACAGACGAGACTTTTTGCCATGTTTTCGAGTACAGTATGCTGCGTTGCTTGCCGAAACAGGAAATCTTTGGCATCGAATCAAGGCTACTGTTACGGTATAAGAGTTGTGTGCAACTTGCGGCTCTGGAAGATGAATTTTGTTCTAGTATTGAGAATCATCTTTAATCCGATGTCGAGGGATCATTTTTTACCCAAATTTTTTCCCCTTGGAAATGATATTTGCTCATTACGTACATACAGTACCAGTATCTTGGCTTGGGCTGGAATAGTACATCTACGTATCTATGATACCGTACCGTACCGTAGCTACAATACCACGCCTGAGTGCCTGTTCTGCCACCCTCTGCCACCCATAAATATTCCTCCCCACCCCTCATCCAGGTCATTCTGCTGTAAGCAACTGATCTTTTCCAAGAAGATTCATCCTCTTTATTACCGTATATTTTACGCCACTGTACAGTACAGTTTGTCAGCCTGCACAGAGAGTTTTTGTGAATATCTCTTACTGTATCATTGCTGGCGTCAGCTATGACAAGTGTACCTTGCCGCATGCTACAAGATATATATGGAAATCAGGGCACTGCAGTTGGATGGATGGTTGCCGACTTGAACCTCCAAGTAATGCGCCTTGTGAGTGCCAGATTACGCTAGCTAGTACAGTACATTCGGCGCTCAACATCCTATCTTCGAACCGCTCTAATGAAACAATTTACATGATTGTTCCACAGAATCCAAAGTCCTGATCTCAAGTCTCGCGACAGTTACAAGACGTGCATACCGAGCCTCCTAGAGCCAATTAGCTATGACAATATACGCTACGATTTGTGTTTCTTATCCTCTTTCAACTTTATGAAACATGCTACAGCAACTCTATGGCCGTCGAGAGGCCGAAACTACATCACTCTCTGCACATGGTCAAGCCTCCAGGTAACCAACCGCTTGCAGCCGACCTTGTGCAGTACATATACCTACTGTACAGTATTGCCTAATCGTGTTTCACTCTCTTTACCTTCGCATACTCCCATTCCTCGACTGACCTCTGGTATGAACAATCTTCAACCTCCACAAAATCGACACTCTCTCTGCGTCTCTGCTGTGAAGCTCATTTCATAGCACACTGTTCAGTATGTACCCACAATTACCTATTTTCTATGCTTCCATGACCCTAAATATCTCGGAACTGTATCGCAAATTTTACCACCACAACATCCATACTTTTTGTCTTTCCACAAAAGGACTATATTGCAAAACATTGTATCTGGGCTCACAGTACGTATATGTTCATAATATTGTAAGAGAGGAGAGAGAAATAGAGACCTTTTATTGTAAGCAAGTAACATATTGGGAAAGATGTTTCATTCGTGGGAACAATGACCTTTGTAAAGCTGTTTCTAAAGTAGTTCGAATTTGATTTTCGCAGAGCCTTTCGTTAGTTCACCATGTCGCTTTAGATAAACTAAATTCATCCATTAATCTAAACAGCATCGGTCCCTTGCCTAGAGACCTATTTGTACTAATAACAATGCCTTTGATGGCCCAATTCTTTCAAATTGTCCACTTCGAGTGCTAGTTTACATTGCGGCTGGGCTAGGAGTGAAACGTGCCATATATAATGGACACAGTGTGCATCCAGACTGAAAGATATGCAATGTTGCCATGTCTATACGATGGCAAACACTGACTATCCTTTGCGTCACTGTGAGTTGAAATTTTACACTTTTTATTTGCAGTTGCATTAGTCACTGTGTTGTAATAAGGATGGTTATCTCTCAACCATCCACGGAGGTTCACAAGAAGCTAGTCTTAGGAAGTAAATCTCCATGACAAGATAATCATACGTTTGAAGCCCAAAAACTAATAAATGAAACCCACGTTTGACGTTTACTTTCAAAACCAGCGCATGCTTTTCGTCTAGAAAAGCACACAAGGAAGAAACAGAGCTCAAATAGCTTGTGATGACGACACAATTTTTTCTTTACAATGGGCTCATCGACTCAAAACCCGCACCTTCTCGTTACGAAATCAAAGTTATTGAAAGATTCAGGTCTACAATTTGTTTACGCACTGATTCTATCCCCCTGGCAACTTTCACCTTTACGCAACATAATCGCTATCCGGGGATAGAAATGCGTGACGTGGTTTTGTGGAAAATTGCAATGACACGGCAGAGCCTGCGGCTCACAAAAGTTGCTCATCGGGCTCATTTCGAATTCGGTGTTGAGACCAATGAATTAGTCTTTTCGACATTCAAGGCTATGTTTTACAGATTCTCTTTTGAGAAACGACAGTGGATATTATTGCCAACCCCCTGGGGTAGAATAATACTCCCACAATTTACACGCAACTAGTGGCGAGTAAATCTGCTGAGTGTTCAGTTTCCTTTTTTGTTTCGCAAGACAAACAAACAGTGGCCCTTTTAGTACAGTTCCATGCTCAGCAAATATTGATGAATAATGTGCAGAGGAAAATTTACTGCAAGATACACATAATCTTTGTCATTCCGTGATGGTAGAATGTCTGTTTTCGCTAGCCCTTAAAGGTATGAGCCCACGAGGACTACTTTGATGCATGTCACGAACCTTGAATAGCTGCTGAGTTTCATTCCTTTATGTACAGTCTTGCAAGTAATGGCTTGCATTCGTTCTTAAAAACCGAGAGTTGGTCTACGCTTTTTCCCTGCTTGTGAAGGTTTCTTTTCCTCTTTTCAGAAGAGAAGAAATGAAGTGACCTGACCAGTGCAATTGAAGAAGAGCAAGTGCCGATCCACACCCTGTTGATTTGCTGCGTATGTTCAACATTGCTGGCATTCAACACATGAACGAAAGGTTGTATTTTTTCATTCCGCTCGAACAGGTCCTTTTATCGGGGCTAGATCGTCATCAATTGTCAGGGAGGCGTAGAATGGGGGAATCGCTGTGGTTATCTCGACGTGCCCCGTAGGTACAGTTCTTCCTTGAATTATCAGTGACAAGTATCAAGTTGCTGAAGATTTGCGGAACGTTAATTTCTTTCCGCACGAGTTATTGCCAACTTTGTTCTTAGCATGATCCACGATAGTAGTATTTTCACTAGTGACATACGAGACTCGGCAAGGGGGGCGCCATATTATTCTCAGAAACAAAAGTGGTTATAATTTGCAAGCTGCAAAAGTATTAGTACAGGAGTTGGATATCGGTAAACGTGACAATGGTCGTGTCATTCTGTAGCAAAGGTCCTCTCTTTCCACTACGAGAGTTGCTGTGGTGCGGATCCGGATGCGACTGCAAAGGTCAACTGGTATTTATGTCATGCAATGAATAGTTGCCAGGTTTTATCCGTGCTGACGATCATTGTCAGGGGATTAGGGGGGTATCCTTTACTCTAAGCATGTGCGAAAAAGAAATCATGCGATCAGTGGCGGATATTACTTGCATTGCGCCGTTTACGTTTTTTTTGGGCACACCCTTGCATCAAGATTGGAATCTTTACAGTAGGATTTTGGCGAAGAGCTATAGACACAGCAGAAACATGTAGCCAGCCTGTAACAAAAAAAAGGTAGTCGAGTGCGGTATTTCAAAAGAATGACGGAGAGAGTGTGTCTGTCTATTGCCAGTGTACTGTCTGACAGACATTTGTTGGATTATGGCGCAGGAGGAGCTGTACGTTAAAAGAGGTGAGAAGCGGTGCAAGAATGGGTAGACTTACAGTACTACAGTGGTGGCCGCAAAACAAGTCAATATTGGGTAGATTACGAGTTGAAAGAAATTTTGAGTGGACATGTCACAAGGTGAATTAGAGGCATTAGTCTCGAGAGGATGCTAGCCCCAAAAGAGAGTATCATGGTCAAATTACCTCATGAAGAAATTTAGCAATAAACCCAACATGTCCATGTGGCACACAAGCATCGCCAGCCGTTACCAAACCTGGTCTACCGTTAAGATACATCAGCCAGTCATTATGTAATCAACACAAAGGCAATAAAAATTCTCCCAGTACAACACTGCTGCTTAAACACACATACAGCACGACATGGGTGAGATGTTGAGGTCATTACTGCACTGCATGTGTAGAACTAGCCACTCTACAGTAGCTCTTTCCCAAAAATAGAAAGGAAAAAAAATCCAGTATTACATCCTTTTGGCAGCTTTCAAAGTCGCAATCCTTTCCGGCAAATCTCTTACTTCGTTGCCGATCATGGGGAGCCTTTCTTTGCAGGCCACTGGCCCTTCTTTCCAACCAACTCTCCCCATTTTACCCGTTCCCCAAGTCGCGAGAAATACTTCCCCTCCTTGTGCTCGTTAATGGCTGTATTTCAGTGCCCCGTTGAGTTCTCTTGATAGATTTGGATTTAAATGCCATAAAGGAATTGATAACTTCCGAGCCCCTGCATAGGTACAGCATTGCGTAATGACATTCTCTGCTCTCAATATCAACCAACCCGTGTACTTCACAGTGACATCAACTGTGACTTTTGCAGAGTCAATCCATTGCTCCATCAAAAGTCCACCTTCACTGCATTTGTACACTTCCATCGTACAATATTGCGCTGTAATCCACAGCACTCTATCCCCGCAGTGACTATTGCGGCAGACAATCATACGTAGAAATCATTTTGTCACAACGCCGCTTGCATAGCTATACCATCATTCCTGCTTCCCAAACCAACCAATATCCAACCGTCAAAAATCCCTCTTAGTCATCCTCAGGGACAGATATGTGCACCACGATGCTTTGGCTTCACCCAGTCTCTCAACTCGCCTCTTAGCGCCCCCTGCCACTACAAGGAAACTGAGCCTCATCACGGTTTAGACTGTCTACAGTTTGCATTCCGCTCTCAGAATGACGTCAATGCTTCCCCTGCCAGCAACGCTTCAACTCAACAGATCTCTATCTTTCCAAGACCTGCTCACTCACATGTGCGTCAACATCTACCCCCCATCCCAAATCCCATTTCTTGTGACCAGCAGTGCTCGTGCAGCCTCTGTACACTCCGTATTCCTCGCCAAGTTCTGCTTTGCTTTCCATTCTTTACCCCCACACATTCCTTCCAGTCGTGCGTAACAACATGAGCTCACTTGTTCATGCTCCTTCTCACCTCTTGGGAATACAATGACGACGAAATTGGACCCCTGATATGATTCCCGTAACGAAAGGTTCCCCCTCACAAATCAGAGGTCTTTTTGAAAAGCACATTAGACCGATCCTGTTGCTACCTTCCAACGAAATCGCGTCGACTTACGACTACCCACGAAGGGCAATTGATTACACCTCGCAACATACACAGCCCTTCTTCTTCTTCCGATGGGCCATTTGATCTAAGTGGTTCCAGTAAGGCATCCGTAAGACACTTTTGGGGAGGGTAAAGGTTGCTACATCAACAACGAAAGAGCAATATAAATAACGCACTTGTCGTCGATGGAAGGGAAGGCGAGAACAGACAAGGCGCATTCAAAGCGGAAGCGAATCAAACAATCACCACGGATTCAGAAAAGGACTCTCCAGCCCCATTGCCAGCTTCACCAAAAGCATCAGCCGCCGTGGAAGACAAGGATAAACAATCATCAGACGAAGACATGTCGAAGAGGACGAAAACCCCGATTCTTGAGAGTTTGGAGAGGCACAAAGAATTCTTGCGCGCTGAAAACAGGAGGGTGCAGGAGAATCTGTACGACCAGGCGGAAGGTGAAATGTTATTGCGCAATGAAGATGCCATAGTCGACAACGTAATCACGTCGTCTCGTACATCCTCGGCCTCGGAAATGCAGAGGCAGTTCAAAGCTAAGGGGCCATAAGCATCACCGCGGAGATCCATGCCATTGAGGAGGAGAAGAGGTCTCGTGGTGGGGAGCGTCGTGGTGGATCCAGCCGTGCGGATCCAGCCGTGGGGGCCCAGCAAGAGCAGGAAGACGAGCAAGAAGCATTGAACGCCATGGTTGATTCTGCATGAGGACGAGGAGGTTGTGCTAGACATCCCTTACTGAACTAATAGATGACTTAATGTACCAGACAATGTTTTGAGGTAATGTCGGAGATACTATCTTGTGGAGAAAGTTTCCCCTAGATGCGAAAGAGTAAAGCGAGTCCATTGTCTTGGCGATGAATCTGGAAAGCATGCTTGGCACGGCCCAACCGACAAAATAAATGTCGCGGGTTTGCTGCTCCCAGGGGGACAACGAAACGCAAGGCGCGAAACGGGAAAACAGCGAAACGGTTTCGACTTGCAAAATATTTTGACAACTCAGAATCTGCGTGCAAAATATTGTGACGACTCAGAATCTGTTTGCACGGTTGGAGAGGACGTTTGATTGCGAAAGCCGTTCGGTGGACGGATGACGTATTGTCTTATTTTACCTGTGCTGTACGGGACGACAGGTCACCTGAGTACCATGATCATTCGAAAGTTCGACATTGGAGAGAGAAAATTAGATGACCAGTTTCTGCGCAAATTTTATCGAAATTAATTGTCGAATAGTGTATCAAGCGGGACAAATACTGCACAAGTGGTGTGTGAAGTGAACTACAGTATACAGAAAGGCAGCACTGTATAGTACTGTACAGTACAGCAGAGTACGGTACATTACAGTAAAGTATAAGACTGTGCATTGTGACATGAAAGTAGTACCCACTCTTTCCTTTCGAAAACTTTCGAAAACGGTCCGGTCCTTTCAGAAACTCTAAGTGCACTGTACTGCCTGACCGGTCCAGCAGAACTGCTCAATAAGACCATACTGAACTATCGAATTTCAAGACCTGCACCGGGCGGCACAATGGAGAGATTACCCACCACTGTTCAGTTTTAGTTGTGACTAAGATGTAACTAAAATATTCATTCTTTACTCAGTTATGTCTCTTACATACGAGGAAACTTTTGGGTTAACTTAATGCATGGAAGATGTGGTCGGTTATA
Organism: Kappaphycus alvarezii; assembly: GCA_002205965.3. Lineage (NCBI taxonomy): Eukaryota > Rhodophyta > Florideophyceae > Gigartinales > Solieriaceae > Kappaphycus > Kappaphycus alvarezii. The sequence goes on from NADL03000012.1 coordinate 610,236, forward strand.
TCCACGCTGCTGGGAGTGCATTGTGCGGGACATACTGAGCAAAGAATGACAGAAAGATGCGGGAAAGATCGAACGACGGTACAATTTAATAAAAAAACACCATTCATCGAAAGACACACTTTGTCCAACCTCAAAAGAGATCTGTACAAGGTTCATAACTGCAGAGAAACACGAGTTAAGCAGCTCAAGCTCCTATCCATGCAGCTCCTATATCTAAATCTAGTGGCCCAAAACCTTGAACTGCTTGAGCCTCTTGTTCGTGGCCTCGTACCTGGCACGAATGAATCTAAAACCTATATTACCAAAAAACGTCTGTTGACAGGAGCACTAATTGTCCGGATATTCTGTATCGACCACTACATTCTCTTTAAATTCTGAATGGAGTTTTAAGCCAATACGGAAAATGCTTAGGTCAGAATAAAGACCACACAGAAAGGGCCCAGATGCCCACACTGTCCCCCTATGATACTCACTCAGACTTCATGGCAAACAGCTGGACCTCTGAATTTATGACTAAATTAGGCAGGGCTAAATGGTCTAGGTTCCAACATAAGAAAATCCGTGCCATTAACAGACATCGCAATAGCAGAATTTTCACGTCCTTCCAGACTTTTCTTAATGTTGACAGGTATTGAGTTAGTAAATGCAACATGAACCGCTATGAAATGACGGCTCATGATTACGGCCATTTATGTATTTTGAATTACTGACTATATCTTACTCAGCATGCATCAAGCTTTGTAGTTTACGTCCGCTTATGTATCTTTTATTTGTCTTCTCAAGTGTCCTTGTGACTAAGTAAACTAGGCAGCTGAGACGAAAACGCTCACTCTGTATCGAGACAAGCACACTTATTTGCACTTTACAGTCTGAGACTAATCCTGCAAGAAGCAGAAGTTCACTACGAGAACAATTATTAGTTATGAGCCCAGCGCCCCAAGCAAGTTTGCCCTCCAGGCCCAAGTTTTCATGGGATGCAAAGAGTCCCCCGTGGACTGACGGAAAGGGCGATCAAGAAGAGTATAGTGATGCTGTCAAATTGTGGCAGGCATTTCACGACGCACTACCCGACTCGAATAGTAATAAGATTCACACAGCTCTGCAGGCTGTTTGTCTTAAATCAAAAGTGTGTGTTCAAGCAAAAGACCTATGTTCAGGAGTGACTGAATCCGAGTTGACAGGTGAAGGTGCAGTAAATCTCATTGTTGGGAAGATTTACAGGAAATATGACTTATCTTTTGTAAGTGAGGCATACCGTGCATTCAACTATTTATGGAATACACGCCGTAGTAAAACAGAGACCATGAAGAGCTTTGAATCTTGATATGCGGCGCAAGTAGCCAAGTTGGATTCTATATCCGCATCTACAAGGCTACATGAATGTATTACTGCTTTCATGCTACTTTCGAATTCAGCCCTTTAAGACTCACAGAAGTATCCGTCATGGTTGCAGCACCTCCGACTGATGATAACCTCAATGCTCAATCTGTTAACGATGACTTCTTAAGTTCCGTTACTTATCAGCCTGTGGCTTCTACAGTTAGGCAGTGTGAAAAATCTACTAACTCACAAAATGACAACAAGCTGATCAGTGCGAGCTCTGCTGGTGTAAGTCACCATAAGTTCCAGCAACCTGGGGCCAGAAGTAGTAATCATGGTTCCCCAAATTTGAAGTATCCATGTACTAGTTGTGGTATGTATGGTCATTGGGGGCGAAGCCAAAATTCTAATGGATCTTTTCCGCCTCATATGCCATCATTTGATAAACCACAACATGAGAAGGCTACTCATCCTTAGAGTCACCGTCAAGGGTCGAAAAAAGCATCGTCTAATGGAAGCTTTTCAAAAAAACGGTCTCATTTAATATGGCTTTGGTGACGTGTTTTTACTCGAATAATGGAACTAAGACACCGGATATTGGTCCCCTAGTGGACAGTGGAGCGCCATACTCTGGTATCGGCTTAGTAGAGTTGAAGGTGCTTGCTGATTACATTGGATTCTCCCAGAATCCAAAACTTGACTATATTCTTCTAGCTCTGAATGGGCACACACACATGCAGTATGGATAAGGGGAGAATGCAAGTTTTCTTCGAAATATCATTGGGTCAGTTGTCCTTATGTGCCATATTTGACCAAAGAAACCCTGTTCGCATCACTCACTTAGTACTTGACTGGTCTTCCCAGTGGGTAAATGGCAGAAACGTCATACGAAAAGCCAACACTGAAAATATTAAGAACAACGCGTTAGTCTTCCTCGTTGGTGATGAGTTGGATCAGATTTCGCTGGTCAATCACAGCATGTTTAGGTATGTTTCAGTGGACCGTTTCACCTTTCATTACACGAACGGATCAACATTGGCATGTTTGTCTGCTGTGAAACTAATCGACAGGCCGTGTCCTGAAGTTAAAAGGATACTTGACAAAGTCCACAAGCTTGTCTGTCGGCATGCAAGCTTCACAGACTACAAAATGTTACTTGAACGTAACGGAATTTGGATCGACACGATAGCTTCCTATCTTACAGAAGTCATCAAACGCTGTACTGCATGTAGCTTAACAGCTGTCCCACAGACCAGTCGCATAGTATCTATCAGTTATCTCTCCAAACATTTAAACGAAGTATTGTGTGTTGACCATATGAACTTGGATGAGATACTGCTCATGAATATGATGGATATCATCACGAGATACTCAACTGTATACGCCGTCACATCGAAAAATCTCATAGAAGCTGTTACTGGATTTGAATCTTCTTTAGTCTCGCAGTTTTGGTACCATGAATCAGTCCGTGCAGACCAAGCCTTCATGTTGGGTGTGTTAAAAGAGTATGTAGACAGACTTAAGATACCGCTTCACACTGTACCCCTGGTCGGCACTGAAAGAATGCCATTGAGTCCAAGCATACCATCAATCGTAGCGTTTTTCATAGGTTGAAAGTGGCTGCAGGAGAAAAGTTCAATCCACTGCTCGGAGCTTATAAGACAGTTTCGATCTCAAAGGATCTGTACGGCAATGATACCATGTATGCCTTCGAGCTTACCAAAGGCTTCACATATCAAATTGCTGGTAAGCCTGCCGATCTCGCCGTGCCTCATGAGGTACGCAACGCTCGTGAACAGCTACATGCACGAAGAAAGCTTGATCTTATGATGCGCTCCAAATATGTGACTAAAGTGTCGCTTTCCGTTGGCTATATGGTTGAAGTTTATTGAGAGTTGGAACATGAAAAGAGAGGAAATTCGTCGACTCCCAAGCCAGTTCTTTCCGGTGACCGCAATGCACGCTCTATTAAGGTACTAGGGCGCAAACGCAGAGACATTACGGCTGGTTTTGAAGACACCCGTCCCGCACTTCCGAACGAGAGCTTTGCGCAACTTATCGAATATGGATTAGACTAGATTATTGAGTCTACAGTAGAAGTACTTCACAATGAAGAGAACAATGGCACATCAAAAACAGACGAAGAACACTCAGAGCCTTCCGCTAACCTCAACCCGAAATTTAAAGATGATTTCTCAATGGAGTCTCGAAGTGTGGAACAATCTTTCGGTGAAAATATCTCTATTTTTTGGCCTGAAGATTTAGTGTTCTATCTCGTTAGTGTGCACTCTGCTGAGGAAGATGGTCGACTTAATATTCAATATGATAATGATGACAAGGAAGTTCTTAACATGTGCAGTGAGGTTTTTGAAATTTAATGACGCAGTAGCTGCGAACTCCAGTTCGATGGCAACTAACTTCCAAGTTTCCAGTACTGAGAATAATGTTCTGTCGTCCATGTTGAAGCATTTCGGGAAAAAGACCTTTCTAAGAAACAACGCGCAAGGGTTTGATAAATTCCCCTTGGTTAAGCCATAAAGAGCTGTAGAGGAGACATTTCTCAAGACTGTGAGACCCGTATCACACGACGATGTTCCCCTAAATTCAAATATAATTAACAGTCACACCTTGTACAAGGTTATAATCAACCATGATGGCTCATAGAAGCTCAAGGCACGTATTGCACCTCATGGCAACATGGATGTCTTGGAGAACGTGCTCAGCAAGGACTTTACAACATGCACGTCAACTGGTCTGCGAATACTTTAGTCAATTGCTTCGCTTTATGGATGGATAGTTCAAAGAGCAGATGTGAAGGCTGCATTCCTGCAGACTGGTGAAGCTAAAAGAGAAGTATATGTGCGTCCTCCGAGTGAAAGTCGGATGCGTTCAACACATATTTGGCTATTATTGACAGCTGCGTATGGGATTGTCAACTCTAATGCCAAATGGAAAAATCATTCAGATCTGGTTATGCTTGATATTGGATTACGTCTGTCGACTCATGCTACCCAGCTCTTCTATCGAAAAGAGGATGGGAGGTTAGTATTAATTGTTGCGAGGATTGTGGAAGATCTGAAAGCTGCCGGTGAAGCTGGTCGAGTGGAGCACTTCATGAAAGAGTTAACCAGACGATTCAAGTTTGGCGATGTTAAGCATGCACCAGGAAAGCTTCGATTCTTTGGAATCAATACAATTCAGAATGGTGACTGCACCATTGAGACTGACGCTGATGAAAATTTGGACGCCGCTACTTAGTATCCTCTTCCTCGACCCCTTCAAAAGCAGCACGAACGACCGCTGAAAGGGATTGAAAGATCCGTGTTTGCATCTACAATTAGTTCACTTGGTTGGATAGGAACAGCGACATCTCCTTTTTGCTCATTTTATGCCAGCTACTTGCAACAGAAAACACCTGAACTTAAGGTCTGTAGAATGGTTGAGCAAGTTAACAAGGTTCGTATGCTTAAGAAGCTTGGTAAAACCACTGCCTATCCTCACCCAACCGACAAGCACCAGCACGAACTAAAAGCCCTAGTGTTCACCGGTGCGTCTCGTATAGATGAATGTGAACAACTCGGAGTCTTGGCTGGACTCCTTGCGGATGAAGCGAAGATGAACTCAATTTATCACACTATATCATGGGTTTCACACAAGGCAAAGCGCCCTGTGAAGAGCGTACCTGCTACAGAGATTTTTGCGGCATCTGAAGGAATCGAAAAAGGGAAAATAATTGCTAAGGTATATTTAAAACCTCTTGAGATGGAAATTAAGCTGCGTATTGCACTAGACTCCAAAGACCCGTGTACGTCGCTTTCTACTCAAAGGAAATCCATCGACAAATCGATCCGTGGTGATGTTGGATCTGTCCGCTATGAACTTGAAACCGGTGCGGTCGATAATATGGCATGGATTCTAGGGCAGTCTAATTTAGCTGATCCTCTAACGAAGAAGGACAGCAGCCCAACAGATGCACTACAGTTAACATTGTTTACAGGATGATTGTGGGTGGACTTCGGTGGTGTTTCAGAGACAAAGTTACCAGAGAAAAACGTTGGCTGAAAAAGGAAAGAGTATGAAATGGCTGATGATGATTACGGCCATTTATGTATTTTGAATTACTGACTATATCTTACTCAGCACGCATCAAGCTTTGCAGTTTACGTCCGCTTATATTTATTGTATCTGTCTACTTAAGTGTCCTTGTGACTAAATAAACTAGGCAGCTTAGACGAAAGACGCTCACTCCGTTTCTGTAACGAGACAAGCACACGTATTTACAATTTACAGTCTGAGACCAATCCTACTAGAAATAGAAGTGTACAACCCGTACAATTATTATCGGCCTACCTTAAAATTGAGTAAATTTGAAACATCAAGAGAGGACAGTTGAATGAAAAAACCACAGCATCAGAGTCGGAATTTCTTTTCGTCAGCGCTGGCTGCGCTGCATTATTTGCTCATTTTTATTTTATTTTATAACTTTTGAGGAACATTAGTGCCTACAGTAGATACCGCGGCTCAAAGAAGGAGGCAGGTACGTTTTACACATGTTACATGCTTTCGTTGCCACTTGAGGAATGACGCTAGAAGCCCATCGGAAACGCCTCACTCCGAGGGCTGTACTTTTCGTCACTCATAGCGTCGATAAACTTGCCAGAATCCCTTCGAGGGTGATAAAAGGAAGCACCATGCTCTGGAAGATGCGCAAGGGTCTCTTGTACAAGGCAGCAACGGACTACTGCACAACAGAACTAATACTGTACAGTAATAGAGATTTGGCATTCATAAATCTGGCCTAAAAATAAAAAAATGTTTAATTTATATAATGCGCATTACTTTTTCGCCAGATATTCTGCAAATTCCGCGAACATGTCGTTTTTTTGTAAAACTTATCTTCAATAAAAGGGCTTGGTCCCCCGAAATCCGCGTATTTCAGGAAGCATTGAACCCTTGAGCTCTTAAGACTATGAGTAAAACGTTTCTAAAAAACCTAATTTTTTGATCAAAAATAATCCGCTCACAATACCGGATATTTATTATAAATGAGAGCATTATTTTTTGTATCATTCTATTAAAAAGATTTAAGTTCACTTCATTGAATCAATGCACTGAAATCATACTGGATGGGTTTTCCTCTAGACATGTTCGCGGAAAATACGCGCTAATAGAAATATTTACGGAATGGCGTGGCTTGTTTGTTTTCCGTTCGCAGGATAAAAAAGAACGATAGGCAACAAAAAATTTCATAGAAACAAAAAAAGAAATGTGAAATTTTTGTGTTTTTGGGGACACGCTCAATTTGGACCTTTGCAGTTGAATTTTTCCGTTAGGAGCCCTTCTTTTGTTGCCGCCAGCCCCTATTCAGGCTATAAATCTTTCCAATTATAACAATGAACTCAGTCAAAACTCTAACAGAGAACTCTGAAGCAGTCTTGCACTTACGTAGACTATTTGAGACAAAAAATAACGGGCCACAAGAAAACAGAATTTTTCTACAAACTATGAAAGCTATTTCAGGAGCACTTTCTAATTGCCTTTCGGCATGTTCAAAAAAAAGAGATCCGAATTCCTTGAGCACGGTCCAGAAAATAAGTTTTAAAGGTTTATTTTCGTCGTATATCGTTTTATACTGAGGTCTTATGATGATGTAAATTCTGGTTACAGTGAATCAGATTTGAGTACAAGATCCGTTAAAAGTTTCGAGGTGGTTGCTGTGAATCTTATGTATTTGGTATCCTCATGGATTGAGCCTGAGACTATGAAAAAGCGGTTGTCACTTTCAATTGTGTTCCCACCCGTCGTCCGATCCGCTGATTTCAGTTATCCTATAGATACTTTTCATCGCACTATATTTGAAGTATAACTTACAGGGCCAGAGCTTTGAGCGTAAAAGATTTTTGGATCTTTCAAGTTTGAAGCGACTTTAAAAAAGTCGCGGGAGAAGAAGGACGAATCAATTTTATCTATTTTGAAGATATCTCTGCCTTTTGAAGTTGAGACTTACGCCCACGATAAGCTAATAAAAGCTCTTCTGCTAAGTGACACCAAGCTCCTTTATGTTGAGATAAAGGCCTCTGTGGATACATATGGGCTACTTATCTGCAATCAAGCTTCAAAGGTTGTTGGCTGAAATAGATTAACTTGTTAAAATTCGAATTTCCCCATCTCTTTGTAATGAATTGCAACATTCTGAAATTTTATCTTGTAAGAAAGCAGAAAACGTAAGAGTAAGTGAAGATTCATGCGAAATTGCTTTCAAAGGAGCTTCAATCGCCCGTGCCCCAACTTGCACCCGATCCCAACCTCACCACCCACTTCACCTCAAATTAGCCCCCATCTCCCCCCAACCTCCGCCCTACTTCACCCTGACCTCGCCGCTTACCTTAAACCCCCACGCACCCTACCGCAACCCGTACCTTACCCCCAATCGTCCCCCCATCTCTGCCTTCACTGCTCTCCCACTCGGCCATTTTCACAAACCATGCAGTAGGATCAGCGCAGAAACTTTCAATTACGGCGACAACAGAGCTGATAGAGATTGAGCCTGTCCCTCCCAATCTTTCGTAGTCGCTGAAATCAACGCGGCCGCGACAGAAAAAACGGAGAAATGTCTCGGGTCGACAACAAACAACTCGCCTCGCAACCCGCCTCGAAATAGTGCAGATAGAGAGAAGACAGACCGCAATTCCCGCTTTATAGCCGAAAAAATCTGCTCGTCGCTAGGAATATTCCTGCAACCAAGGAACACCCTTCCTAAGATTGTTTGAAGATCTTTAAAACAGCTGCGAAACACATCAACGCAAAACATATAGTGAAACAGCTCGTTTCAGCGAAACTAGTTCAAGACAGTTACAAGAAGTTGCGAGCTGCCTTCGAGAGGACCGAAAAGCAAGACTAGTTGCGGCCAAGGGCAGCGGGAGATGTTGATGAAATGGAGGCTTTTTATGAAAGAAGATATAGAAGAACAGTGGATAAAAAGGGACTAGCTAAAAGCTGCAAAAGAAATGGAAGCAAGCAAGGATTGGATTGGGAGGGAGACGAAAAAAATGGCGAAAAAACAGCGAGAAAGTGATGGTTCCAGAAAATGATGGTTTTCCAATGGCGAGAGTCCTTTGATGAACTTTGATCCCGCATTGGAACGAATTCGCAAATCACCGAAACTACCTGTGGTTTGTTAGAAATTGGAGAGGTAGTTTTTTTTGTCGCATCCAAAGAATAGAGACCTTGTTCGCGTCGAACTCGATAGGAGGCGGCTAAATGTTGAGCGTGAGCGTCTTCAATTCTAGTTTTGAGGAACTACAGAAGGACAGGGTTGAGCGCTCGAGAGTTGAAGGCGTCACAAAACCTTGAGCTTCGCAAGCGCCCTCATGATCGAGAATTTTGCCGCAATTGAGAAATATGCTGACTAGGGAGGAATGGAATCAGGATAACACTTTCAAATTGAAACAATAGTCTACAATAATGCTAGCTTTCCCGGTCTCGCGGGGCCCCTGTGGGGAATTCCACTCGCGCTTCGCGCGGGATTCGCTTCGCAGTCTTTATCCTCGCTTATTATGGCCCCTCTTCGAAGCATTGTTTAGTTTCCATTCATCTCTTAAAGCTAAATGACACTTTCAATTGTAGTTGGACGCTAGTCGAAATAAGCAGACGTCTGCAGAAGATTCAAAAATACTCTCAAATTGTAAAACAGCATTGATGCAAGGTATAGGTTCCGACAGGCCACTCCTTTACTTTTATTCTATGTTTTTAAAAAAAAGTTATGAAGTAAGCATTGATTTATTGAAAATACTCTCTATAGTCACCCTCATTGTCTGAATAATTTTTTAAACCCGCTGTGAACTGTTTTAGGTTGCTATATTCATACGGGTCGTGCAAGAACCTTCTCAGGTTGTGCCGATAGTCTCCATAGAGACAAAATTGCTAACCATGAGCACTCAGAACTGAAGAAAGTAACCCCCAGAAATTCTCCTAGAGTATAGAGTTTCATAATCAAGACGTCTTCTAATAGGCCCAACGATGTGGAAAATCAATACATGTGAAATAGTAACAGATTGAAACTTCATGGAATGCTACCTATTATGACCGCTATACGCTCCTATTTGCACCATGTGACTGAATCATGTGACTGCCACTCGGACGGGCTATACCGATAAAGGTGCCATCTGTAAATCCAACGCAATTAAAAATGCCCCTTTTTTGGCTCAAACTGCGTCAAAGTAGATCTGGACACAAATGAATAAAGGAATTACTCAAGCGTAAGGTCAAAATTCTTCCTGAAGTAGAAAGAATCTACCCTTGCAACCCCAGAAACCTCTGGTAGCCTTGAACTGTGCTTTCCAAGCAATAATTAGAGACCGATTCATCAAGCTAGAAATGCTAATCGACTGCGAATAACACATATGATAAGTACAGTGGTAACAGCAATACGACTGCATCGAGTGGCAGTTTGAGCTGACGGTCAGGATGTCACTCGTTGCAATAGCGCCACGTGATCTTCTTCGAAACGAAATGGAAGAACTGAATCGGCGTTGGTGAATCCGTTAGAGTTTTTGAAAAGGAAGATATGCTAATCCTGTTGCTTCGTCGAAGTAAATTTGAATAGTCCGTCGTTGATAGACGTGTCCTGTACGGAACGATTAGTAAAGGAACTGATGATGCGGATGATGTTCTGAGCACTCTTGATGGAGGGATAAAAATTGCGTATGCAATAGCTGTCTTCCATTTATATGCTCTGTTCCGGCAGGCTGCTTCCGTATATTCTCTGATTTTTCCATTTGACATGCTGATCAAAGATCTACTTTAGGCTCTCGCTCAGTACGGGGCAGCTTTTCCCTCTTTTCTGTACAAATCTTGTTCAATTATCGAAGGTTTCTGCGCAATCAAATTCAAATTTCTGAAATGCATTTAGATCTTTTCTCAACTACGCATTTTGATTGCCAATAGTAAACTCTTAAATTCATGAATTTCCCTAAGTGAAAACTCTCAAAGCTTTCGAGGTATTGTTTCGGACTGTAATTTAGGAGACAGTACAGATGAGCTAGATATGTGGCCTGCGCGCGACAAACTGAAAACTGAGTACATCGTTGGACCAATGCAGCGTACTGTCCATATTACTGTAAGCATTGCCGATTTGTGCAAAAGAGCTCGGGGATGGACCAACTGGCTCAATGCTTTACTGAAGATATTTAACCGACAACAGTGCAAGGCAACAGGAGTCGAAGCCAATATGTGGATAATACGTAATTCTCGGACATAAAGCGTAGACTGCTGAAATGCTAGTGAAGTAGAGGTCTGATGTCACCAACACCTTTCCACCCCTCCGTATGGCATACGACGTCATATTAACATCGCCATTCCAGCAGAGATATACATGGGAACACGCGAAACGCGTGCTTCTGCCAACGCAGAGGAGTGAAGAAAGCTTAGAAAGCTCTCCAGAAAAGTGATTCCCACTCACGGTGAAGATCTTCCGGTATGATCGAAAATAGGACAGAAGTTTGTGCTATTAGCTTTTGGTTCGCGATATTCCATGCTTGCTATAAAGTCGACGGTAATTGATTGGTGCAAGGCTCAGTGGGTGCTCGAAGGTCAAAGTGAAAACTCGGCTTTATCAGCAGCTTAGTCATGCCATTTGGTCCACGCGCAACATGATCAAGGGTAAGCTAATCAAAAAATGCGCGAAGAAGCTCAAAAAGGAGGAATTAGTTAACTAGTTCTTCACTGATGGACTGAGCGCAGGGAATTTGAGCAGCTATTTGGAACTTAGTGATAGTATTTACAATAATTTGGGTTTCAAAGATACGGGTTCGTTTGGCTTGTTCGCAAGGCGGTAGCATAACACCAGAAGTTGGAAAAATTGGGAAATTGGGCATAATCTGGCTTAAAGGCTCTCAATAAGGCGATAGAATACCTTCTTATTGGTCAGAAGGTATTTTTCAGACACAAGCGCATTTCAGGACTTGATGTCCTGGGAGTTTTGCCAAAAGTTGGCCCTCTTACCGACAGCTACGGGTATTAAAGTCATGGTAGCAGACGGAACCGTTCCCTATGGTCATCGGGACGAAGGAAGACTGGAAGCTTCGGCTTTTGTTTACTATCACCAGCTCAATAGAGTCATGAAGCCGGACCGCTTGCCGTTGCAGAAGATGGAGGAGCTAATCGACGATCTCGCGAGGGCTACTGAATTGAAGATATTGGACTTGTAAATATGTTATTGGCAGGTTCCGATTCCGGGGGGAATGAAAGGAGAGGATGAAATTCGTATGTATTAGTGGGACGTACAAGAACAAAGTGATATTTTTTGGATTAATGAATGAACCTTCAACGTTCCAAAAGATGAACATGGGAACACTTCCGCCGTTGCGAGCAAGTCTTTGAGGCGAGCAAGTCTTGGAAAGGATTCGAGGGAGAATGTGAAGATCAAAGTGAGAAACTGCAGCTTCGCTCATTAGAAGGTGAAGTTTCTTGACCACGTCGTCATTGACTCTGGTAAGTAGATGGGCGCCGACAAGATCATGGACATAATGGAAGCTCCACCGCCGAAGAAAATAACCGAGCGCAGCTGTTCTCTCAATTTTGCAGGATACTTTTGCCAGATAATTTAGAAACTTTAGCGGTATTAAGTACTGCGATACCGTAAAAGGGATTTAGAATTAACATATTTGATCGTAAAGAAGCCTAGAAATTGAACACAATTGACTCAGTTGGCTTCAAAAGACCTCAGGTAGAAGCTGAAGAAACATAAAGTTCTCTCCTTCCCTGATTTCGATTTTATGTTCCTTGTGGAAACTGAAGCGTCCTCCCTGATTGTAGGGGTCGTGTTAGCCCAGAAGAAGGAGGATAGAAAGGTTCATATGATTCATTTCGCGTCGTGTACGATGAAAGGGCAAGAGAGCTTCGACCCTGTGTGTTAATAATAGCCCTCGCCTTTGTTTTCGCCTTGAACATTTTTCGAGTGTAACTACTCTTAGGGGAACCGTTTATTCTGTGTAACGATCATCAGTCCCCGCAAATAGGCTTAAGGAGAACTGAATCCATTAGAGGCTGGCGAGATGGCTGCATTTAATTGCAAAGTATATTTACGAATTCAAATACTGCGTAGAGTCTGCGAATTGGGCAGCGGACTGCTTCTCAAGGATGTTAGTCGAGGACATGAATGGGAAGAAGTACAATAAAGTGACGGAGGGGTTGGCGGACACCGTTCACTGATCGGGAAGCTATCCAAATTGAAAAATAATTGTCAGGGGTGAAAAGATCTTCGGCGAGCAAACGGATTCAAGCCATGGACGCAAAGAAGTATTTGGCTGCTCCAAGAAAGACGATGAATTTTTCGCTGAGGAATGAGACCCTTTTATGCAGGGAGAAGGATGGAACTCGCGTCGCACCGACTCCTGGAAAACGTGCAGAGAGTCTGTAGATTTTCACGACTATTTTTTCCACCAGAACGCAAAAACATCTGGTAAATTTGTGCGGGATTGTTTTTGGTGGCCCAGTGTCTATAGCGACATAACAGATTACATTCAGTCTATAGCGACATAACAGATTACATTCAGTCTTGTAATGGTTGTAATCCCGCAAGATGACTCGCTTCGGATACCAAGGGCGTTAGAGCTCCCGTTACTGGAGAGATTTAGACGATTTCCATAGTCTTTGGGGAATTTTTAAGTCTTTTAATATTTGCAAGATGCTTGGGCTGATGGAGGTGGAGCACATAAAGTTTTACCTTTTGGGTTGGGAAACAAAGGGCGTTAAGTCGGATACTGTTATCAAGTTCGTCGAGCAATGTATATATGGCCTTTCGGGCCTCCGAAAACAATTCTGTCAGATAATGCCTCGTCGATCATGGCAGTGTCGGTGCAAAAGTACATCATGAAGAGACGGGAAATCGAACGAAATACAGTCCTTTCTCATGCATCAATGGGGAACAAAAGAGTTGAAACGATGTTGGGAAAGATGAAGCTCGCAATCAAAAGGAAAGTACTGAAGAATGGTGGCACTGAGCGGAAGCTTAGCGGTAAGTTCTGCGGCTACTGCCGACGCGCTCGCGGCAATATAACTTACCATTACTAGTTCATAGACGGGGTCATCCCGAGAATGTTGGCCAGTGACGCCATGGCCCTGGTCAGTGCAGGATCAAAAAAGGGTTTAATAGAGATTCTGGGGAGGCACGCACCATTGGGGAAGTTCGGATCGGCAGCCCAATGATAATATCCAGGCAAAGGTATCCAACATGTGTGACGACGTACCGGTGGCGCACGGGCCGGCATTGAACTGCTACCAGAAGTGGCTGACGTTTGAATAACTCTATTATGGGACATGGAGAACGATCAACGCTGATAATTACCACCACTAACTCTTATCTTAGACCAATGGGGTCACAGGTAACGCTATCACCGCAAGAAGGCTAGTGAGTCATAACAAGGCAGGAGATAATTCATTCGGATCACAAAAAATGTAAGAGGATTTTGAATTATCGAGCGGACGGTGGAAGCAAGGTCGATATGAAAAAATGCGTGGTTGGTAAAAGAACGAATGAAGAATGAAATGTAAAAGAGAGGACAGCACGAAATGTCCCAACGCGTGAAAAGAAGAGATATTAGAACTCACTATCGCTTCAAGCTTCCATTTAGTTCGTGTGTCGTCCGGTAACGAGGTAGCTGAGAGAAATTTCCTCCACGCAGCCAAAAATATCCGTACTCAGTGAAAATAGTAGAATTAGGACGTCTGACAGACACAGAAGCACAGGATGTCAATGAAGGACTGAAGGAATAAAGCCTCAGCAGGAGATAGATGGCGAAATACGGAGAAGCCAACTGAAATGAAATTATTCAGCCCTGCCGACACAGTTAGGATAAACAAATAAAACCTAGGTGTAGACCGAGTAGGTCGCGGTTGATTTATAGAGATGTAAAGTGCATTGAAATACGAGGTACCGCTCAAGTAAATTCTTCTAGGTATATTGCAGATCCTAGACGCGTCCGTCGCTGGAAGGGAACCGCTTGTACTTGGCGGCGGTCTCCTTGAAATACTGGAAATTATTGACGGAATCTGTGTGATTACCGAGTTTGTAGAAGCCGTTCGCGATGGAAAAGCCTATAAATCATAGGTTGAATCAGTGATGGGGACGCGGATGAGATGCATGAAACGATTTCCGATTAGTTTTGCTCGAAGCTCGCGCTATAGGGTCGAGACGAGGAAGTGTTTACGGTCTGGAGCTTCTTGGAACCATGAAAGTATGTACAAGAATGACGAAAGCCATTCGCTGCAGAACAGTTTAAACTAGTCCCTATATATCGTATGCTTTGCATCACCTTCATTTCGAGAATTACAGGGCATACAAGAGAATACGGTGACATTTCCTACTGTCGTGTCGGCGGCCTCGTCAACTTGAGTATCAGTACACCAGCAGAAGTCAAGAATGCACAAGAAGTTTTAGAGGACCTATTGGTTATCGCTTTAGTCATAAATTACTTTTTGAGCCAATACGGTAGGTTTCATCGTGGCTGAGCTCAGAGAGACTACGACGGAAGGCTGGAATGTGATGGATGCGAAGGTGGGACACACTCCTCGTTAACTGCGATCGGGTTGGTTTGCCCTAAGGGCCATACATATACTTTGAATGGAAAAGAGGACCAGATCTGGTGCAAAATCTTCTGAAAATCGTACCGACTAGCTTTAGGCCGCCAAAACGTGAGGGATCGGATCGGTCTTATCAGATTGCTCGCTACCTCGATAGCTATAGCAGAGCAATGGTGCGTTGGCCGATGATTTTTTCGACCGGTGATTTTCGCCGCGTTTACCGTGTTTTGGCCATAGAAGCCCTCGAGCAGGACGCTTATAACGCGCAACTCAACTTTCCCCACGCTGGCAGTGGCATGTGCCGCAAGAAACGACAACTCCTTACGTACACCGGCAGGCTGTACTGCAAACGGCGCTTTCCTGAAATAAGTAGCTCACAGCTCTAGGGCGCACATCGTTGCCATGCGAAAGGAATAGGAGTAGCGGACGCAGGTATGTGGCGTACCGATTAAGGCTCGAGACAAATGTGTAGAAGAGACGGATGACAGCAGAAAAGGAAGATTTGCAGGCTGAAGCGATATAAAGTTACGTCTCTACGCCCTGCGGGCGTGAGCTTGGTGAAGATCATGTGGGTTTTCACAAAGGTCCGCCCGAGTTGCCATTTAATTTGAGATCTATGTTGAGTTTGATGTGAGATCTTATTTCTACTGTACCTTACTACATGCCACTTCCAATACTCTATACTACAAGATGAAGGGTGGCGTAGCTAGAGGGACGAGAGGAAGAGGTAAGTAACTCTTGGCCAAATAGATAAGGAAAGGGCAGGACAAGCATTAAATATCTGCAATATTTCAATGCGCCAATCTGTTAAGAAAATGTATCGCTCAGAACTACTCTTGTTTAGCATATTTCAAAAATTGTATCCCAAAGCAATCCACCACTATATTTGTACATGAATTGTAAACCGAAAATGTTCGAATATTTGCTCAGCTTCGACTTCTAGCTCGTTAAAATAATTGTTTTTAAACTAAAAAATGAACCTACGATGCTCACTACGGTTATGCTCCTACCTACTGCGGCGTTTCTTACAAATTTAGTCTCCGATTGCACAAATAATTCCTACAAAACTTCCGTGGTGGTTAGAATTTTCAGCTTTCAGAGAATGTTAATATCTATATTCGTCAAGGAAGTGATTGTGTGTGCCTCGGCTTGCTAGAAAATTAAATAAACTTACAAGAAGGGTGTTGTGGTTTGAGGAAATTCATGGATTATTTGTGGTGGGTATCTCGCGGTTTATAGAGAAAGGGCTGATGATATCGTAAAATAGCTGGAGTTCGGGGTGGATTATTTCTGGTTCTTGACAATGCAGAGTCTTTTTGATCTTCTAGTGGTAGCACTCAGTGCTGTTGATGTGTGGCGGAGAGGCTGCTAACGGTGGAGGATGGTTTGGAAGCAGATTTTTGAGAAAAAAGCTGGAGCTTTCGTACGTGGGAATGAACGAGCTCAAAATGCTATTGGCTAGCGTGTGTTTCTTTTTTGTTTTGTTGTGTTTCCTTTTCATCCGGGGGTGTGTGGAGTGTCAAGTTGTGGAATGTGGGCTGAGATAAAGGCAGGAGGGGTTCGATGCAATCATTTGACTGATGGAAAAGAAACTTGATTTCGGGTGCAATATAGTAGATGGATTGTTCGTGGTCTTGGGATGTGAAAGGTACGGGAGATGGGGTACGTGCTAGCATTGTGGGTTGTGTCAGCGGCTCCTCGGTAGGAAGTGTTTAAATATGGGTCTCAGATCTAGGTCGTAGTTGGCTTCGCGCTATGTAGCAGTTGCTACTGGTGCCAGTCCCGACTTCGCCTTTGGATGATTACGTGGTAGGGTTATTTTGTCGTTTTTGCAGTACTGGGATACCATATTGCAAAAAGATGAGGCGAATAACAATGGGAGCGTCCACGGCTTTCTTGATATTAACGGGTTTAGGTATGTTTGTTCAAGTCTGGTCCGCGTGGGTGATAAGGAGGTTTCACCCATAGGAGCTATAGGCTGCAGTAAATTGTGATAGTAACGGAACTTTTCGCTTCTTTTTTATGAAGAGTATGGGGCTTAGTCGAGAGTGAAAAGTTAATCAGTCGCGACATGGAAGCATTTGGTGAATGCTTGATCTTCTATAGGATTTAAGTGCTCAAGTGCTTACTCCTCAGTGCATCGGAAATTAGTTTTGCGCTTGCAAGTGCGGTTTCTAACGTCAGGAAAAGGTCTTTAGCGGAATTTATCTGTCATATTTGTGCCTAGGGCATTATTGCGCACCAATTTGCGGCGTCAACTTTCTGATTTCGGGTAGTGGGTGGTCTTGTTGTCCATGGTTGTAGAAGAAACCCACGGCTTGCGATTCTCCTTACCATGTATTTTTTGGCAGGGTTGGCAGAGTAGCCACTGTATTTGGGGATACGGCCCTGATTGGATAAGTAGAGCCGTCTTATTTTATCGGTGGCCGATTTAATGGTGAGAAATTGGTTTTGTAGCAAGTAAGGTGGCCAATGTGGTGAGCTCTGGATGTCATAGAGTACCGGAGATCATGATCCAGATGTTATTTACCTCTTGAGGTATGCTGTGGTAAATTGCGTTGACATTAACGCATTTTACCGCATTTTAACGGTAAAATGCGTTAATGTTTTCGAAATTTTAGTGGCATAAAATGCACTGTTTCTCAGAGATCTAAAAGGTAGTAGGAGAATGGTCCGTGCTTCTGCTTCTTGAAACGGGCTATTTTCTTGATTTTTGGAAACGATGTGCATCTCTAGAGCATCAACGATTTGAGTGAAAGATAAATACGTTAATTTGATCACGACCTTTATTCCGATAGTGTCCGGAAGCCTTTGGATGATGAGTTACTTGAGCTTCTTATTTTTTACATTGTTTGTCGCTTTCTGTGCATGGTCGAGTGGTTGTGTAGATCTTCAATCTGTAGAATGGGAGTCACTTCCAGAAGTTTTATGAGAGCATTGGGAGTTTGATAATTTCTGATGTTTCCATTTTTTGTGATAATTTATGTCTCTTGGGTATGATTGTTCCGTTTAGATATGCTGATGTTGTGAATTACGTCTACCCAAGTCAGGAGACCCTATAGAACTGCAGAAAGTGCTGAAGAGTACAATGCTGTTAACAACCGTGCCCACAGTAGTCCAATACTGCAGTCACACATATATCAACCGAAGACTGCAAACATTTACAGGGGGTACAAATGGAATAGTTAGTCATAAAAATATACCACAATACAGAAAAATATAAAAGTTTTGATTAAATTAGCAGACTATCAAACAAACACGCAAAGTTACAGCGATATACGGGTATTTTGTAATGAGAAAGGCGGCTTGGTAAAAGACCGCCAAATTTTCGAAAAGATTGTCTTTTATCCAATTGGCCAGTCTCTTACCGAATCCAAACACTCTGTACTCCCTACTGTGCTCAGTATTGTAGCGTTCCCAACCATGCCTCAACCCCAAACCATGCAGCGCCAGCAATGACGCAGTCTTCTGTCCAGAGCACTCTAACAGCGTCCCGAGCCCTTCGCTAGGCTCAGTTGGCGTAATGAAGGCTTCAAATGGCCTTCTCCTAATGCTCAAGGCTACAATATAGAGAGAGGCAAGCATCTCTCATCAACGCCTATGACAGACATGAATTCCAAGACTCTGATGAAGAAAATGACTCTGAATACCCAATTTTCGATCGATTCCACGAGTCCGGTGGCAGCGACACGATTCTTAAGGTGACCAACTTTGATCCTCAAGAGATTGATTAAATTTGGGAGCATTTTTCTAATTTCGTACTAGTGAACTACAATCTAGGGAGGGGTCGCAAAAGTAGCGTAAGCGCAATGGATTCATTTTTATGATAACTGCTGTATATATAAATTGAGGACAGTGGGATTTTCTGGCACAGCAGCAGCGGAGTCAATTAGTGTACAATTTAGTATGTAAACGCTTAGGAAGGATTGAAACGTATTCAGGTATTATAGTCATGGTAGATATGCTACAGATGTAACCTTTCAGCAGGCGTTTGGAGCCATTGGTATTATCCAGGAGGGAAAGGTTTATTTTAGCGGAAAGCATCTTTATGGATTCAAAAAGTTTATATTCTACCAAATAGGCCCGCGATAGCATATAATAAGCATTACACAGGCTCTACTTTGGATTTGACGATTTTCAAGGGATTTCATGCTGGAAATCTAAGAAGATCTATCGACGGGGAGGCAAGGGATGATTCGGGGACTGTCGGAGGAGTACTTGCAGTTGTGGGCTGTTTTTTCTGATATGGGGTATCAAAGTATTGGAAAATTTACGTGGGCTGTGTTGCCCAAAAGGAAAACGCAGAATGGCTATTTATCAAGGAGTGAACAGGGACGTAAGGATCGTGTTTCGTTGAATCAAGTTCTACTGGATAGGTACTTTGGCAGACTTTGAGGGCTATGGTCTATAATGTCAGCAAAGTGAAGGTGAAGTGAGTCTGGTTGTGATTAGAACTTTAAGATATGCATGGAGTCAAAAAACCTGCATGTGTGCATGCATACTCTACGAAGCGATGATCTGGGCATAAATCGCCGTATTTGGAACCGACTCTTTAATATAGATGTTTCTACGGCTGAAAAGCAGAGGTAGGTACAGCAAAATATCTGCGTAAGCGGCGGACGAGAATGGATGCAAAGTTCTGCACAACTAAAAATTTACGCACCGGGCAACATTGAACAACTGACCATTGAGCAATTAGTGTAATCAAAAATGGCATTACTGTTTGGTTGTGGTCGGCTAGTAGGGCTGGCACTCGCAGGTGCCAGTGGATGTGAAATTAAAATGTAGTGCAATGCGTGGTGCGCAGTTCTTCTCGTCTAGGAACGGAACCCCGTCAGACAATGAGAAAACCAACACATACACACCAAGACCCACGGGGTGTTCGCTGTCCCTCTTTCTCTTTAAGCACCCTACGATGCAGTAGCACAGCTCGCGACGGGGAGGAGAGGTGGGGCTGGAAGAGCGATGGTGATTCCTGGGACGTCTGTACGGTATACTTTTCCTCCGGGTGGTAAGCCCGGACCGTGGTCCACGGAATGCTAGAACCTTGATAAGGATCGATTACAAAGAACCGCAGACACTAGGGGTGTAGTACTGGAAAAGAAGATGTAGTGGTGGGTCAGAAGTGCTGAATATCTCCGTTGGAGATAACTCCTGTATGTTGTCACCAACGACAAACTTGAAGTTCCTATTTGTATATAGACACCGGAGTCCGGGGCACCAAGTGTGAGTAAATATCACAAACAAGCAGCAAGAGGGGTATTATAATATTGTACAGAGAGGGGGAAAATAAAAAGGGGGACCCGGGCGGATCAAAGTGGCTATAACCAATTGGCTAAGTTGCCGCTTGCAAGGTTTCTGCAAAGGCGGAAGCTGGGAGTCAAGTTCAGAGCCAACACTGGGGTGCCTTCTTAATCTGGGGCCCTAGTTGCCAGGTAGATAAATACTAGTTAGCTAGGTTAGGATTATCTACGTCGGCCGGGTAAGTAAAGTTAAGGTCAGTCAAGTAATGGAGATCCAAGTTAGAGACAAGTAAAGTCGACACTTAGCCCAGTAGGTGTCATTCACCTTCGGCAATATCAGGTCGAATTTGGGGGCCGAATTGTCCAGACTATAAGCCCTCAAACCCTCTCGGTTGTTTATACGGCACCACGAGTACTAGTGGGCGGCAAGCGAAAATTGGCCTTACTGAATAGTACAGTGCCCGCTGGTTAGCAGTGAATCAGATTAAAAAATCACCAAAATCAGCTCTGCTGATGGCAGTACAATGCGAGTGCCAATTGCAGTACAAAAAATGCCCGGCGACACAAAAGTGCAAAGCTGGAGATGAGGGGGTTTATTCTAGTTGATTTTAGTCTTTGGACGCAGTTTTGCCGTGTAAGATGGCGAAGAAGCAGGCGATCCAAAGTCAGTGTCGAGGAGCATTGTCACTGGTTATGCAAAACTTGGCTGTCCAACTTATCTCTGAGTTGAGTTTCGAAAAAGTGGGTTTTTTGATGAGGGTGGCCATGGAGTTGGTTTGATGGGGGTAGGCTGCAATCTTTAGATGGCTTAAAAATGACGCCGCAAAGAAAAATAATGAGTGAACCGGCGAGTGCTAATCTAGCGGGCGTTTATTGGGTGGATTCAAAACGAAAAGCGAGTAGTGAGGATCCGAAGCTCTTTGACGAGCGAAGAGGCGAGAGAAGAGTTCCGGCGAAATGCGACGAGGGGAGCGAGAAGATGGAAGTACTTTTAGCACGCTCTCCAGGGCAAAATAGATTTCAGTTCCACCCGGAAGGACTAATCTGTTATAGGCGCGACAATACTCGCCGCAATATAGCTGTCGATTATATCTGTAATGAAAGGCAGGGAAATGAAATGCGCAAGCAGACCGTCACTAAGCTCGCAAAGCACGACTTTTTCATCATATGAGGTCAAATTTCCTCATATGCTCTCTTGCTTCGTCTAGAAGACTCTGCTGAGATTGAGGAAGACCTCGATCATACACCTGACGCCAGTAGTAGTTGAATAGGTAACCTGGGCGAGCCCTTATATATACGATCTCAGAGTAAAACTACTGTAAGGCTACGTAAATAACTGTGAACTAAGTGGACTACTAGCTTTTTTACTGAATATACGACTATGCTTTTATCAGGAGAAGAAAACTGTTGCAGTATTACGTGAAGTTAAACAGTGGAAAAGGTCTCGGTCGCACAACCACTTCATAGATCTCTAGGTCAAAAGTTTACTTTCAACTTCTCAATTATTTGGGTCTACATTGGAAGCTGTCTCTCAAGATTTGAAGCATCTCCCGCAGATATAGCGCTTTCGGAGCGATTGCAGGAGAGGGGATGCGAGATGGTGAGGTCCACAGCGATTTCCCAGGAGTTGATCACGTAGGCGCTAGGAATGTAGACGTCCACACGGCGAGATCTGTGGGAGGACGGTTTCGAGTCGCTTAAAGTGAGCGGATACTCTGCGAGTGCGGAGATGCTGGCCTCCTTACAGTGTCGGTGGAAAGCATTGCGGAAAACACCTTGATGCAGAGTGTTTCCATCTTTGCATTCACTTTTCAAAGCATGCCTACCCAGTAGGTCCAAGAATGGAGCTACTTCTGGAGAACGACAGGAGTAAACGGGACATCGGTGACCGGAGAACAGCGGGTTACAGAGAAGAAGGGCCACAGCAATTTTCCATGCATCAGAAGCCAGGGAGGTGCCACAATGCGGGAAGAGCAAAGCAAAGAAAACGGATGATGGGGTTTTAGTGCAAACGGAGAGAAGACGGGAAAGTTATACGGCATGAGCACAGAGGAAAAAGCGGTAGAAACGTAAATTATGGATTTTGGAAGTGAAAACGGGTTGCAATTTTTCGCCAGGTATGTGCGAGTTGAAACGCTGGGTAAAGCGGTAAGGTTCAAGGATGAGGACAGAGAGTGGTAGCGTTTAGTCATCAGTGATATGGCAGAAAGTGTTACTTCTTCGAAGTGCGGGTTTTTTGATGGAGAGAGTCCATGGAATAGTAGTAACGCAAAGGTTAACAGTCCTATTAACTTGCACGTTCAATACAGTAATATTTATACAGTTTATTATGTACTGCCGTACTTTTGGTTAAATTTGATGTTTTCAGCGATTTTGGTTTTATTATTGTTGTTATTCTTTTTATCGTATGAATTCATCACTTTTGCATGCAGTATTGTACACTAGGACTATTTCATGCGAGGTCGTTTTCAAGGCTCCCAGTCCATTCGCGTACTGACGAACATTTCTTCAGTCATTAAGAAACTTGCTTTGCGACCTAATATAACACTGTACTGTGCAGACTTAAAATGTGATGCTGCATCTGCAACGACTTTTCAATCCAAATGTTCTAAAATATTAAAAAAACATTACAGATGCGATTTTGAATGCAGTCGAATCTCAGCCGAACTGAATCAGGTCCAAATTGTGCCTCAATGAATTCAAAGTTTTATACTGGGACTTTAAGGACCTAAAACTGCCCATTCTTATGTTCTTTTAATATTGAATTTCCCACTCTCTTTATTTTTCGTCTTGTTCTGCGGCTAAACTTTACATAACTTTCTTTTCCTTCTGCCGCACTTGGTAGTGCAATTTATACTCTGTAGTGTACAGAACGCGTCCTTTAACCCTGGGACGTGGATCTGTGATTCCCGAAACTTCGAATACAGTACACCGCCAGGGATACATTTTCATTCACCACCTGACAATCCCGCACCCCCAGATTGGACTACAACTGTGCATTAATTAAGAGGCACGTGCCAATCGCCTGTGCTCTTACTCGAATCCTCTACTCACTCAGCCTATTCTTCCTCTTGCAGCTTCTCCTCGGCAACCATGAAGACCACAGTGAGACTTCGGGGCCCTCCTCTTGGGACACACCAAATTGCAGCCGAACTGCTGTTCTACTCGGGATGCACCCTTTTTGCCGGCCCGATGTTGCAGGCACATCAGCAATTCCACCGAAAATCACACCAACGACCGAGTTTCACCTCATGAAGTTGTCTTCGCCACAGCTTATGCAAACTATCCCCTAGATTCGATGGCCTAGATAGTACAAAAAGAGAGGACCAGCACCGGAGAGCAGTACCCAAGCAAGAAAATTGAGACCAATTCCGCGAGCGTTCCTCGCCCTACCGGCTCAAGCAGGGCCCGCCATGAAGTTTCCCGTCTGTCGGGTCACCAGGATATCAAAAAACTCGTGTAACGGGAGTAGATTTAACTCCAATATGCAGGAGATATGAGTTGATACGAGGAGCTATGCTGGTAAGGAGCAGGATAACCCTTACAATGGATTAACTCTGTACAAACTTCATATATTGATAACGCTATGGTCCGTGAGGTCGATAAAACGATACATGATACAAAAGATTATTTCTTACGAGCTTCTTTCTTCGTCAAACTTAAGACAGAAGGTACGATTTTTTCACAAGAAGTTCAATAAACTCTTCTATGGATGCAAAAACGTCTTCGGTTATCGTCGAAGCACAAGAGTAGCACTATGCTTTATTACATACGCACGACTTCGTCGCACAGTTGTCCAACCATTTTAATAATTAAGAGTAGCAAACTTTCTAAGTAGGCATGACTAAACTTTACGACGCCTGAGAATCTTCATGTCCTCTAGAACAAGGTTTACGATTACCAAGGGCATTTTTCGTTCAACATTTACTTCAAAAAGAAAATTATCTGTGAGAGGGGGAAATTTGGGTACTTTGATTTTGAAAAGTAATGCCATTCACTGATTTGAGGCCATATTTTCCAGTGGTAATTGAGGAAATCGGTTGTAAGTTTTCACAGTAAGAGATTGGAATCATACCCACGTTTCCCTAGAAAGCGGCTGGACTCCAGCAATCAGGAAGGAAGTATTGAAAATTGGTGTTGCTCCCGCGTGGCTCTGAGAAAAAAATTCTTTAACCTTTCAATACATCTCCACTGTCCTCGCTGCCACATTAGGTATCTGTGAGATCATGCATGCAGATTTTTCTACTTGATTGAATTTCTTAGGTGTCCTGCCAAGCAAAGAGAAAGTGTTCGCACGTTAGATGTGCAATAACTGTTGTGTAGCCAATAAGAAGAACAATGTTTGGCCAAGAATTATGATCCCGAGATCCATGTAAAGATCTGTACATGGTCGATGATTCGGGTCTCAGGAGCCATGTATAGAACTTTCTATGGCTCTGGGTCACAACTTGTGTGCATCGCACTGCAGTACAGTGCGGAAGGCACACATACCGGGCAAAACGACACTATAATGGCTCATTTTTAACTATATTCTAGATTTTGGTATAATTTCGTGCTCTTTAAGTTTCTCAGTTGCCCAAAGAAAGTGTAGTCAAGGGGGTTTCGGGCCTCCACGAAAACCTCTACACCTAACACCACGAGACCCAAAGAAAACCACACCCCAAACCCCGTAATCATAACACCACCACATAGCCTCCTCATAACTCCTTTATGATCCTCAAAGCAGTGGCGTCCCTTGTCTTTTTGGACTTACAGTGCTTATATCTAAGTTCAAGTGGGCAGTTGCGCCACTTCTCCTGCGAGGAAGGCACAAAATTTGTGTTTGCTGAGCTTTGTTGGATTAAAGACATCAAATCTGCCGGTGATAGTATATCCCGAGTTAGTAGCCTTCGTTTTATTTGTCCAAACTCGACGTCGTAGAAGTTCTTTTAGTGTCCTGCTATCAGAAAATTTAAGATAACCTCATCCTCCAAACTAAACAGAACCCTAAATGCACAGTACCATAGTACATAATGATTCTTGTTTTGCCCTGCACAGTTAGCAGCGTAGAGTTTTCAACGCTTTGCACTCGCAGAACAGTTTCCATCCCTCATAACGTAGCTTTAAATGTGATGAACCGTAGAAAATACTGCATCTACCGTTTTATCATTCAGCCAATGGCCCTCTGGCAATCCAATCACAAAAAAATGACTTCATTTGCTTGAAGAGGCACCAAAGATATCAAATTTTAGACTGTTAATGAAGTGAAGCTGTTCGGGTTACTTCAAAAGCGTGAGGAGCCATAACTTCTCTGCAAAGTCAAATACAAGATGACACACGTCTCCATCTATAATTTCTTGGAATTCCTTCTGACACTGCTTGTAATGTAAAAAAACTCGGTTTTAGCCTGTTCCAAATGGGCGGTAAGTGCATTTTTGTAGTCACATAAAGGTTCGAGAGCGTTTCCTTTAAAGTAGTGCAAGTTTCGCAAAAGTCTGATCCAACTGCTGCAATCCGAAGGGTTAGCAAGTCGGAGTCCCATTATCTTGAGAGCAAATTGAAGTGAATTGGGGTGGCTGATTTCTTTAGTCTTGGACGGAGAGAAATTATCCCTTGAACAAGCCCTAACCATGCTTCTTTGTTTGATAAGTATAAAATAGTTTTAGAATAGCTGCTTTGGAGGAGACGTAGAGATAATTCATTGAGCGAACCACATCCACGAGGGCATTCAATTCTAGAATATGTAGCTAATTGCATCAAATAATCATGTAGGTAGCCCTTTAGGACAATTGCTATGCTTCGTTTTGTTAAACGTCTGGAAGAGGGTTTGTTCCGACATCTCTTGCATGACGTCGAATGGTTTCATCAGACAAACTTAGTATGGCAGTGAACGTCTGGGGGCAAACGCGTTGCCCTTTCATGGAGAAACAGGTGGTTCCACGTCCCGTAGTCGGCTTGCTTTGTAGACTACTATAACCGCGCTTTTGAGTTGCGATCGTTGCGTCGGTAAGCAGCATTTTGGGAGTTCCCCTAGGCGATGTTAGTGCAAAGAATATAGACAGTAAGAAACGCACACGGTCTGCCTTGTTCATTTCTGCGGAGCCAACCGCCAGTTCAAAAGCTTCGGGTACTTGAAAACGGACATGTTTACATAAATTAGTCGCCAGACGGCAGCAGTGGATTCTTTCAATGTTAAGAATGATTCTTTTTCCCTCTCTTCGTGTTTTTCGTTCGTAGTATTGCGAAAAAGTTCTTCTTCAGGCAGAAAGCCTGTTGCATCCATTTCAGCTTCGTAGTCTGACGTTATCTTGCCTGTGTGAGATACGCCAGCTCTTCCTACTGGAATCACTGACACCCCCAAATCCAGTAGCGCTGAGGGATGCTACTACTTCTTCAGCATTTAAAATAGTTTCCATGGTAGTACTTGATAGAGCAAATGTGATTGAGAGCATAAGCGATAGAGGGATAAAGTTACCAAGGGATGCCAGAAAGGCAAGTGCTACAGCCCAAGGCATTAAACGTAAATATAAATGAAATTTTTTTCCGGAAGCAGTTTTTGTTTTTGATGATTTCTGCCCTTTCCTCTCAGCTTTATTCTTAGGTTTCACGGTGTCCTCAATTATTTTGCAGCCAATAACGGAGGGCAAGTATGTTTTATTTAATCAGATAATTTTGACAAACAGAATCTACGTGAAAAGATGAAGACAGCTATGTATGTAATCAAAATCTTCGAAAATAGCCATAAACAACTTTTTTTCTTGAAACATACCCGTATGCGCAGTGATTTCCTCACTTAGGAGGCCTTCATATCCAATGAAAGGAACAGTAAGAAGTATACTGAAGCCCTTAACGACTCATGAAGACCATCCTCAGTAAAGGGAGCTGATAAGTCGGGAGGAAGTGGAAGGACTGGTTAATGATTCTACTGAATTTAACGAGGAAAACATCAACAAGTTAATTATACAATAGCAGATTCTACTAACGATCCCCTCATCTACGATAAATTAGGATAAGGTTCCACATACTCTGGATGTAAGTACAGTTCTGTCAAGACCTTTTCTTCTTCGCAAGGCTCCAGCCGACCGGATCCGGTTGCCCGGAGCTCAGAGCGCCCGTTGCTCGTTTCTGCCATCATAACACCGCTCTTGGATCGTCTCTAGCCCCTTTTACTCCTCAATAGCAAGCCCAGACCGTCCTTCTTGTACTATCGCTTACAAAGTCGTGACGGTCACTGAAAGGAAGAAAAAGCGCAGAAAGAGTAGGAAGCCGATATTTTTTTCGCATCTGTGTCAATGCGGGATAGCGGGCGACTCAGGACCCAGGTTGAAGGCATATAGGAGTAAATGAAGGCTAAAAGAAAGCAGGAAACACCCACGTTCCTAATCCTGCGACCTAACCTTCACCTTCACCCAGGATATCGACATCGAGACTCATGGTAACAGCAACGAACACCGTAGGAAGCTTTCCTTCCCCGCTGAAAAACAAGGCTTTTAGAACTTTCTCTTTCTATAGTGAGTTTCTCAGTATATATTTTTAGCTTAAAAGAGGGATTCAAAACAAAACAAACAAAAATAAGACAAAATATGAAAAATAAGAATAGTAACAGACGAAAAGCAAACAAAAAAAGCAAAAAGAAGAATAAAGACGCAGCCAGTACTTCCATAAAACGTTAATCTTAGTAACTGTCTCCAAAAAGGGCTAAAAATACCCCTCTACTTTATTGTACATTGGTGACTGATGCCATAGAAACCCCCCATAAAGCAATTTAGGCCACATGTGTACGGTATAATTAGAAAAAACCCTCCCAATCAAGAGAAAGTATAAATCAAGAATCAAACTGGGGAAATATTTTATAAGAAAGAGAAAATCCCAGTAATTAAACTCAAAAGTTTATTTTTGAGACTGCTTGTTGCATTAGGACACCGATCTAATTTACTACTACAAAAGGAATCTGATATAAAATTAATAACCAATAACCCCTCTCTGCTAGAAAAATGACGTCTAAACAACGCTTATGCATAGATAAAGTGAGTCTCTGAATTTTTTCATCTATTGAGCTCCAATGGATGTTGATACAGTCCATAAATTCGGAAGTAGAGCTAAATTGGCTGTTTCTATCGTATACTTCCTGATCCAGTATATCCCACAGATTTTACATAGGATGAGGACTTAGTAATTCTCGTACCAATTCGTGAGCATGTTTGTTTGAGATTGAAGCCAGGCTTTTACGAGTAAGGAATCATAGTCGGGTGCATTATCCAGCTGGTAGACCCATTAAACTGGAAAATTATCGCCTGTCCACGGAAGTAGCCCATACTACAACATAATCATCGATTTATGTCTATAAAGGCGTCCTACCAATACAACAAAACTCTACCTAAACCATGATTCCGTTATCACCATTGTGATGCTTGAAAACTACTAACTTCTCTTTCGTAATATCGTGGGAATAACTCCTTAAACCATCCTGACCATCACAGTTGAGCCTCTTCCTGTCACTATGCACCAAGCGCCCCTATCAGTCATACTTTTTTGTTGCAAATCTCCGTGCCCATTTCAAACGAGCGTCTCGATGACTCTCAGTCAAAGGCGATTGAAAATTCTCCCTTTGAAAGCGAAAAATTATGCTGCTATTAAGAAAAGCGCGGGTGCGGCTCGTAAAGATAAGAAACTGAAGCTCACTGCTGAGGACTCTACAAGTTTTGATTGAATTTGATGGTTCTCGCATTGGTCTACGCTCATCTTGGGCTGTATTTTTCGAAGGTTTGTTCGCTCTTTTTCTGGTCATGTACGCTCAGGGATTGACAAGAAAGGATCAAATGGCATTTCGCGAACGATTGGGCCATTTTGAAATTGCGGAAAGAGAGTGACCCTCTTTTTTGAGAGCGGATGCTTGCAAACGCTCGGTATTGGTAAGTTGACTGTCTCTTATCATTTTTTTGCTGAAAAATTCAGGGAGGGCAATTGTCGGATGTGTTTCAGCCGGGAACATATTACGTTTACTTTAATCCAGCAAGAGATTTGGCAAAACAGGAACCTGTGGTGTCCTATGAAAACAATCACCCCTAAAAATACATTTTTATATAAATAAAAGTTCAAAAAATGAATTATATAAGCAGTTCATGTTTTTCCCTTGTTTTATGCGACCTGCCGGTTGGCAGATTATTTTTTAATTTTGCTGCATGCGCGGCGGTGCGCCAGTTTATTAGGGGGTACACAAATGCATCAGTCAGCAGTGTATATGAAACTGTCAGTACTGTAAAGTGTCATACAACTGCTACTGTAATTAGTGTTATTGAGAAAATAATTCTACTTTTGCGTAAGGGCTCCAGAATTGTGATGTGGCGACACTGCAGCCGGCAGGTTCTTTTGATCACCTGACAGGAGCTTTCGACTGCAGAAATCTTTTCCTCGGAATTCTGCAATTAGATCGCCCCAGGCATGCTACTGACATTCCGTTGGCGCCTTTTACTTTTGCACTCTTGCGCAAATGACTCACACGCCCTCCTCTAATCCCGCAAAGCTAGCCTCATGTTCATTTCACTTGCGTTCGATGCTCTCAGAGGCCATTTCGACCCGAACTGCCACTTTCCTCACTAAACATACCACACGCTTCTCATATTGGGCTGGGCTCACTAAGCGTCTGGTCCAGAGGATGTAGCATTTATTCCAGACTCCAGGTCTTGAAGGTGTGTAATCGCCTCTAGAACGAGCTTTAGTCGCAATCTTTCTGGTGGAACTCGATCCAATTTTGCTAGGTGATTGCGAATTTACGTCGCGACGAATCTAGGTTGCGGTTGGCCTCTATAATCCGTGGGTGTTATATATGTGCTACGACTCCCCTCTCCCTTTAGGATGACGGAGGGGGTAGCAGCTGTTTAAGTTTTTGTTTTGCATGTGTTTGTGGACAGCGAGAGAATCTGTGGAGAGGCCGTTGAGTGACGGTGAAGACGGGGAATGGCGGTCAGAATCGAGGTCCTTGAAGGTTGCCATGTTATAAATACAAGAGAAAGTATTGCAGAACGTGTTTATTATGTTATTCGATGCGTGAGACGCTAGTTTCTGGTTCGTTTCTAAAAGCACCCAATGGAAAAACGGCATTTCTTGCCAAGTATTTAGCTGCCCATGTCCAAATACTTGGCAAGAAAAGCCGTTTCACCATTGGGTATACCCATTCCACACGTGTACTATTGCCGAAACTCACAATAATAACCTATTCCAGCAGGAGTGCGTCATCTCTTGAGGAATGGTTGTGCCACGTAAATGTTAAATTTTCATTGAATATGACCCGAATTTTGCACGCATAGTTTGAGTTTTTGGAGTTTAAGGTGGATTCCATCGCGCGGAAGCACAATATTTCGTAATGTGGGAGGAGTAACTTTATGGCATCAGTAAAACGGGTGTCCGCTGCAAGATCCGACTATATTGCTAGCTAGGTGCTAACCGGGTGGTCCACGTCGGCCACGTGCAGCGACATATGGAAATTCAGGTTCGCGAAACAAAGTCTATTCTGAACCTAGCTCTGTGGTTATAAATACGCCTTGATGAAAAGCGACAGTGGAGGGTGCACATACGGTAAATAATAGTGTTTTAACTCCCCCGAGCATGATCTTTTCATGATCCCTTCATCCGGTTTGGTGGAATGAAATCCACCTGTTTGCTGTACTGCGCTGTTATGGTACGGTAGTAAAAGCAGCAGTTAAATGTGCTCAACTTTGAACTGTAAGGAAGGCTCTATTACTTTTTCATGACATAGGGTACTGTACTTGTTATGAATTGTCCTTACAGTCTTCGGTACAGAAAGAATATACAATTAAATCAAGCTTTACAGATTATTTACTGTGCCAGCCAGGTGTTTCTGTCAGTATCTTTTTTGGAAAAAATTATAAAAATATGAAAATCTTTCGGCTCGCCAGGAGTCCACTTTATTGTACCCGGCAGATAAAGTACCTTGCCACGTACTGTTTAGTAACCATTATT
Source organism: Kappaphycus alvarezii (assembly GCA_002205965.3). Lineage (NCBI taxonomy): Eukaryota > Rhodophyta > Florideophyceae > Gigartinales > Solieriaceae > Kappaphycus > Kappaphycus alvarezii. The sequence goes on from NADL03000012.1 coordinate 641,339, forward strand.
GTACTGATTTTCATGGGTGCTTTTTACATATCATGGAATAGAAACCATTTTTAATAAAAGCTTATGGTGGTTCCCTTTAATAGCATGCAATGAGAGTTAATAAGGGGCTATCTGCACTTTGTTCAACCCGATCATACTGCACGTGTAGTGTATAGATGTACACCAAAAGGCCAAAATTTTGAAAAGTATGAACGTTCAGTTGTTTGGAACTTAGCCGTTCGGCTAATCAAGTTTGTAAACGAAAGGCATCGAAAGAACATTGAAACAAAAAAAATGTACAGGACAAGAATCATAAAAAATGAGATAAATTTACAAATGTAGTGTTGGATGGAAAAAAAATTAGTACTATGGTTCTGTTTTTCCTTCTGGTTGGGGTCTCGTGTTCGGTCTGGCTCGGCGGGAAATGAATTGTTTGCCGCGAACCAATTAAGCCCTTTCCACAAAGCCCTCACATTCCTGTAGATATCTCGGCAACCCGCACGCTACGCCTCCTCGCTTTTCCTGCACACTCACTTCCAACGACGAATCATGACATCACACTCACTTCCAAAATGTCAACTCAATCATCCTCAATCAGCCGCTTATAACATGCCCAAGAGACAGCGAACTGCCCCGGACCGACCCATCAAGCGAAAGAGATTCAAGCAAGCTCCGAATCCTACCCACAGCAAAACGGAACTTAACGACAACACGCACCCAAGTACCGTTAACGGCAAAAAAACCCAAGCTGCGGACATTCACAAGCCATGTCTTCCTCCCACACAACGCTAACAATTCCACTTTTCCCTCCATCGATGATCCAAGTCCTCTCGTCTTCTCCCGCCTCCTTGACAACATCACCCAACATATTTTCACCCGTCGAAAACAGCGCCTTGAGGCCACCCTCAACAACCGCGTTTTCACTCACCTCAACACTCTTCCACCGCGAACAACTCACGTTCCAAGCTCCGCCTGTCCGCCGTCTCAATGAACCCTTCCCGCCCTACCTCCCGCTCAAAATCACATCACAATCCCGCACCCCATTCAAGCGCCCTCGCAGACCTCAACTACTATCTCGATGGGCCCTCCACCACCGCCAAGCATTCCACTACCCGCCACTCTCCAACTACTTCCCCGTCATCCTCTCAATACCCCTCCCACTCTCTAAACATCGCATCGACCGATGCGTCTAACTGCAATGCTCATCCACATCCTCACTCTCCCTCTTCACGCCCCCGTTCTCGTTCGAAAGAAGTCTCTGCCCGTCCCTTGCTTTCCTCAAAAAGTCGAGAGAAGGATAGCCGCTCTTTCCGTCGGAAGCGTCCTCTTCCCGACTCGGACTCTTGCGATATCGAACCGCAAGACAGCCTCCAAAACTCTTCCACCGAAACCTCGCATTTCTCCAGTCACTTCGAGCCCCTCTGCGAGTGACAGGAGCACAAAATCTCGCTTCTCCAAACGCCCAAGGTCATCCTCCCCTGTGGCTCCGCCCCTCATCTTCTTTCCGATACCAAGCCCTCCGCCAAATGCACATCCGCCCCAAGCAATCAGCTCTCTGTTCCTGTGAAGGCTGTGGCGCCGGACCTTTGCGCACAGACGCCACCATCGCGCTCTGCCGAACCAGAACAAAGTCCTGAATCGTGTTACGGTGATGTGTTTGCGCGAGTAACGCCGCGCCGCCGGAGGGTAAGGAAACTCAACCAGATAATGAGAAAAATTTTGCCGTTTCTGAGAAAGAGTCAGACCATACTTGTACCTCTGCACGCACTGCAGGGTACAGGCGGAAAGACTGGCAATCGAATAGCCCGCCAGACCTTACCCGATATCATCGACAACACGACCATGTCAAGTTTTCGTCGCGTGATAATCGCTTGCAGCATCGGAAGTTCCGCAAATCGATCAGTCAAATCGATCCCAACCATAACTTTCTAAACGCGGACTTGCTCAAGCAAAGGAAAAGGGATGTGCAGTTTCGCAAATCTCGCATCCACGGTATGGGTCTTTTTGCACGCGAAAACATTGAAGCCGGTGAGTTTGTTCTTGAGTATATCGGTGAAGTGGTTCGCGGGCAGTCGCCGACCTAGGAGGAGAGAGTACACCCGACGGGGAATGGGAGACTCTTATTTGTTTCGCTTAAACAATGATTTCGTTGTTGATGCGACGCACCGGGGTTGTATTGCCAGGTTCATTAATCACTCTTGTGATCCAAACCTCGTCGCTAAGATTATTTGCCGTCAGAGGACAGAGTCGTATCGTCTTCTACAGTAAGAGGCCTATCAAGGGTGATGAGGAACTGACCTACGACTACAAGTTTGATTACGAGGATGAGGACAAGAAGATCGATTGTCACTGCGGAGCCTCCACCTGCCGCAAGTTTTTGAATTAGACGGAAGGGCATTACTTGTTGTCGGGCTCATTCGTAACCCCTTGTTTAATCTGCATTAAAGCGTCATAGTATTATCTGCTTTTCGATTAACTTTCGAAACATGGAGGTGATCGTCTCAGTTTTTCTGTGCCAGATCAACCGTGGGAGCAAGCAGAAATATGACGTGAGGTGGTCTGATTGGATTGTCCGTTTGATAGCAAAGATATGCAGAAAACAGTTTGGGCCAGACCGCAGGCAGACTTGTGGTCAGCGGTTTTGTCTGTCACGCGGACCGTGTGCAGAACATTTTTGATGCGATCCACAAGGAGTAGATTTATGTAGCTCATGGCTTTTGTAGTACCGCAAAATGAAGATGTGTTCTTATTTACGTTGCAAAGTGCCGCCGTGAATCAGTTGATCACGCGAACTCAGCCCTTTCATCTGTCGCAGTAATCCAACCCTCAATTTTCCCCCACGAAAGTAGACACTTTGACGAAGCTGACGTCTATAACGTGCGTTGGTATCTAGACCACATGAGCGTGAATTCGACCGATTCATGAAGACGACCCGTTGCGTTCGAGAAGACATTCGGCTCAAAAAGTAGAAAAAGGCGGGGGTTCACACCACAGAAGGAATTTTAGGGACCGGATTTGGCACACGTCTGTTGATGGGATTCATTGGTATATTGGGAAGAAATGAACGTGCCAACGAGCGGAAGGCGAAGACAGAGATTTTCATGGCTCACACTTCGGCCGCAATTCACAGTCGTTTACTTGATCGTAGTGCTGCTTTATCTTTACATCCTCGGGTCACATCTAACAAAATGTCGGCGAGAGACGGATACCCCAACATCGGAATACATATCTGAGCGGATCCCACGATATCGACGGACGGGTTTTGGAAAAGCGAATCTGCCTGATTCTGAAGTAGTTGAGAGAAATCAAAAGGTGCTTTGCAGATTGCGGGCAGATGCGCCGAAACGATGTCGTGCACATGCATATCCCGAAATCAGGGGGGACTGCTTTGCTTTGGCGCTAAAGTCCGAGTGCCGCTGCAGGCAGATACCTCGTCCTCAGAAGGGATACTGCAAGGAGTGCCCACATGTGCTACCAGACCGTAATCGCCAAATCACAAAGCTCAACCAAAACCTTTGGACCCTTAGGAATGAGTCCTTCCATCCGCCTTACACAGAGAACTGCAAGACGTACAATGCTTCCTCGCGGTGGTTTGGTTTTCAAAAAAGAAATCGAACGTATACATTTTACTCTCAGAATCGGCTTACCTCTGGATGGCCATGTGGTGTGCATGTTGGATACGCTAGACTGAGAATGTGTTGTCATCGATTGCAGCTCCCTGGCGTCAAACATGTGATGGTGACGTTGTTTCGGAACCTTTGCAAGGTTCGTCTCGGAGTTTTATCAAGTTGCTTACAATCGGAGGGTTATCTCGTCATGGGACTGGTGCATGAGTCGAATACCACCTCTTTCGATGACCGAGTTCTTCGGTATGCCTATTTCGTTTTCCCTTCCAGAGCCGCATGACAAAGCTGCTGAGCGGGAGTCCGATCCAAACCGGGGCTGCAGGTGCGGACTGGACCAACTCGGAAATAAGGCGCACGGCACTCGAACGAGCTCTGGGGGTGGTAGATAGCACTGAAGATTTCTTCTTCGGGCTTGCAGAAGAGCTGGAACTAACACTGGAGCTATTTCAGTTTGCTTCGCCGGTCATTTAAGGCCCACCAAGCTGCCATTCACATCAGAATTCATCTCATGGGGGATGTGCAAAAGTTGAACTTGGGCTCCATGATTTGAACGGCCAGCCATTGACTCTGACGAGAGAGCAACAAAGATTGTTCAAAAGAAACAACTACGAGGATGAGCAAGTGTATCAACAGGCGTCCAGGGTATTCTATGAACGGATAGAGGCAATGCGATCCCTCAAGATGCTTGGTTCGGACCTTGCCGTGGACAAAAAGTGTTCACAGCTACTGGAATCGGAGACGGGCTTCGGTTTGCTTTAGCTAAAATGGATAGGGAGGCATGTGTGGCATGATGAAGCTGCAATGGAAAATAATGTAATGCACTGCAGCAGGTAAATGGCTTGACGTCCCGTTGCTTACGGACTCTGAACACACGTAGCATATCACCCAAAGCGCTGTTGGCCTCTAAACCTCTTCCAAACGCGCCGCATTTTCAAATTAGACTCAGTGACCAGCGAGGACACTTGATTTGCTCAAACAGAAATCTCTCCGTGCAAGAGCGAGCTTCTCATTGTGTTAGCAATACACCCCGCATGTCCGTGCCGCACCGGTATTTTCGGGTACTGGCTCGGAGAGACACACTGGCTTCTCTCCATGAAATTCGTGTACCACATCCCCTTCTGAATAAAGCGTGCCTTCTTCTTGTTTGCTCTGACAAAATTGTTGTGGACCACTACAAGATTCTGTTGACACATCCTATTCAACTCTACTCGCGACTTCTTAAAAATCACTTTCCCATTGTAGGGCTCTGCACCAGACGGAAATTTATCACTGGGCAAGACGCGAATGGTTGCTCCGTGACTTTCACAACGGAATGGGGCATGTGCGGACGGCTCTTCAATTTTGTTGCCTCCAAACTGCTTATCGCAGAACACTTTGTTAACAACGTCTTGATCATGAGCACCAAGATGAATGTTGGCAATGAGTTGATCAAATAGCCTCATGCTTCTTTCCCCGGCCCTGACAAAGTAAAATCCGGAATTCAGAGTGCGATACCCAACTTCCGGCTGAATGACAACGTCCGAATCGTTGTAGCTGGGATCCGATATCATTGACTTTAAAACAGCAACCGCATCTTGACACCAAAAGATATCAGCATCCGACAAGAGTACATCAAATCCGATTTAAGCGCTGCCTTGACAGCCTCCAACTTGCGCTTTGTAATACTATTAAATGACCTCGAACCCGTAGGCTCAAAGTTGCCCGGCTTGACATCATCACCATCCTCCGACGAAAGCAAGACACTAGACAATCCCAACATACTCGCAAACTCCGCAGTACGACGGTCAAGCGCATAGACGACAAGTCCTTGGACGCCAATATTCTTCAAATTGCAAGCAAAGTTGGCCAAATGCTCACGATACATCCATTGGAGACTGTCACCACAAGCGTCGAAGAGGCAGACGGCAGCGGAAGCTCCTCTGAAATGGGATCGACCCTGTCCCGCGACAAGACAGTGGCAGATAGCAGCAACAATGCCAGGACGGAGGCAGCGAGGACCAAGGAGAAGAGTGTGGTGACTGCCAAGGCACCTTGAAGGCTCTGCGTCTGCGCGGATACACGCGATGGGTCATGGCGGATGGGGTGCGGGATGGGTACATGCGGCGCGGTGGTTGACGTGCGGGTTGGAATCATTGTGGGATGTGAGTGACGTTGGGTTTCGCTACAGGTCATTGGGAGAATGGATCTGAGGGGTGCGAGTGGGGCTGGTAACGGCGCGTGATTCAAAACGTGATGGTGTGGGCCGTGGCGGCACTTGTTGTGTTGAAATTTGTGGGACGGGATTGTGAGTTGGTTGGCCCGATTGTGGAGTGGTGAGGGAGTTTGAGGTCGCAAATGGAGCCCTTGGGCGTGAAACAAGGCGTTGGAAAGAGTGGGGGCGGTTGTCGAGGTTGTGCACATTCGCAATGAAATGAGTGAAGGTGTAGTGGAGACGGAGGTCTGGAATGCAGTTGGGACAAATTTGTCTCTCGCGTTGACCTTCCCTGCATCGCAGGGAAGGATTGAAAACATTGCCCTTCCCCGCGTTGCGACGCCCTTCCTTGCGTTGCGGGGAAGGTGGTCGCAACGCGGAGAAGGGCAACATTTTGAAAGACCGGTTGCCGAACTTATCAATGAGAGCTGAAGTGAGAGCTAGAATGCAGCCACCAGTAATGTTGGTACGGTGGCATATTGCCGGGGTGTGCGTAATATATGCCAGTCACGCTGAGGCAGATGTGGTAGGAAGGAAAGAGTTTCAGGTTTTGTTCAAACAATAGAGGGTGACATGTGTCAGCATGAGACTGGCAGATGTCGGATGATATTTGGGTGTGAAAATACTAGTTTGTCATCGGCAAAAGGCACAATTTGCATGTTTGAAGCGTAAGGCCACTTTGCGGGAGGACCTTGCGTCGTGGACGGAGCCCAAGGGCGGCGTTGCGTTGTAATCCACCTATTTTACCAATAGTACAGTACAGGGTACAGTGCTGTATGAATAATCTAACGAAATATCATGCGATGCCCTACAGTGCTCTAAATTTCCATGCGGTATGATACAGTGGTACTGTTCTATACAGTACTGTACGGTACAGTCACCGACTCGTCACTACAGCCCTCCGAAAGGCTTTATCTCACGAGGAAAGCGGCGCCTGTTGCAGAGGTAAACAAATCAGGAATGTCCGAGTTTCACCTCGTTTGATTGGGCGCCGGCTAAAGGAGGCGGGTCGGCTCTTTCGAAGCACTTGCAATCTTCAACGGTGCAGTCTGGGACGGCAAAGGGTTTCATCGTTTCAACCAGACGACTGCCGTCATACCCTACAAGATATTAACCCCTAAGAAAAGCCTGTCTGCAATGAACCATTGATGCAATGAACCATTGATGTGAGGTGATGCGCTGACCACAGTGGTGTTGTTGCCGTTCTACTGCAGAATGGGATTTGCTGATACTGAAACTCACGTGCGTTTGTTTATATTACCAGAGTTTGGATAACACGACTGATATTCTGGCGTCAAATCAGCAGTGTTCGACAATTGCAGGTTTGATTGTGTAGCGAGAGCGATGGCACGCCAAGTGGTTTGACGAGGTTTGCGCGAGTGAAGAGGATGGCCATGTGTTTCGGGTGGAATGCGGGACGGTCACTCATGTGACGTGGGCGGGGATGCCCAGCAAACAGCAATCTTGTCGAGGAGGTTGGACGGGGTCTTGGGGCGGAGTGAGGAGTGATCCAAGACTGCAAGCTATGTAGCCCGTTTTATCAAGCTATCCACGTTTAAGCGGGAAGACGGGACGTTTGCATTGTACGACACCATACACTGTACAGTACAGTACTGTACAGTACAGTACTGTAGCAAACAATTTGGTGAATCTGGTCGGTTTCCAGGGCACAAGTTGTGGAGGTGCCGGAAAATACAGTATGGTGGCTGCCAATGGAACCTTTTTATTCAATTGCTTGTGTACGGTAGTAGAGTAAATGATCGCGGAGGGTACTGTACAATACGTATGATACTGTGGTTGTGCAGTGCCCATGTGTGCGGGGAATATTCGAACTTTTGAGAATATCGACGGAATCTGAGTTGACAAAATCAAACGACAAAGTTCCGGTCCTATCCAGGGTCACTTGAAGGACCAAATACAAAAAATTTGGGAATGGACGTCACGACTGTACTGTACAGTACCGTACAAACCCGGGCGATTGCGGTCCCCTGTGATTGGTGTGTCAAATGTGCCTTTGTCAACTCGACGACATAAATGCGAAGCAACGATCACCTTTTCTACATATTTCAAAATAAAATGATACTTTTTCTCCGTAAATTTTAATTAAAATTTAATTACCAAAGTTAAATTGACATGCCCAGTGACTTTACTCGACCCCCTTCCTCCCCTCAACACCCCCCCACCCCGTGATGACGTTGACATTTGATCAAGAGCAATCACACCCCTCTCTACTCCCACACGCTATATTTCGATTCATCACAGGCAAGCGTTTGTTCAAGCCACTCGCTTCTTCTATCAGCCATTTTTTCTCAAGCTCCACCCACACTTCTCTCCCCGCTCCGACATAGCCGTCATCCCTCCCCTCCTTCACCATAACCCTTCTCGCCCAACCCATCCACCTTCACAATGGTGCTCATCCACGGTATCCTCCTCCACGGTCGCCTCCAAGTCTCCATTTTCGAGGCCACCGACCTTTGGCTTCCAACAGAAAGAACCCACCGTGAAAAGCTCACCCGCGTCGTCCTCCGCCACTCCTCTCTCAACCCTTACGCCACCGTCTCCCTCGAGCATCTCCCAAAACCTTCCAAACGTCTACTCAAGACTCATGCCGTCCCTGCAACGACCATCCCACTGGAATCATTCCGAGACTGTCGATGTCGCTACCAATGTTTCCAATCTCGTCGTCCACGTCAAATCCGCCGCTACTCATGAGGTGGAAAACGCATGGGGTCCACGCAAAAGTCTAGGCTTTGTTCGCATCAAGGCAGAGCATGTCATGTTGAACGTTGTCGATGGTTGGTTCAATTTAGGTGGTATTCATGGTGGCGGTGATAAAAACAGAGGCCGCTTGCGCATGAGAGTCGTCTATGAACCAGTCGATGACATGCGCCTATTTGGCCAGCGGACAGTTCCCGGCACTTACTTTTCTCCTCTGGACGGATGTCACGTTCAGTTATTCAGAGACGCCTGTACCGTGGAGGGCAGGGAGGTCGATGTTGGATGTGGAAGTGCAGAGGATCCAGTCGGATATTTTGAAAAGGTCTATAATGTCATTGCGGACGCAAAGAAGATGGTCTACATCTCAGGCTGGTCTGTTGACACCAGTCTCAAACTACTTCGCGGACACAGACGCACTGAGGCTGGGCGAATTACTCAAGCAGAAGGCCTCGGAGGGCGTCACTTTTTGTTACTTGTTTGGGACGAGGTCTTCTCCACTAATAACACTATTGTCAGGCTCAAAGGTATAATGGATACCAAGGATGAGATCACCAAAGCATTTTTCCGAGGATCCAAAGTCAAAGCCGCTGTCGTCCCTCGATTAGGTGGTTTGTCAAGCAAGGTCATGAAGGCACCGCTCGTGCCTTGTTTGTTTACCTTTCATGAAAAGCTTGTTGTCGCAGATGTTGAATGCGAAAACGGCGGTAGGGAGCTAGTAGCATTTTGTGGAGGGCTTGACCTTACTTATGGCAGGTGGGACACTCCTGAGCATTCGTTATTCCGAACCTTGGATAAGGAACATGCAGAGGATTTCCACAACGGTTGCTTTGATGTCAAAATGCCTTTTGGGCCGCGACAACCATGGCATGATGTTGCCGGTATGGTCAGAGGGCCTGTAGTACGCTGCTTTGTGCAATGTTTTGAAGAAAGGTGGAAGAGGCAAGGCCTTGGTTCGAGCTTGTTGGTGGATGTCGACAGTGATAAGGAGATTAGATTTAGGAACGTACAAGGCGACGACAGCTGGACTGTTCAGGTTTTCCGATCTATCGACGAGCGTAGTGCGGTATTTGACAAGGAAACAGGAAGAGATTGGAGGCCAAGATGGGTCGTAGTATCGACAGGTCGATTCATCACGCTTACGTGCATTACACCCGTGCGTCAAACAGATGTAAGTTGGACATCACTCACTCTTCCAACTCTTCGTGCGGTTGAGGCACTCACCGCCTGTGCGCTGGAAATGACATGTTTCGCACGTTTGTGTGAATCACTGCTTGCTAACATAGTGTATCGACTGCCCTGATTCTTTACCTCTGAAAAACTCGCGTGCTGCCTTCCTGCCGCACGAAACAGTCATTTATATCGAACAGCAGTACTTTATTGGCAGCTCCAATCAATGGCTCATAGACGGCCACAAGGATGCGACTAACCTTATTCCGCATGAACTTGCTCTGAAGATTGTGCAAGGTATCCTAACTGGAAACTTTCTAAGGGCGTACATCCTTATCCCCATGTTTCCAGAGGGGGTTGCATCGGACGGTGTTATCCAAAAGATTTTGTACTTTCAAATGAGAACTGTTGAGATGATGATGAAACAGATTGCTGGTGCGATCAAGGAGGCCCGATTGTACGATGCGCACCCGACGGACTTTTTGTCCTTTTTTTGTCTTGGGAATCGAGAGGCATATCCGTCGGACGCAAGCTCAGATTCGTCTGATCGCCGTGACAGTCTCAGCTCCACTGGCTCCTTCAAAGAACCCCTGCAGATACCTTTGCGCAGAAGAGGAAGTGCGTCTGGAGACACAGACAGCAAACGCTCCGATGATTCTCTGAAACGTGGTCGCCGTCCGAGTATATCTCGACGGCTGTCCTCTTTTCGAAGGAAGGGCCCTCGGACTGCAGATGAAGACCTGCTAAATGCTAATCGACGGCACCCGATCTATGTTCATTCAAACTATTTATTAGCGATGATGAGATTCTAGTGACAGGCTCTGCAAACCTTAACGAGAGAAGTATGTGCGGAGTGCGAGACACCGAAATCGCGTTCAGCGCGTTTCAACCCAAGCACAAGTGGAGATCTGAAGCGCTGCCGTGGGAGCGTGCTCCAAAGGGAGAAGTGGGGGCTTTTCGACGACGCTTGTGGGCCGAACACATGCTTGGAAAATCGAAGAAGTCGTTCCCAAAGAACTGGAGGATCCTGGTTCTTTGCAATGCATGAGAGAGATGCAACGAATCGCAAGACGCAACTGGGCTGACTATACTTCTTCCCGATTACGGACTTACGATCACACCTGTTACCGTACCCGTACGAGATTGACTATGAGGGAAATGTGATTGGTGCTGTTCCAACCTTTCCAGACACTAGGGGCTCTGTGACGGGGACTAACTCGAACGTCATTCCAAATATTCTTGTTTCATGAACGCAGAAGTTTCCGTAAGGTACTAATGAGTGGACCAAGGAAAAGTCAGTTGTGTCGACTTTCGAAAAACATCCGGGGATATGTCTGTGCTGAAGATTTGTGGCCGCAACGCAGTCCCCGTCATGTCACGGCATGAGAAGCGCAGCGCCTTTCTCTAGTGTCAGACCTCGCCGGCTGTCGTTAGGGTTACTCATCTAGTACAACACTCTCCGCTTATTTTTATTCCATCACTAGCGGCAATTTTGTAAATTTAAAATCCAAAAGCACCTCATCCTACCACTGCAGTTTCCAAAGCTTTCGAGCGCAAGCACCCCTACAGACTTCAACAAACTATTAAAGTGGACGTCCCAGGGAAACAAAATGATACCTGCAAAGAGTGCTTTGCAATTAGCTACGAGCAGAGACGCCCAGATATTCTCTCTCTAAAGCCTCAAGTTGTCATAGCCCTGCGATACAATTACGACGCCATTCAGCGACAGTCCCAAAATAAAGTACAAACTAGGAAGCAGACCTTGGATCACTCCAGAACGAGCGGACGATACGGTACCTCGGGCAACCTTCCTCTGAAGTTCGGCGTCTCAAACTGGCTAAACTTAAAGCAGGCACGCTCGTGGTTGTTGACCTCATCAATGAATATGGCCTCTGCGATCACGCAGTCGGTGCCATCACGTTTCTGATACCAAAGCTTCTCATGCGTCCCCGGGTTTCCAACTATCGTCAACGACTTCAAAATGGCATTAAGCGATAGGTTGATGTCCTCCGATTCCAGCGGTTCCTTGAACCCTCTCTTCGTGACAAAGAAGTGATTTTCAACACGCTGCGCAAGTGTGTTGATGCTCGCACTAGCAATGTCAACGGCGATATCATTCAAAGAAGCGCTGACCTCAGCCAACAGCCCCGGTCGATCATTAGTCTGCAAGGAAAATACCGTGTATCTGTCTGCACGATTTTTCTGCACAGAGACGCGATGCCAACCGCCCTCATTTCCGGGACGAGGGCGAGGGTATGGAGTGTTCAGCTCGATCTTGATACACTCTGCAACTTGTGCGAGACGATGGCCGTCGTCAAAAATTTTATCTCCGGACTCCTCTTCAGACATCCAAAAGGCGACACAATTGGTCAAGCTTAGGTTTAAGCCACGCAGGCGATGAGCTCACCCTCGATACGATGCATGATTAGACGGACGGCATCGTTTTCTCCGTTGGCCACACGATGGATACGAATACCTAGGGCCTTCAGAACACTGACAATGTCGAGAACGAGGCCGTGGCGGTCCTCTGCGAAGACAATGGCAAGGGTCCTGTCATGGTCGATTGAATTGTCAAAGAAGACCTGAGTGTGGTGTTCGCGCATCGGGAACACATACTTGGATGCGAGGCGCTCCAGGGCTGGGGAGCTGTGAACACATTCCGGGGAGAGTTGGCACTCGGCGCCAAAAGTACAGACTTCCTCTTCAGAACCGTAGACAGGGGCCGGTAGAGTCGAAACAGGGACGCGAGACAGATTACAGAGAGTGATGCGGATGGAACGAAACGGAGCGGACGGGCAGGACAGCGGGATGGGGAGCTAGCGCTGTTGATCTGGGTCTGAATGGGAATGGGTTGAACGAATGCCATGATGTTTGGGAAAACTGTCGCAGATCACGGAGATGAACAGGGTTGTTTAGGGGAGGGGTGGTCGCCAAATGATGCAGCCAGTTTTGCTCGAACTTGCAAGTTAAACGTCAGCGACAGTAGGTACACTGGTGGGTGTGAAGGAGAAACCTAAACGCCAATGGGGCCAAAGAGATGGGATAGATTAATACAAAAAATAGCAGCTGTTCTGAGAATAATGCTGCAAGATTTAGATAAAGTCGAGAGGATCGGATCATCGAGTGGTGCTGAATGCGGTAGATTTGGCACTCTACTGTACAGTACAGTACTGTAACATGTACAACTTGTGAAATGGAAGCTTTCGACAATTTCCTGTGAGCGCTATTTGAGTGTCAGTAACCTTAAGAGTTTGCTAGCTTAAGCCATCCAAACAAAGATGGCTCGACTGTAAAACGCGAGAGTAGAGCGCTATATTCCCCAAAGCCCAACTTTGTAGCTCCATCCAAAGAAACACAACTAACGCAAGTTCGAGCACGCAAAGCTAATTCCTTTTGTGATGTGAGCGGCTCTCATCCATCCACTGCAAAATCTTTTCCCTTTTTCCTGCCACAAGCCAGAACACATGGTGGCTTTTTACATAAATATCCCAAATCTCCCGCCAACCAGATACGGGAAAGGCCTGCCAAAATGAATGCAATGAAAAGAGCAGAAAGACCAACATTTGCAATGCATTTCGTCAATTCTTTCCCTGATTTGAGAAAAACTCCAAATATATTACGTTTTCTTCTATGTACTGTAATGGACGGCATCCACCCCCAAACATACCGACTAGTACTGGAGTGCAAAAACACTTCTGAAACATGTACAAAAATGCATGATGTATAGAGTCAAGCAGCCTCCACTGTCAGAAAGCGCCTTCTGTAATTTAGTGCAACCACCAGCACTTGGCTCTAGTAAAATTGTAAAAAACATCAGTACTCAACCGTGGGATAAAGTTTCGACGCAAACCTTGGTCGCGGTGGCTTTCCGCCTGCAACGGCTCAGTAAAGCTTTTCCGGTGCCTCGGAGAAGCCCTTCGCCGTAACGGGCAGGCCCACATTCCGCCAAGGAAAAGAAGCCGTGAACCGGTTAGACCTCGGTGATTGTCGATCATGAATAAATCATTGCAGAGAACCACATGAATACCGCTGCTGCTCTCCAAGCAATTCTCACGTCTCGCGGATGCAGTAAATGCACTTGAAACTTTCTGTCGTATGTAGGTGCACAAGAAAGCTTGACTGTAATGTACAGCTCTTGGCGTGGCTCGCAACGAGTTGAACCTGGAAATCTAAATGTGTGCAGTTTGTACTACTTGTTGGAAGATGATACTTAGGCGCGTGTCGGTGGCCTCGATGACGATTGCAAGTACTATTTTCAGTGAAGTCTGCAGTACGTTTACCGCGAGACTGTTGTTTTATTTGATTGAACACACGGTTTGCCATTAAGCGGAAGTTTTTCGTGAGCAGCCGAATGACCCAAGGTGGAGAGTACTTTTGTCTCAAAAGTTAATCTTATATCACAGGTAGGGAGAGGTCCAGCGTAAAAATTATTAACCATAGCGAGCGTAAGCGAATAGAGTTACATGGAATGTACGCATGAGTTCGTGAACAGCCAGCGAGACCTTGGCGAATGGCGTAAGTTGTACATCGATGAAAACGTCGGAAAACGAGAATTTTGCAAGTAGTACGACGTATTCAGACAAAACATGCATACATACGTATGTACTATAAAGGAGCAAAAGTCCCCTTGGTCTGTACAAGTTACGCAAATCGAACAAGCTTCGACGTCAGCTCCTCCTCTCCTCATTCCTCGACCCACTTCATCCAGAAGACCCGACTTTTTCGCTGGAGGACTGCAGCCCAAGCCTGGGAAGATCCGTCCCATCGCGGTCGGCTCTGTCCTCCGGCGCCTGGTCGCAAAGACGCTGCTCCCGTCGGCTATCGATGACTCCCGTGCATTTTTGGCCCCCTTCCAAACTGCAAATGGCATCAAGGCCGGCATGGATGCTTCGTCCATGACGTGCGCACCATGCTGCAAGGGTGTCATCGGACCCAAACGTTGCCACCGTCCTCATCGATGCCCGAAACGCATTCAACAGCGTTGATCGGCAAGCAATGCTGGACATGCTGCCATCCCGTGCCCCTCACTTGCCCGATTCGCAAACACGGTGTATGATCGCTCCCACCACCGCTAATCGTCCCAAATCGGGAGCAGACGATTCCTTCCAGCGCCCAGGGAACCCAGCAAGGGGACCATGCGAGTATGCTGCTTTTCTCGTGACGATACAACCGCTTATCCAGGGGTCGCCGATGAGGAGGGTATCATTTTGAATCAGTGGTACGCCACGACGGTACAATAATAGGGTCACTCGATGCTCTACGGCAGCACTACGGTCCCTCGCCTCTACGGCCCGTCTTATGGTCTGTTTATTAACCCCTAAAGACCCGCATCTCCTGGCCGCACACTTCGCCAGCTGACCGCGCTGCTTTCCTGGCCGAGTTCCGCTTGCAGAATGCACCGGCGACGGTTTCGAGCTCCTCGGGGCCCCGTTGGGTAACGCTGCCTTCACGAAGACATTCCACGCAGCAAGGTAGAGGGGTGCCGTCGCACCCTGGCGTTGCTGGAAGGGGTCCGAGACCCCAGGGCCCGCTTCCACATGCACCGCCTGTGTGCCTCCGCATGCCGGGTGCTTCACGCGTTTCGGCTTGCTGACCCTCAGCACGCCGCGGAGCCTGCAGCGGAGTTTGACTCCCTGCAGCGATCCGCCTACGGCGCGCTGCATAACGTCCCCTCACCGACGACGCCTGGGAACAAGCATGTCTCCCCCTCCGTCTTGGGGGCACGGGTTCTCCAGGATTGGTCCTGCACTGCGCGCGGCTGTCGCCGCCAGCATTCTGGACGCTGCCCCGCCGCTCACGCACAGCCGACTACGCTACACCCGCTCCGTCGCCGTACTTGGGAAACAGGCACGTGGTGATCGATACTTTCTGTCAACCAGGCACGCCGGCCCCTGTGCAATTTCGTCCGCCAGATCCAAGGGGATCCGTTTGCCACCGACCTAGCGTCTTTGACCCCCTCCCTTGCTGCCATGCCCGTCAACCTGCAATCTCATCTAAATCGGGCGCAGCAAGAGGCCAGGGCAAAGGACTTTTGGGAGGACGACCTATGGGAGAGGGTGCCTCGTCCTAGCTGCCACTCCGAGATGTCCACACTCGCCGGATTCGAGGTTTGGCCTTCCGTCACACCGGTGCTGCGGCGTTCCTATATGCCCATCCCACCACTGCGACGAAGGTGTCATCAGAGCACTGGAGCATCATGCTGCGCAGGCACCTCGATCTTCCAGTCTACACAGACTAGGTGCCATTGAAATGCCACCACTGCCAGCAGGACATGGATGTCCACGGTGACCATGCCGCCGACCGCTGCGTCTCAGAGTTCGGGCGCATTCACCGCCAGAACTCCGTTCGCAATGTGTTCGCTTGGCACGTGTTCCGCGCCGCCGGCCTTGACTACGAGTTTGAAGTTGAGAATCTCCTCCCCGGTACGGACTTCAGGCCCGCTGACATTCTCCTCGTGCAACCCCCCGTGACACTGAAGATGGCTTACCACACCGACCCATCGCATGCGACGTCGCCGTTACGTCACCGTTCAAGCAGACCTCAATCACCAAAGCGACGCAAGTCGCCGGTGGGGCTGCAGCCCTCACTCGCCAACGCAAGGTCCAGTGTGGGGCGTTGAGTGTGGGAAGGTCCGGGTGCCTTGTAGAGTACGATGTGCCCTGTTGATGGTCACGTCGGGATGTATCCTTAGGGGGGTGGATGTCATCCCTAGGTAAGGGGCCTTGTCAGAAAGAGGTATCGCCGTCGGTTTTATTGTAATGTTTCTCTTGGGTGGCCGGGTCTTGGGAGATTACTATGCCTTTATTGGGTGCCCAGTTCATGCGTCTGGCGGATGCCCACCGTTGACATTCGTCGAGGAGAGTTTGGAGGAGGGAAGGGTCGTGGGAGTGGAGGAGGACGTCGTCTGCGAATAGTTTGCATGGAGGGGGAGAGGGAAACTTTGGGTGAGACCGAGGCGGATTACCGTTGTTGTAGGGGTGCAATCGTCTCTTGTCCGGACCGTGAGGGGGAGGAGGCATGCTCTAATCATGGCTGTTTCTGTGTGGGGGAACATGCGTCCGCAGTCGTGTAGGAGCAGTTGGCGGTTGACCCTGTCATAGGCCTTGAACGTATCTACGGCGGCGAGCCAACGACCCCGTTGTCGTATAGCTGCTTCCGTGGCTATGAGGGCGTGGAGGAGGCCTATTCTTCTTTGAAAGCCAAATTGCATTGGGTGGAGATCTGTGAGGTTGGCTAGGAGAGAGAGAGACTTCCTTCGATGGCTTTCCGGCAGTGAGATAATAGGCAAAGTGGGCGGTAATTCGCTGGAGTACTGTATGTTGGTCCCACGTTTGAGTACCGAGATCAGGATGCCTGTGGTACAGGTAGGTCTGTTCAAGGCAGCTGCAATGGTTTGAAGATCGAGGTATTGCACAATTATCGAGTGGTTTCCAGTAGGACCGCCATAATTTGAAATTCACCAATAGTTTTCAAATTTACTGAGATCTCTGCATTTTAATCAATCGTTGAAATAGCTACTAGCAAATTTCATAAAGATGAAATCTATTCCGAATTATTTAGCGTATTTTCAATTAATATATGTAATAGCATTGCAGGGGGCCATTTCAATAAATGACTGGGTAACTTTGCATGCATATTATGTTTGCGCTATAGTTCTACTGTGACCATTATCCTTCCAGACTTCTTCGATCATCCATGCATTGCCCCGTCTGTAGCTAGATGGCGTACTAGCATTACCAGCAATCCACGCTCATCCCCACACCCCGTCCCACGCAATCACCGCACTACGCGATGCGCCGCGCCTCCATACCTGCACATCCATACCACCACCACGAACACTCTCTAACCAAACCCGGTGACCGCCCGCGATCACAATCCCTTCTCACACTCCCACTTCCCTCCCCATACCGCTCCTCCCGCTCTTGGCGCACTACCACCCCGTTCCCACCAACCCCGAACTCCCATCTGCCGCCATCCCCGCACGAGACGCGCCCATCTGTATGTCGCATCCCGCGCCACGGACACACTACAGCCTCTCTTACAGCGACAGCACACGCGTGGTGCTTTGTTGTCCGCACGTTGCGACATGTTGTTTGTGTTCATGCGGGGCTGCGACGGGAGGGTGGGGCGGGACGGGGGCCGGTGTTGCTTAACAGGCAAGGGGAGAAGAGATAGGTAACACTCTGGTGTTAGGGGATCTAGTTGCACCGTGCGAATGTTCGGGGGGTGAGACAACGGTTGGGAGGAGCTGGGCGGAGAGCACGGGCGGCCAAGTCATATACTTAATACCAGGATGGTACTAGTGAAAGTTGGCTACAAATTCTGGCTATCACTATCCGTTGCACCGCATCGCAACATTTTTGCACAAGCAGCTTGCCCCGTTCCCTCCTCATGCGCCTCACCTTATTCTCCAGCGCCCACGCCAGCATGCACTTAGCGAGCGGCGCGGCGGACCCGCAGACACGCGCCCAGCCCACGTCCGCGGAAGCACGGCAGCTGCAAGCGCGGTGCCGGTGCACGGGGTTAGTGAAGTTACGCTCGCGGCCCTGCACGCGCGTTAGGTGTAGTGGACACGCGAGCAGCACCCAGGGAAACTCCCTGCCACCTCTATCCCTGGCTGAGCAGCATGCGCCTGAGAATCGGCAAGCCACGGCGTGTGTAGCTGGCTGCGCGCACCGCGGGCAGCTTGTGCGCAGTGTGGAGTGGCATGCATTTAGTGGTGTAGCTTTGTGTTGCCTCACTTGTCCTATAGGGCTGAGGATAGGGCGTAGGAGGCAGGACCGGATTGTGGGGCGCAGGTAGCTGGAGGCTGTATTGGCGAAGCTCTTGCCGAGTTCACGGCGTTATTGCTGTATGGGCGCGGTGCGGTTCAATCGGGGAGACGGTGCTAGAATGCATGCTTCAGGAGCGGGTAGGGAGGTGTGGCTAGATTTGTACTGGGGTTGGGGGTTGGGGCTGTGGTTTGGGGCTGAGAGTCGTACTCTGTCGTAGGGTTTAGTGTTGCGGACTGGGTGGGATGCTTGCAGGCAAAATGATATTGGTGTTCGACAATTTGGTAGTGGGAATGAAGAGGAGTGCCCTATGCGATATGGATGCAGTACTTAGAGAATTGAGGGCTCGGCGCGCCTGGCGAGTGTCGCCAAGGTAGTGATCTTGGGGTCTTTCGCCTGAATACCTGATGTAAACTACTTGATTTGATTTGTAGTGATACTTAATATCTGGTCATTCAGTTTTCGGGACTTCTTTTGTAAAAACGGTTCCTTGGAAGGGTGAGGTTGGAGGGTAAACGTTGGCTACTTAGACCGTTGGGACTATCGGGCTTCTCTTACTGGTTGAGGTTGAGAGGGCAACATTCGGATTTTTGTCGGACGGGCTGTCGGCGGCAGCGAAACAACAGTACAGCAATTAAATTAAATTCCACGATGGCGAACAGTCAGGCTCACAACAGCGACGAAAACAGGCAAAGAGGAATGCATAGCAGAAAGCGAAAGATACCTGATTTTTACGAATGGAATTGCAGAGGGCGGGGACTCTCTGAAAGTAGAACGAAGTAGGAAGGAAATAAAAGGTTACGGGACCCGATGTTAGGCATTTAGATTCTATTGCATAAAATACCAGCTTCAAAAATCCGGCAAATCTAAAGCACGCCTCCGGTGCTGACCTCGGAACGTGTGATACCATGTTGAAGGACAAAATTTAGGAAGCGTTTTATCCTCTTTACCCGTCATATTCTGAAGCCTTCATGGCGTCGAAAAGTTATGGCACGTTGCTCGAGGACAATTATTGCCAATAGCGACGTGAGCGGAGTTGTGCAGTTAGCGAAACTGGGATAAGTACAGCAACAAACTTTGCTGTATTGTAGTGGTAACAAGGTGTCATCCGGAGGAAAGACTCCATTACAGCCTCAACCTGTAAGCAGTTTTTACGTCGGATATAAAAGGACGTCCCCCAATGACGCCGTCGTCGTGGTTGGGGTCAAGGTTCATTCCCACTATGACAGGTTATGGACCCTCGCAACATCCACTGCTTCGATCTCAATCAACTTTACTAACCCCCACGTCGAACTTTGCTCCGTTCCTCTCTCGACCAACGTCCGAGCCTTGCTCCGTTACTAGCGTTTGAGCCTCGCTCCACCATCCTTCACGGTCGGATAACACGGGAAACCCGTGACACAAAAGCAACATTTCATCAACCTTTCAGTCCCTTAACCCACGCGCAAAACAGCGCCACTACAGAGAAACTTCCGACATCTGGAACGACCTATGGAGACAACCAAAACAAGCCATGGACCCCACTCCGCCGACCGCGGGCCTCCCACTCAATCCCAATCTCAAGACGGTATCACCGCTCTGATCAACCTACTCCAACCGACATGGAAATTCACTGAAAACCTTCCACGCCTCACGCGGCACACCTTCCCAGCATGGAACTGTGCCCTATCACTAATACTTTGACAACACGACGCAGAAATTCTACTATGCGACGAATTCAACCTCTCGAATTACACAGGCACAGACCTTAACCATTAAACCAAAGCGGCCGCTAGCTGCGCAAGCATGATCATGGCTAGCCTCGAAACCGAAGTCATCCTGCCATTGCCTCCCGAAACCTACACAAAGCCGCCCGCGGTGATCTTCAACGCTCTCAAGCCGGCTCTTACTATCAAAACCGAAATAATGCATCGGCCCCTCAAGGCAGAGCCAAAAAGCATTCAACTTCAACCGGGCGACAACATACTAGAATCTGTCGAGAAACACCGGACGCTACGCGCCCGTATGATAGCAGCCGAATACCCCGACATTACCAACGAGCGCACAACCACACAGCTCATGCTCGAAGGACTCCTCAAACACCCAGCGTACACCAACCTGGTGCGCACAGCTTAAATCACCGGTGCCCACGCTTCGATTGACGAGCTCCATGCAGCTATTCACAACGTGCAGGAATTCGACGCCAAACACACCCCACAGCCTCAACCCCTCGCAGGAGATGCACCGCCACCACACACTGGCCGCGGCCGCGGCAGAGGTCGCTACGGCAACCGCTACTCGCAACACCCACCCCGTCTCTCTCTAGAGCAACTAGCCCAAATTAGCCAAGTATTCAATACCAATACTGCGCGGGGTAACAAGCAGCATGGTGGCCGCCGCGCCTAAGGACCTAGAGACCGAAGAGGAAATCAACGCAACCCACCCAACGCCAGCGCGGTGGCTACCGAAGGCCTGCTACTGAACGAGGACCAACTCCGCCGCCTATCCGGGGCACTCAATCCAACCCCGCACCAGCAAACCCAAAACGAAAGCGATTGTACGTACCTTCTGGATTCCGCAGCTCACCCCATCCACACCCATCATACTGTCCCCGCAGTCGCAAGCTAGACCAACCTCTGACAACCTAGACCGCTAACGGCACCTTTTCCAACACAACCCATGCGGCACAGCTTCATCTGAAAACGAGTGAAGGTAACGAAATCAAGCTCTCCGCGTTATA
This sequence comes from Kappaphycus alvarezii, assembly GCA_002205965.3. NCBI lineage: Eukaryota > Rhodophyta > Florideophyceae > Gigartinales > Solieriaceae > Kappaphycus > Kappaphycus alvarezii. Next base: position 662,510 of record NADL03000012.1, read on the forward strand.
CAACCCCAACTTCAAAAATAACCTACTCTCATGTGGGTCAGGTAGGCTGCAGGGGGTTGGGGATAGGACGTGCAAACGGGGTATTGGTCCGAGTTTTATGGTATGAAGTCAACTGTGCGTATGCGATGAGTGGTGCCGAAGGTGAGGTTCAATACAGTAACGTCCCTCATGTCATTTACGTGCATGTACCGCGCGGGGAATGCGCGGGCATCCAGTTTCTTGATTTTGGCCTTATCGAGTTTGTGATACACAGTGCCGAATCTGCCGAATGGTTACAGCTTGAGGAAGTTGGTGGGTGACCGTACCATGCTGTGTATGGAAGTGCTTTGGTGGTTTTGTGCTGCATAATGTTATACTTGAATATGGCATCTCGCATGGAGTGCTCCCAGTACGTATTAAATAACTGGGAGTGGTAAAATGCTGCGCGTGTGGCGGCTTCGAGTGTGCCGAGGACTCGTTCCGCGATTGAGTTATGTTGCGGTGTAAATGGCACCGTTGGTTTTGGTGTGATGCTATGTTGCGTGCAAAGGGCTTGGACCGCCTTTGAGAGGTATTCTTTTGCGTTGTCTGTTGTGAATAGCTGCGGTTATTTTCCGTGAAGTGTGTATATTGTGTTGAAGGCATGGATGAGTGCAGTGATGACGTGTTGGCGAGAGGGGGCGAATTATGCCATTGTGTATCGGGAGGCTACGTCGACAAACACAATCGCGTAGGTGTTTCCCTGGAGGGATCGCGGGTGAATAGGGCCGCATAAATCACACGCGATGGCAACGGCGACGGCGTACGTGTGTGTGGTGGCACGGTGGGGTCGATGTCAGCGCTTGCCGTGGGCACAACCTGTGCATGTGAGTTTGGTTGGGGGTCTTTTGAGGATTTCTGGCGTGTTGAGTAGGTTTTCTTTGGCCATTTATTGTAAATTTGCTAGTTGGACATGGTCGAACGTGAGGTGCCAGGAGTGGAACTCTTTGTGGAGGCGGTTTTAGGGCGTTAGTTTGTGGGAGATTGATGCGAGGTGAAACGGTTGGACTAAGGGGTGTCTTGGGGGAGGATGACTAGATCTAGTCTTCGGAGCGTCGGACGGGCGGACGGTGTGTGATGTTCGGTGGGTACGGTGGGGTTTTTTTTGTACTTTTGGTTTTAGAGTTCTGAGTGGTGGGAACAGTAAGGACGCTTGGGCTATGGGGGTTAGAGTTGAAGACGATAGCCGTTGCCTGTCCCAAAGTGCGATTCCAAGGCGTTTGGATAGGTTCCGTTTGTCTAAAATGTGGGCTGTTTGAGCAGAATGATAATTGGGCCATACTTGCGAGCGATTATGGGCTGAGAGTAGGTTCTTTTTAAAGGTGGGGTTGTATAACGCGGAGAGCTTGATTTCGTTACCTTCACTCGTTTTCAGATGAAGCTGTGCCGCATGGGTTGTGTTGGAAAAGGTGCCGTTAGCGGTCTAGGTTGTCAGAGGTTGGTCTAGCTTGCGACTGCGGGGGACAGTATGATGGGTGTGGATGGGTGAGCTGCGGAATCCAGAAGGTACGTACAATCGCTTTCGTTTTGGGTTTGCTGGTGCGGGGTTGGATTGAGTGCCCCGGATAGGCGGCGGAGTTGGTCCTCGTTCAGTAGCAGGCCTTCGGTAGCCACCGCGCTGGCGTTGGGTGGGTTGCGTTGATTTCCTCTTCGGTCTCTAGGTCTTAGGCGCGGCGGCCACCATGCTGCTTGTTACCCCGCGCAGTATTGGTATTGAATACTTGGCTAATTTGGGCTAGTTGCTCTAGAGAGAGACGGGGTGGGTGTTGCGAGTAGCGGTTGCCGTAGCGACCTCTGCCGCGGCCGCGGCCAGTGTGTGGTGGCGGTGCATCTCCTGCGAGGGGTTGAGGCTGTGGGGTGTGTTTGGCGTCGAATTCCTGCACGTTGTGAATAGCTGCATGGAGCTCGTCAATCGAAGCGTGGGCACCGGTGATTTAAGCTGTGCGCACCAGGTTGGTGTACGCTGGGTGTTTGAGGAGTCCTTCGAGCATGAGCTGTGTGGTTGTGCGCTCGTTGGTAATGTCGGGGTATTCGGCTGCTATCATACGGGCGCGTAGCGTCCGGTGTTTCTCGACAGATTCTAGTATGTTGTCGCCCGGTTGAAGTTGAATGCTTTTTGGCTCTGCTTGAGGGGCCGATGCATTATTTCGGTTTTGATAGTAAGAGCCGGCTTGAGAGCGTTGAAGATCACCGCGGGCGGCTTTGTGTAGGTTTCGGGAGGCAATGGCAGGATGACTTCGGTTTCGAGGCTAGCCATGATCATGCTTGCGCAGCTAGCGGCCGCTTTGGTTTAATGGTTAAGGTCTGTGCCTGTGTAATTCGAGAGGTTGAATTCGTCGCATAGTAGAATTTCTGCGTCGTGTTGTCAAAGTATTAGTGATAGGGCACAGTTCCATGCTGGGAAGGTGTGCCGCGTGAGGCGTGGAAGGTTTTCAGTGAATTTCCATGTCGGTTGGAGTAGGTTGATCAGAGCGGTGATACCGTCTTGAGATTGGGATTGAGTGGGAGGCCCGCGGTCGGGCGGAGTGGGGTCCATGGCTTGTTTTGGTTGTCTCCATAGGTCGTTCCAGATGTCGGAAGTTTCTCTGTAGTGGCGCTGTTTTGCGCGTGGGTTAAGGGACTGAAAGGTTGATGAAATGTTGCTTTTGTGTCACGGGGTTTCCCGTGTTATCCGACCGTGAAGGATGGTGGAGCGAGGCTCAAACGCTAGTAACGGAGCAAGGCTCGGACGTTGGTCGAGAGAGGAACGGAGCAAAGTTCGACGTGGGGTTAGTAAAGTTGATTGAGATCGAAGCAGTGGATGTTGCGAGGGTCCATAACCTGTCATAGTGGGAATGTACCTTGACCTCAACAACGTGTGGGTGAAGGCAGAGAATGAAAATTCGCTTCGAATATCAATAAGTACGTGAAAGCGTATATGATCCATGGGCTTCATCGAGTAATTCCCGCCATTTAAAGTGGAACTATGCAAAATTTAAAGCTTCTGTTGTGTGTCAAGCATCCATCTCGAACCCCTAATACCGGAAACTCTCTCAACCATAGCGCGAGCTACTGAATTAACAGACTTCGAAGAAGGGCGAATAGATGCCAACTCTGAAACCAAAAAGTCATTTTGGGCGATTGGAGCGGCACTAGATCGCTTTAAGGATGCAAATTAGAGCTATTTAAACTCAAAGAGGTTCTCAAAGCCATTCAGGCTGTAAGGAAGTTCCGCAAGTTGACAGAAATTTGTCCACCGTCGTCTCCTCTGGAACCCTTCTAAAGGGGAAAGTACCGCTGGAGAGTTGAAAACTCAGATGGGTCTCGGTATTTCGGTTAGTCTTGTCCAGCAAAATTTTCCCTCTTTCAATAATTTAAAGTACCAAAGGATGAATGAAGATCCTTTTATGGTTGGGTATTTCCCGTCTATTTTTCGCAAAAAAATCATTCCTATGGGACATGTCGCAGTGGGGAAAATATGTGCTCAGCGATGGGAACAGGTTCAATTTAGATGACCATGATGTTTGTGTGAGTTAACGATACGATATATGCGAGGAGAAAAGATTTTTCGCAGCGCCAGATGGGAGGTGGCTCGCTGATCCTTTGGGGATCGATTTCATACTACGGACTTTCTAATGTATGCTGTTTAATGGAATAATGAACCCTGAGTTTTATTGCAGTTTATTAGGGAAAGAGCTGAAAATATTTGCAGCTGTCTATCTCGGAGAAGAATGGATATATAGACAAGAAAATGCGGCGTTCCGCACTTCTTAGCAAACGCTAAACTGGCTAGATGGAAATAATATATCTATTCTGGCTTGGCCGGCTAATATCACTGATCTGAATATTATAAGAAATATACATGGGCATTCTCTCGCGTCGCGTTTACAGCAGTGCGGGTCGGTTTGGCTACTTGGAAGAGCTCCGTTCTGAGTGAACGACGCTTGGGCTAGGATATGATTAGAAACCATTCATTCTATTTATTCATTTATTATTCGTTGCTTTTTCAATCTTTCAGCGAAATTGTGGTGCGAACAAGTACTAGCTCAATGAAAACTGCTGCTACAAGTGATCCAGTACGGTTTAGACATAACGTGGGTGATATTCTATTTAGTGTACTTATAGCACTTCGCAGTAGTTTTGCTAATTGTAAGAGAGCTAATCAGAGCTCTGAATGAGGTAGTCCCTGAAAATGTTGTAATAATATATGTGAATTCAGGCTTTTCACTCACAAAAGGTCAACTGTTACACAATCAACGGTAGGGAATTTTGGAAGTGTACTTCTGTCTTGTTTCCACACCGTTACATCTGCGCTGAAATTCTTTCTGAAAGGATTTTCTTGCATTACTCTGCGTTTCGGTTAGAAGTCAATAGCTTCATCTATTTTGGATCCACGAAGGAACTGAACTGGAGGATGATATAGAACCGGTAATAGAGGAGAGAAACATTAAATTTGGTACTGCTTCGAGAAGTTCTCATGCTAGAGATTTAACTGACTTGGATTGACTTTTGAGTTCGAAAAAATAGACACTTTTTCTCGAAAGTTGAGCCAATGCACCAACGAAAAATATTTTAAATTGGTACACTTCATATTTTTCAAGGGAAAAATTCAGCTCTTGTCATGGGGTAAAAGGGAATCTAAGGGAATACAAGGGAGTATATATTACCCTTAGTCACTCAAAAGAAGCGATAGACCGTTTGTTTTTATTATAGAAAAGCTTGCTCTGAAAGGAGTACTTTGGAATTGGCCGGATCAAAATTTATAAATATGTGCATTTCATTGACCGCAAGAGACAGAGACAGAAAGCCGCGGTTTGCGACGTGGTTGCGAGCTTGTTTGATAATGTACTCATATATTTGTACAGATTTATGAGGCATTACTTTCCACTGGAACTTCAAGTCACTTAAAATGACAAATATTGAGTGCTCCTTTACTTCTTGAGGTTCGTTTTTTAGAAAAACAAATCAATAATGATCAACATGTGTTGCATAATACAAGCCTCGGCTTGTACGATATTTTTGGGCAGGCCACGCAAGTAGGTCATTTTGACTGTCAAAGATGCCTTGCGCCTTTAGCAGATTTATATAATCTAAAATGCTTCATCAGAGGGAATCGTGGTGATGCCGTTTAGTAACTACGTGAATTGAGATAAAATCCATTCTTTATTTTCGTCATCTACACAAGATAAGAGCCTAGCAACCGCTCTTGAAGATGAGTTTGAAGACATTATCGCAAAATAGATACAAAATGGAGCCGGATTACCGATTTGTTACAAAATGAAATATGAGACGACACGACATCTTATTGAGACCATTGAAATATTCGGAAAAAAAAGAAATAAAGTGACAGGAATGGTTTAGAATTACCAACACAAGTTTACAATTGACAGCGCGTCTGTGCAGGACCAGTTCACTTCTCTGTGCAATTTACGATCACATCGTCCAGATAGGCTCGCAAGGAGAAGTTAAAGCAATCTACTCACTAGTAGAAGCAGCTTTTGTTGTGATTGGTTTTTTTCACTATGTTACTGAAGTTTTTTTGACATCTAATAATTCTGGGTGACGCCGAAATGCTTCGCTTCCTATTTTTAATTCGTTTGTTGCTTGGTCACAGCACCTAACATTGAAGAAGTCTCGGCACACAGAGACGCATGGAAAGTCTCCCTTCGACGCCCATTTCTCTATTTCAATGCCTTATGTGAATCACATTTTTGCTGAAGGAATGTAATTATAAACTGCTTCATCCCTTTTCACTGCTCTATAAACAGAAGAGAGGTTTAAGGACTCCTAGCCGAACGTTTTAGGATAAACAGCCAAACATATAGATTGAAAAGGTAGGAATTTTTAAGGAGTAACTCCAATTGTGGATTCTCATGGACTGGGAGGAACAATGAATATGCCTAAGAAGGATGGTATCCTGAAAATATGAAGGTTAGTGTAGCATGTCGGAGATACTCAAATAAGGACAGGCGGTGCTTTTAATTTAGCAGGTCGGAAGCTTGCGAGTCACTAACCAAAGAGTTTCAGATCTTTAGGTAAAAATCAACGGAGCTATTTAATGCGAATCAAGATTCTTCTTTGTCTACCTTCTTGCAAAGTGCAAAATATGAGAAGCTTGGGAACTACAAAGTTTTCGAGGTGCTCTCTCAATCAGCAATTAACTTTAATGTCTCGAAGCGAATGTCAGAATGGATGCAGTAGATCAACTCTTACTTTAGCATTACTTGTTTGCAGATTCAGGCATTAGGGCAACAAAGAAGTAGTTATGATTCAGATTCGGAAACTAGCTCGTTGAAGCATATGTGCGTTCAGATTTACTTCGGAACGAAAGCTCGCTCAACAAAACTTGTATGCAAATCTACCGCAAATGGATACATTACAAAGAACAGTTTAGATTTTGCTCTATTCTTGACCAAGAGTTTGCTTCAAAGTGAGGATATTCAATTATTTTCCACGTGAGATGAAAAAGTGTCGAAGTCATAAAATTTTATGGCTATTTGATTACTTCAAGTTTGGATAGGCTCACGGGTATGCTTTGAAAATTGAAATATCTATCCAAATGAAGAAGCAGAAAAGGACGGAGCCCCACATAAGGTATTCAAAATGGACCGTTGGCAATGAGGTAAATTCGCTTGAAGAATGTGGTGAACGTTTTGATATACTGTTGGATGCAGAAATTCAAATTACATTCAAATTTTGTTTTCGGACAAAAAGGTGAAGAATTAGCTTCAAAAATGCGTGTTAGAACTTGTTTTAAATCTGATAATTGCATATTTAGCGCGGTCATAAGTTACTACTGTACTTTAATTCCTGAGAAAGCCGTGGAATTGGTTGGAGGCCGTAGGATGCAGGTGGGGTGTTCTTTTTAGTGTCTTCTAAAGGATTCTAAAGAATAATCACATCCAGAGTTGGATCTTCTGCTTGAAATGGCTATCGAAAGGATAATGGGTTGGCGGATGATTTATAATGTTTCATGATGAGCAAAAAGAGGGTCGGAGATTTTTCATTTCTACTTCTTTCTTTTCCTTCATTCTATATATCTACATATTTGCTGCCTTCAATTTTATCATATTCCCTATTTTATAAACGCATTTAACATTTTCATGCAGACCCTCATAGTCCCGCGGAGTTTTTTGATACATTTTATCAATTCGATTTCTTGCCAAAGCTCATATATTTTGGCTGAAGAGCGGCTAAACCGTTGCTTAAATCCAGAATCTGAGAAAAAAATAAATGATACCAGATAGATTTTATTTCAATGATAGAATTTTTTCATAATTATTTTGGAAACATAGAATAGTTACGCGAGGCGTACGTACCTTCAAATTTTAGCCTAAATACATTTTTACTTGCAAACTGTGAGTTAAAATTATTTTGTTAGTAATGAGCTTCCAACAGAAGCCATTACAGGCCAGTGTATCAGGTATACGATCAGAAAAACTCCTAATGGCCAGGCGAGACTAAACGGTGGCTTCATCCCACATTGAGGATTTAGTACTAATCTTTCCAACATCGTACCTTATCACGTTACTTCCGAGCAGGAGCGAAACTAATAACAAGAGCGCGGTAGTTTTCAAGATAAGTGGAGTGCGGAAATTCTTCTTGTTCTGCGGAAGCAATACCGTGGCTCCTAGGGTGGAACAAAGCACTTACTGTAATCTGCCATCTACATGGCGCTGCTTTCGATTTCTGCGACGGCATACTTGCGTCTAACGAAGAAACTTATGAGAGAAGTGAGGAATATATCGTGTTCAACAAGAAGTCCTTAGAAATTCCTCAAAGAAGAATATATCCGTAATTTTCTTATGAAACTTTAAAATTAGCTCCAATACTCGACGAAACTCTCCACTCTTTGAAATAGATGAACTTTCGCTACATAAAGAAGATTTTAATGACAATGCAGGTTATTGAATCCATCATGCTACCTTCTATACCCAATAGAAACTACAAAATCTTTTTATCACTACGTGGGCCTCGAGATTGGGCTCGAGTTTTCAAGGCTTTCATGAAATTTTATTATAATAGCAGAGCACTAGTCAGCCCTTTAATGTTGCTAGTGAAGTTTTTAGTTTTTCTTATTTCCGCTTAAAAACATCGAAAAAAGGTGGACTCTTGGCTAGGCTCTTTCTAATGGCATCAGTTTCGAAATAAAAGTAGGACAATGATGAAACAGGGACCGTTCGCAGCATCGTAGAGGAATGATGGAGTCCCCAAGATCCTACTGCGACCAATTTCGGACTGCTAAATAACTATGAAATGCGAAAGGAACCACATTACAGACGGTTTGTCACCGTCGCAAATGATAGGATTTTGAGTATGTGTGTTGGTGTACTAGCCAAATGAAGTAGCAGATCGAGAGGAATCGGCCGTTTAAAAGAAGGATGGGAATGCGGCGGACGAGTGATCGCCTTTCTGTAACACCTGCCCAAAATGATAGCAACAGGAAATAGTCGTCAATGTCGCAAAGAGAAACGCGATAGCTAGGCAGCCGTAAAAATCTCTTCGAAATTTCTATAGAGGCATCCCGATACCTCGACGCTAGCTTTTTGCAGCTAAGAAAAACTATTCCGCTGAACAAGTTTCATATGGTTAAATACAAAAATAGATGAAAGAAATTGAAAAGAGTGATGGTGAATGAGAAAGAAACCAGAGCGCACCTATTAATATGGCGTCGTCTCTAGGCTCGCAACCAATAGACTGATATTCTATCAGCTTCTTTAAGAAGGCGCTGAAGGAGCAACTAGGGTCTTATTTATTTTGCTTAGGAATCAATTTAGTTCCCGGGATGAATTTATTTCGAACTATAGCCCTCCTTTGTTGCGTTTGGTCCAAGTTAAAGCGTATGGTATCGAAGTATGGGATTTTTTGGACTCCGAAGCTGTATCCACTGTTTTGATCGCATATGTATACCATCTCGTATACCTTTTTCCGAATTATATGCTGATAATTAACGGTCTCAATCGACTGTCGCTGTCACTTTGTCGGTTTACGGGTCAGGGTTCTGAAAATGTTTGAGGACGAAAATGTCAAGTTAAGATTCCTCGTTGTATATAAATCTCCTTTAGACATTAGTGTCGGACTTCTAATGCTCTAAATTATAGTTGGAAGTATTTCTTGTGGAGCGCAGAGCGTGAACTTGGACAACAGTTTGGGATAAGTAGTGCTTCCGCTGGATCCTGAAACTAAACCGACCGAATAGAAGCTGGTCCACGGTAATAAATATGAATCCTAGCGATGATTTCACGTGCCATTCGAAGACTTTCCCAGACTCGTCGGACACAAGGGAGGATGACCTTGTTTTGGCTACCAGAGAAAAATGCACCCGAAAAGTAAGCAAGAGGTAAGACCTGCGAAGGAGGTACCGACGGAACAATAGACCCAGCGGAGAAAAAGAATATTTTAATAAGTGCCTGATTCCCCTACTTGGGAGGAAGAGAGGCAGAAGAAGATTAGTAGCTCTTTTCTCCGTACCTGAATTATTTCATAGACTATAGATGATATAAAAACTGCATCCATCTCGGCAAATCATTCTTTCGAGATGGTAGATCCCAAACCAATCTACTTATAATGTCGCTTCTTCATGAACAGTTTTGCCAGAAATAGATCGAAAACATGTTAGAACCTCGGACTTTTACCCCAGCATGGTCCGCTTGGTCTTTGTATATCTCTATTGAAACCAGGGACGATATTAGACCAAATTTCTGCGTGGATTAACGCGCGTTGAGCCGCACAATGAATCCAGATCGTTGGCAACTACCAAAGATAGAAGAAATAAGAGACGATCTGAATTTTAGTTCTATTTGCACTACCCCATATCTATTCTTTTGATACTGTCAAATATTTATGTCCGAGTAATGCAAGGAATAGATATATTCGTCGGCCACATTGACAATTTTTAAGCTCGAGGTGTTGCCATTCGAGGAGATGAATGCACCGTTTACTATGAGGCTTTATAGAATATTACGTCTTGAAAGATAACATTTTCGCCGAAGTTTATAAATATGGTTTCTGCCTTTCGCCTGTTTGATGTCGGAGTATATTGAAAATGTAAGGGTCTTCTTCAAAGCCATCGGGGAAGCATTTTTTAAGATGAGAAAGTGCTGCTATGCGATGCGGAACGAAAATTGCGTTATCACTACGCGAGATAGCGTGTAGTAGGTGTTGACGAAGCAAAGGTCGATGGTTAAAAGAAGGCCCCTGTGCTGCACAACTCAAAGTATTTGAGTATATTTCTTGGCCTCGCCGGGTACTATTGCAGCTGCATCAAGAATCTTTACGGGATGTTCGCAGCTCTTAACCTCCAAATTTCTGGTAACACAATATTTGAAGGGACAGAATATTTGACACTCGCATTCAAGAATTTGAAGGAAATACTTATTTATCCGTTTGAGCGATCCTTCTCTGACCTCTAGACCCCTTTCACGGAGAATAATGACGCCGGTAGCCTCTCCATGAAGCATTTATTGCTTAGAAGGAATAAATGTCAAGATTAGCTCGATGCGATATGTATGTCGGAGAATAAATCCAGTATAGCGAAATTATTCCCCTGCAAGACTGAGACTAGAGTTTTCATCCTTGCCCTAATTAAATTACAAATAATTGTATTTATAGAAGGTAAAATATCATCATTCTAGAAAAAATATATACTAATCTCTGCAATGGGAGGACTAAAAGAGTTGGCAGAGATATGAAGAGACTGAGACAAGGTAAAAAAGAGCTAGTAATAAAGCAAAGAAATTGAATGGGGCGAAGAATGCTGGTGGATTAGAGAAGTCGACACTGATTCTTCTCTGACTTGGAACTGATCTCTTTATTCGATTACATTCCTTCTATGTCCTTTACTATAGCCTTTGTAAAAAGTAAACCATTTTGTAGCTATCTGTAAAAGTTTCCTTTACCGTTTTCTCCCATTGAGACGTTGCCTTCCACCACGGGATTAAGTCTTCAGATCAATATTAGTTCTCAACTGACCATACCGTTGATAACAGGCCACGTTTAAAACTGTATCGTACAATCAAACTAAATATGTTATTTCGTAAGGCCCAAGACATGTATATTCTTGATAGAATTGAGGCATTTACTCACCGGTCCAACCTTGTAAACGTTCAATCTGGCGTTCAATCTGGCACAAATGGTATTTGACTTGCATTCAGATATCGTATCGCGCTCTGTTATCATCACAGATATTCGAATCTCAGCTCCCTTCCGCGATGTATAGCAGCTAGTGTCATTATAAGAAGGTAGTATGGGAGCAAGTATGCCGTCAGAGAGTCTTAATGTACTTATTATTTGCCTGGGGAAACTCAGGGAAGGAAGAACTTAGCTACATGGCATCCTTGAGGGGCGATTACGGAAAACGGAGAAGGGGAAAATGCGTGCGGCAGGGTTTGAAAAATGCCGAATAATTGGTACCACTACGACCACGGCACCCCGCCTCATCACTCATTCACCCTCCACAAGTGTAACTTAATGATACTACTTGCTGTACAGTGCGGAATGGATACTTATAAATGTTTTACTGATGGACTCCTTTTCCTTTTTTTCCTTTCTTGTTTTTTCAATTTTTCTCTTTTTTCAGTTCTTTTCAATTAATCAAGAAAATTCTCAAAATACGTATATCGCGATAAATAAGATGGGCCTAGAGTGCTCACGGTAAATTCTTTTGGAACCTTCCGTGAGCCAACTTCTCCTACGGTTCTTTTGACTCGTGAAGTATTGGAGGGGGTCTAAATTCGAGGCTACTCGCACACCACACTCGCAAGTGAGCCTATTACTCTAGGAAGTAGTATCTAACGGGTTCTATGAGCGGATAACGGCGTTCATGGATTTAGAGCTGACCTTATGGGCCTCGAATTGATCCTCACCCAGGTTTTGCGTTTGTTCCTCTTCCGCTCCTTGTTTTGGCTAAATTTCGGCGCAGTCAAACAGGTTCGTCCGATTTAGGCTTTATAGACGGGTCTAAGTGGTCCCGGAGTTGCCTTTGGGACGCGAGGCATGTGCGCGATTTGTCTGGTCAAAGGTGGTTTAGCTTCGCTCAACCTTGAGGAGGCCTATGCCTATTACCTTATAACAGGAACGGCTCCGAGCGCAAAAAGTATTTCGTGGCCGAGGTATCCCGGGTAACTTTTTCTCATTACTCCAATAACGAGGGGCAGTCGGCGCATTCCTTATCGTTTTACCCGCAAGAGACCTGGTGAGTGGTTTTTGTTCGCGTTTTTTCTTACGGCCGCCATTCGCTACATCCATAACCACCCTAGTTTCACTTAATTCTTCTTCACTGGTCTCCTCGGCCTCTTCAGCGACATATCTGCTCCTTGGAAACAACATGAAGCCCGCGTCAGCATGAACGGTTCCCTCCACCTTTTTTCCCCACCTTTTTCGTTCCGTCTCTGCCTTAGCTAATCTCAATTCGATTAGGGAGTCGACCTCTTTGGAGAATTTTTTTCACTTTGAGGAAGTTGCTTTGTGCACGGCGGGGCTTTGGGGTCTGGAGTAGGCTGTAGCGAGCGGCGGCTCCGATGCGATTACGGACGAAGCCAGCGGTTTTTGCTTCCTCATTAACCTCCATGCACCACCTTTTTCCCTTTACGTCATTAATACTCTATTCCATTCGCCTTCTTTACTAGGCCAATTCTTTTGTGCCAGTATAGCCGTAATTTCCCAAATGTTTCCTTTCCCATGCACAGAAGTGCTCTGCCCTCTGTAACGGGGAAGATTAGTTAACTAGTGTCTAGGGTATCGCCAGAAGAAACCCTCGCATGTGAACATGCGACTGCACCCAACGAGAGAACCCGAGGGGTATAGAGGTCAGGGCAGGGTTAGTGGTTCAGGCTCGTTATTGGTGGGGCGGTTGGTTGATATCGTCCGGGGCTGTACTGTAGCGTTCCTTCCATTTTGGTGGCTTGTCTATTGCTGGGAGAGTCTAAGACCAACGAGCCCCGATCATTCTTTATATATACATAGCAAAAAGTTTTAAAGTCCCTACAAAACAATACTAAAATCCTACATTATGGCTGAAAAGTAGCCCACGCACTAAAATACGAGTTGTTCCCTGCAACCGCCCGTACTTTCGCTAGCTCTCCAAATTAGTGGCTCCGATTCGTACGTAGAGACCAGTCAGTGCTTTCTATGAAATCGGATGTTTTTCCTTTTTGGCACGTAAGTACTGTACGTGGGTGCGGTGCACAATTTTTTGCGGTGAAGACGTTCTGCGGGAATTTTTCGTGTTTACCAATCTTTCCACACAAACTAACGTATCCTTGTGCAATCAAGGGTATGTGCCGGTTTCGTTAGGAACATGGAAAGACGTTGTAGTGCCCGCATCCCTTGGGCAAAATGGCACGTCACCTTTGTTGCAGATTCTGGGACATGGACCCCACTGCACTCCTGACGGTGTGTACCTTGGTGCGTAGTCGTCACGGATTGCTTTCAAACCCCATTTTTGATTATTTATTCGGAACTCATTGTTTTGGCTCATTGAACACTGTATGCTGTATTTGTTTTAGTATTTTTCAAATGTAACTCTGACCTAACCGTTAGCTCGATAATAGATATGCTAATTTAGCTGACCTAAATATCATTTGGCTTTTTTGCAACCCACTGAGTAAATGGGCAACCAACTGTCTACGCTGGGATATCCCCCATACTTGGAACTATTCGGCTCTGCCACGGTTTTTCAACTTGGGCAAAAAAGCACCGCAGTACCTATCGTACTCATGCGGACCAGTATTTTTTTCCTGTCTCGGGTGTTTTGCTTGTTTTTTCACCCAATCATCTGAGATTCTAACTCTAGAACAAGTTTCAACACCTCTAATGAGTCTTGTACTCAATCTGGGTTCAGAATCCACAAGCTCTACCAACCTACAAAGAATGTGGCGCTTAAACTCCCAAGTGGCTTTACTAGCCTCCAGCTGGTATTGCACCACAGACGTAGACGTATGGATAGGTAGAAATAAAAGGACTTTCTTAATGAAAAGGGGCAGGATATAACGCCTCTGCAGTACTACGGACGGATGTCTAGTTCACATCTGGGCTTTGGAATTTTCGCTTGGTTCGCGAGCGTGGCAGTCAAGTCTAACATTGCATACGTATTAACGACAAACATAGAATTATCCTAGACTATAACGTGAGCTTTGATATCAGCTTGAATGCGGAGTCTCTCAGGTTGTGCGCTAGACATAGGACGGGGCGGCTGTACATGGCTGAGTCGTTTGAGCTTCATTCCAATTAAAGAAATTTTTCATGATACTTACTTTGATCTGGTGGTCCGCTTGTCCGGTTTAATATCTAGCTAGCCACTCTTGATAAAATTCTGAAGTCGTGGCTGGCTCAGTTATTTGGTGAGTCCGTCCACGACGTCGCTTGGGCTTCTAACGAAACTGAGATCGAAAATTATTCTTTCGTGGAATAATTCAATTACAGCCGCGACGTTTGGCATTATTCGTTTCTCGGATATCCATCAAACCTTCTAGATTACGTCGATAAGGCTTTTTCTATCGGTTAGTAGTTGGACTGGGACTGTTATATTCAGCACAGTTTCCAGTTCTGCAGAGAGGGCAACGGCTATGTAAACCATATTGACGACGGCAATAACTTCTCAAATGATGGCATATATTGAGACTCATCTGGATTTACAGTACTTGAGGGGATTGGGAATTACGTGATCATATTCATCGACAATAAAAACGACATGACCTAGTCGTGAGGAAATTTCTTGGTTTTTTGCAACAAAAGAGTGTGAGAACCCGGCTGTGCGTAACTTTTCTTGTCTCAATGAGGTTATTTTGAGACGGATACGGTTACTGAATGCGTACTTGATAGCTTTTTTGTTCGCGTCAATATTTAGTGACGATTTGCGTCGTTCTCATTCTCCGAAATTTGAGCCATTTGCGCTATTTAAAAGATAAAGTCGGGTCTTCAATTTTCCAGCCACGCAAATTGCATTCGCATCGATCTAAAGTGCTCGAAGGATGTCTCTGGAGTTATGCATTCAATTTTGTGAAAATATCCGATGTTGTTGACGTATAAATCTCCATCCTTCTTATTAAGGATGAATACAGTAAACTAGAACGATAAGGATGATCCTTACTTCATATCGAATCGCTCGTTAGTGGCTTTGAGAGGTTGCGAAAATCCTTGTCTCTACAAGGAGGACGGTCATCTACGTAGCTACCGCTTATTCACTTTAGCGTTCCAATCGCATGCGGAAAATAATGGGCCGGATCTGTTGGAATCGGCTTCGTCCTCAAATCATCGCATTGATGCTGGTCCAAAGATTCGTGCCAAAAATACCCCACATCATATCGACTGCAAAGAGTTCGAAGAAATTTTATTCATTGCAGTGGTTCGGGCATGAATTTCGACACTGATTACTTGATTAATATATCCCTCGCAAGCTGCTTAAACGATTAAAGGCAGGATTGAGTGATATCTGACGTCCACGCATGAAAAAAAATATTGCCGCTAGTTATAACAAAATTCTGATACACTGCGGTTGCAAACTATAATATGCATGTACTGGAATATTTTCCATATTATCGTGGCGTCCGCAAATGGAGTAGCTTTTCCTCTGTTTTATTTTCCAATCGATAGAAAACTTGATTGAAAGTAAGAGGCATCCAGGTCGTACATTTCCATCAGGCGTAATATCTTCTTTAAGTATTACTTTGAACGTTTCTAGTTTCAGCAGAGCTTTAACTTCCTTTTTTTCTTCATAAAATCCATTTCTGGAGACTTTCTGCGATCATTTGCATGACTATGGCATTAAAATATGCTATCTATTTCCTTATGTCGAAATATTGACTTGGGTTCTCCTATGTCGCGTAGTACGGGCTAGGGAAGATTTATTGTTCATTTGCGCAACAGATACGTTCTCAATGAGCACTTCGTGATAAGCGTCGGATCTAGTGCCATTTTTATGGGGTACGAGAAGTCACCGGTAACCCCTGCCGATTAGATGAAAATCCGGGGTGTATGATTGGAATCGCCCATCGCTGAAGTAGTGTGATTGAGATGTCTTTTTCTGCGACCTCAACCGAAAATTTCGCGTACTTTTGGTACATATCCTCTAAACTGTTATGGAGTCTACGAAATGAGAATCCGTACCGCCTTCGACGTCCTTGTCGAGATTCATGTCCATATAATTGTCAAAGGGTAATTTGCGACGGCTCCATCGATAATGTGAAAGAAGAAATAGGCCTTCTGACTCAGAGTAAGGTGAAACTGTCGGGAGTATATTCCGTAAAAATTGAGGGTTTCTGCAATGTCTTGACTGAAATATCCACGAAACTTGCGATATTTGAACATCTGTTGTACGTAAATCACCTTACGCGAGTCCTCATGGTTTTTGCCATCCCGCTGACGACTAGGGTCTTACCAATAAAGCTGATTATCCGATTTACCCTCTTAAACGATTGCAAATTGGTGCCTTCTAGCCTTTTCAGCAAGATTTCGCCGAGGGTAAGCCCCGAATTCTCTTAACGGATGATTTGCGCTTGTGACGATTCTATTATCTTGTCCTTGGATCTGATATGGTCTCTGGCTAGGCGGACTTTTGGCGGTCGAGGTAGAGACTTGTGCAGTGTCTTGGGCTTTGCTCTCGATTACAGGAATCAAAAACAGGATTTCAGAGCCTTCTTTGTTTTGAACTTTTCGATAACGCTCCGAGCATAGTCGACTTCTAATTTCATGAAAGAACAGAACTATATACAAACTCAAATGCAATTGTTCTTCTTTGCTGAATCTTGCTAGCTGAGAATATTTGAGA
Organism: Kappaphycus alvarezii; assembly: GCA_002205965.3. NCBI lineage: Eukaryota > Rhodophyta > Florideophyceae > Gigartinales > Solieriaceae > Kappaphycus > Kappaphycus alvarezii. Next base: position 679,272 of record NADL03000012.1, read on the forward strand.
ACTTCGCTCCTATATCCCCGAAATCGCCGAACATAGCGACATCAATAAGAACTGATATCGGAAATATCAACATTTTCAAAAAGGCATCGGTGAAGAACTGACCCCGCCTGGTTAGCAGATCTCTAAGATACCATTCGCATTCTTCAGCTTCCAGGGTGGGATGGAGCATCCCAGCTAGACCAATAACTTTCAATCCGCGGCGAGAATAAATCTAAGGTAGAATTTGCGGCATTGGGCTTGAAGAAGTGGGCTCATTATCAAAGAATGAAGTGCTTATTCTCTTCATAGTCATTTCCATGGTAAAATTGAGCTTTTCACCGGAAAAAGGAGCCATGGTTGACGTATCGAACGATATGAAGCTATGTAAACCAGTATCCATAGCGTGAAAACCAACATCTATAGATTTATGGGGTGAGATTTCATCTAAAAAGTACATTTCACTGCAGTAAGAGTCCGCATAGTCGAAGAAGGAGAATTCCGAACTTTTATAAATACTAAAAAACTTCAACAACCATGGGGTGGAGCTGAATGCCGTCATGAGTGCAAAGGGCGTCATAACGACGACGCTTTCCGTCTTTTTCTGGACTAGGTGAGATGAGGGGAAGCAAAAGCGTGGCAGGAGAAACTTGGGCTGATAACAGGGACGTAGGGACCGTGTGAGGAGGCAGAAAATCTGAATCTTTTATGAACATGTCGAGGCACAGCTGCGTGGTAAAGGTTTCTCATTCACAAGACAATTCAAATCCTGTTGTTCGCAGTCCTTTATTTGATAAATCTTTATCGCCTGCTTTGTTATCATCTCCTATCTTTAAAGTATTCATCCCGCCTCTATCTGTCGCCGCAGATAGATGTGGCGGTAGATAAATTACGACACAACCTATTTAACCACCCCACCCAATCACGGTGTGCGCCGGATACTCATCCACAGCTCACCGCTGACTCCCGTGCCATTATTTATCACATCTTGGGTAGATCTCATGCAGCATAACGGTGCTGAGTTCATACCCTTCTGTAACATCATTCTATCACGCAGTACGATATTTCCTTGTGCATTCTATCACGCAGTACGATATTTCATTGTGATGAGGACATCTTTCTTGACGTCGGAATTCCCATTGCCTTTAATTTCCTTACCACGTACAAACTTCACAGCAATCATCGGCCTCCACAGTAGCCACCGGCAAAACGGCATCAACTCGTCGTTCATGGGAAAAAATAAACCTTTCCCGCGCCCCATCGAGGGCAAAACCCCACTTTCCATACTTCGGAGACCTCCGATCTTTCCGAATTTCACAAATTGTATGTCTTAGCCAGCATCTCACTCATGCAAATATTGCACCTACTGTTGACGCCCAACTGCGCGCCTCATGCTTATCATTGCTGTTTCCCTCTCACGTAAGTTATCCTCATTTTACTTTTTATACTACCGTTTCATTCCCTCTAGAGCAAGGCCCTCGAAAGTCGAGTCCACAAATGTTTCACCAATACCATTTTGTCCCACGCCCAGTAGTGCTTTTCGAAAGTATTACGTAAGTTTATGTTTTTGCGGCACCAGAGCTTTCTTGTCTGATGATTCCACGCTGCTGTGGTACGCAAGTTGCGATGCCCAAATGGATCTTTCGGGAGGCGAAGCCCCAATTTAACAACCGAGGTCATGGCCGGAAGAATCGCCGCGAAAAAGTCGGAAAACATCCGGGTACATTTTGAATAAGGCAGCCAAAGTAGGCTTCAATGGCAAGGTAAATCACTCGCTTCCTGGCCTGAATGCGCGAACCACAGACATCCTGGTCTGCCCTAGGTCTCAGGGCTCGCAAAACATGCTACATGTTACCGTGACCAACGAAACGGTAGTCTCATCGCCATTCTAAGGAAGCTGATAGGGATAAATCGTCGGGGGAAGAGATCCTCAGAACCAACTACCAATAGAAGGAAGTGTTGCAAGCGAGAAGAGTTCTATCCTGGTATAGTTGAACAAAAACAAAGAGGTGCGTAAGTACAATAGTTCAAGGGGCTACAAGCTAGTATAGAAGGGACGGGGTCTACCATCTACGCTCTGTGAAAAGCGTAAGAAAAGCGTTTCTTTGGCCTAAAATTTACTCTTCACTTCCTAACTATTTGGGACTGGACTTAAAGTTGTCTGCCAACTTGCTTGACCTCTCCCAGAGGAAGTATTTTACTCAGCTTGTATATAATTTTTGTCTAATCATAAAGCCTTGAGGACACATACCAAATGCCATAAAATGCACCACAATAAATCATGTGGACGAAAGAGATCAGCGATAAGATACTTCCGAGATAAATATCTACATCTACTCCCCACAATCGCCATCCTCAAGATCAGAAAAATAAATTCCGGCAAAATATCTATGCTACCCATACAGTCCGCGAATATTTCTACGAGTGGTTCACAGCTTCCCGTGGCCTCCAACTGCAATATCTAGACCACTACAAATATCCATATTCAGCTCCATGAACGGTGCCTCTGGGCATCCCTTCCTACCTCCGCATATAAAGTTTCAGAGTCCATAACTTTTTGGCACCTGCGCAGTATGTATTCCAGCGCAACATCGCTTCTGTAAAGTGCACAGAATCCTTCTAAAAATAATTGATAATAAATTTGATAATACATTTCCAGCGCAGCCAGCGCAGCTCATCAACTCAACCAGCGCAGAATGCCAGCGTTGTAATTTTTTTAAGTTCGCCAATTTTTTTGACACCAATAGCGTTAAGTACGAGGGATTCCGGGCGGCGCGTGTCTTTTCAAATGCAGCGGGTAGGCGAAAGCAAGGTATTTCGCCTCTAACCCAAAGTAGTCGTTAATCCCGACAAGGCACTACCAGGACGCGGATGGCAATTTTTTCCGCTGTGCTTCGACTTCCTGGATCCTCATCTTGTACGACTTCCATTGTTACCGACGGCTAAGTACCGCCGTCGGGCCCGCCGCGAAACATCATGCGCCGGCATCGACGGCTTTCTACTCTGGCTCATCCAGATAAGTTGTCTGGGAGTACCGCAAGTGATCTTCGAGCTGCGGGCAGAGCTATGCTAATACTTTCGAGAGCAAAAAGTCTAGTTTAACATGAGCAATCATTTGAGGAAGTGGAGGGAGGGCAATTATTGGGTTTACAGTGTCATCGGATGTCCATTACTCGTATGAGACTTCTGAGAAAGAGAAATTACTAGATTTCTTCTTCGAGAACAACAAGAAGAGATAGAGAGGGAAGGAACCAGAAGAAATGGTTTTCAAAAACGGTTGGATTCTATGTTAAAGTCCCAGGATAACCGTAAAGATTTAAATGGTTCAGAGCGACATGATTCTGAGAACCGTACAAATAATGGTGCACAAGAACGTGAAAGTGAGCAGGCTAAAATTTCCGAAATATTGCGGAGGACTAGAAGAGGCTTCTTGAAGAGCAACGTACGTCTAAGAGGAACCAGGAGGATTCTATTGATCGTCCTGGATATAAGGAGATTGTGGATCGGAACATGACAATTCTCATGCCGCGAGCAGAGAGATGGGTGATGAAACGAGTACAGAAGGCAATGAAGGGCAGGCACACGAAACAGCATAATGAAAGGAAAGCTTCCAAAGGAAAGCTTCCGAGATAATTGATAGTGAACAAGGAAAGGCGAAAGATAACATAAACAAACAGGTGCGGCGGCCTGGAAGGGATAAAGGGGGAACAGTTGGTTCTCCAACACGATAGGAAGAAACGGAAAGTACAGAGCAGCATTACTGTGAATCCCCGATGGCAGATCATGTAGATGGTTCAAATGACGATTTTAATGGAGAAGAGACTAAATCTCACCGTATTTACAGAGAACGGAAAGCCATATATGCGCGTAGGAAGTCACAGGTACAGATGGATAAGGAGCAGGATGCACAAAGACAGCGCAGAGAACGGCAAAGGTAGGAGCGTGATAAAACACAAACGAGGAGGCTTGAGATGGATTCCTTTGGTGCTGGGACTCAGCAGCAAAGTACGGTTCTATTTGATACCGAGGAATCAATTCCTGGCGCGGAATTAGGAGGAGTTAGTAATAAGGATAACATGAACTCTACGATGCTACTTTCTGGACATCCCGATACAGATTATGCTTTCAAAAACTGAAATGATAGCTGTAATGCACACAATCCTCGAGGTGGAAAGCCCTATTTGGATGTTCCTACTGCCATTGATTCTGACATAGTAGTCAGATAGTAGGCAGATAGTAGGCAGCCAAATTTTGACTTGAATGCAGATCTATAAGATCAAATATTTACAGATATGTTTGGGAATATTTCTGGGGATGGGAGGGAATATGATAAGGACAATATAGAAACGGGAACCCCAGATTCAAAAGAGACAAGTAGTCAGGAGTCCTGTGGTCACCTTCACAGCGGGGATGATGACGGATTTGAGATCGAAATGTATGTGCCTAACGCTATAGAGAAGGAAAATGGTGTGGAATCTGAAGAGAATGCTACAAGGGGACCACGGGAAGACACATCAAAGCTTTCTGATGTCCAAAGAAATCAACGACTGCAGGAACAGAAACTGGCCAGTAGAAGGCGTGCACTTGAAAGAGCTCGTGCTGCATTACGACACGAGAGGGTAGCCGCTCTCTCATAGAAACCCACAAGGAGTATTCCTGTTACGCTTCAAGTAGGTATAAATTTACGTGGAAGATGGCGATGCGAGAAATTAATTCGCCCAGATACAGCCAATCTAGGCGTATATCAGGGGTGAAAGTGTAGCAGACAATGGAACGTGTCAGGATGGTTTGCAGGAATGAGAACAGCAACGCCACAACTGTATTTGACTGGCAGTCGCGACACCAGACTTGGAAGCTTAGCAAGTATGTCCAGCATAGGAATGAATGCTTGGGGAAAAATGAGGAGAGGCTAGAACAGGGAGAACTGGATTCCTTCTGCAAACCGGCATGCACATCTAATCAGATTGCAAGAGCTATTCTCGATGAATTCGCGCAAAATCCAGACATGAAAAGAGTGTAAATTGCCAATCTTGTCAAAGCTAAGTAAACATATCGTCATCAACCCCCTTACCAGCATTATGAGTGAGTGAGAAGAGAGCTTGTTCCACATCTATCCGCAAATAGAGCTATCGACATGGTAGCGCTGGAGGGTTATGCCAGAATATTGAGGGAAGTGGGCCATACAGTGAAGATCTTCATTTTTTTTGGTACTGAGATGAAAGAGGAGAGAAGGAAGGCTGCCAAATTTACACACTCACAACAGAATTGTGGCAGGAGGCCATCTGAGATCACTCCTTTTAACGCAGACTATGTTGATGTGAAGTACATTGATGATGAAAGCAGGTACTACGGTGGCTTTCTGTTTATTCCGGCGGTTGCAAAGCATTTCTGCAGTAAAGGTAGAAACACATGTACTGCAGACGCTGCCCACTGCGAAGGAGTTAGTGACAGGTCTTATGGAACTATTTTTGAGGTGCTTGGGTATGATGCAAACAACCCTTACATTTTTTAGCATTTGCACATTTCGTGGGCACTGAGTCACTTCAGACTTGGTGCGAGGTATTTACAGCGTGCAAAGAAATACCGGGGTTAGATGTACCGGAACGGACCACAATTGTTGATCAGTAAGAATCAATTGATACGGCCTACAAGAGAACAATGGAGTCTGCTCGCCTGTTTCTTGATCCTCTGCACGTGCGTAAAAAACTAGGAATCAAACCTGGTTCTGGGAAGTGCGCCGGAATTAACCTCTACGATCAGGCTCTGTACGAGCCCAGTGTCGCAGATTTCAACGTTATTAAGAGTCAGTACTCCAATACACAAGCAGAATACTTGAGTAAGTTTGAGGATTCTGAGCTTTACATGGAATGCTCAAATATAGAAGATACAATAATCGCCTCGCAAGGAGCGGAGAGCGGAACGAGAGCAACATTGAAAAATCATATAAGGAGTGTTGAGCCGGAGAAAATGCTAGAAAAGGTCTTTCGTACCCATAGAGAGAATTTTCTACGTCAAAAATCAGCTGCAAGTACATACACAGATCCTGTACCGTCTATAGTTAATCGAATTCTGGCCCAAATAGTGCAGGAGTCAAGAGTTTACCAGAACACTGTTAAGTGGCTGGATGGAACATCTCAAATAGAGGCTACTGTCCGCAGCGTCACATATGGAAGCACCGTCCGACACGTAATTTTCACCTGAGATTCGAACACTTCCCCTACTTGCTGTTCATACAATAAGAATGAGAGCAGATTGCCATGTTATCGTGGTGCAGCATTTCTTTGCGAGAAGTACGGATCATATAACCTGCATCGATTTATATCTGCGAGATATATGACATCGTCTTTGAAGTTTCAATATGAAAATATCACTTTCGGATATCCCGCCCCATATACTTTTGCTGGGTTGGAAAAAGATGCAACGCGTCGCGTATCAGCTGGTGAGAATTTGGAGATACCAAGAGCTATTCCTCCACCGAGAGGACTTCTATCAAGGAAAAGAAGAATTGGCACGAGAAAGGTCCAAGGTTTCAACGGAGAAGGACACATAATTGTTCTCTTTGTGGTAGTCCTGACCATGTAGCACCACAATATCCTAATAGGCTTTTTTTAGAGGATGAGAACACCAAGGATGAATTTTTAATGATTTATGAAGTGATTGGAGTATCCTTTCTTTAATTATCTGTTAGTATCCGCCCTCTTCTATATGTGTAAAGCGTTTCACAATGCGTTTGGTGCAGCTTTTTATTTGACTACTTAGTAAGGCTGAACAACACCATGCTTGTACAACTTTAACAGCAATTTCCGGGATGTATTAGACATTCCCCCATTTGTCTACGGGATGTCACAATGTGTTTTCACATGACACAATACTTCACAGCTTTTGTTATACATGCCTGAAATAGTCAATATCCAGTCCCACAAGTCTACTATTATCACATTCCGTATGTTCAAAAATGGGGCCTGTCACCATATGATTTGGAAATGACCCAAAAATTAATGTTTATGGGGCTACGTAACCCCAAAGTTACCTCTCCAGGTCGCTTCATATTTTATTTGAATAAAAGGTCACATCTTCGCCCTTCACACATGGTCAAACGGCCAAATTTTCCTAATTTGACATGCCGGCTATGCGCCGTGGCCTCAAATATTTATTCAAGATTAAAATTAAGTATCAAAATATTATTTGATATATGTCGCAGTGCTTGGCGCTGCAGTTTGTCGCCCTCATCATCGATTCTTTTCTTGCTCTTGCCCTCGTTGCGTCGCTTCTCACGCGATGTAGATAGAAACTTCTGCCTCTGGTCCCGCTCTGGCGCCAGTTCTACAAGTAGCTGACTGTCAACAGATGATTCCTTATATGCCTTGCCAAGATAGACTTGCTCATTACTTATTAAAAACTTATTTATCTTCTTTTCATCCCGTTTTTCAGAGGCTCAAGAAAAATCTCGGCAGTCAAATGGGCCCCGTCAGTAGTGTCCATTTTGACGTTTCCATTTTTCTCGACGTCGAAATCCCTCAGCAGGCGACGCTGCTGTTTAGACAATTTATCTACTAGCAGCATCAGAGTCACACGATCTTCCCGAGCGAGCGACTCAAAGTAGATTTCCGTGGTCTCTGAGTTCTTTCCCCTAACAGCAGGGCCCCATACTCTAGTACGGCAGAAGCTAGATATAATACTCGCTGCAACGCGGGACTTTCTATAGACATTTGTATGGTAGTCCCACACTAAAGTGCATCTCATACAGGTTTAATGCGAGCAGCAGCGTGCATCTTCATTTGAAAAGTGGCCTAATAGAATACAATACCGAAAAATCCAACGGTTGCGATTTATTTAGGACGTGAACACTGGCGAAGCAATGAATTAATGGGACTATTTCGGAAAAACTTCAGAGTAAAGTATTGAGCGTGCGCCCCGTAGCCATCCAAAAGCAAAAATAGAAATTGCGCATTTACGCGCAAATCATTGGTCTCTTCTACAAAAAGTTGGGCCCAATCAAACATGATACGAAAGTCGACTGGGATCTCTGGTATAAGTGACACCGCTGAAGTACATCATGAAATGACTCATCGTCCCCGGACCTTGCTGACATGATCTTTCTGTCTCTGGAAAACGACAACGGGCTTGCAATCATGACCATCAGCGGATACAGTTGTCATTATCGTGAAATTGTCGGGATTTCCTTTAGTCCGAACTGAGACCTGAACTAACCTCGTAGTAGCTGCGCCAATTTCTTTTGCGCAAGCTGCGCTCTACAATGCGGCTGAAGGAAACGCCTGATTGATCCAGATTGAAGATAAATCGCGGGTCCCGAATTCCACATCTGGTAATGGCAGCCTGTACGCGGTTCAAGCGCTTGCAGATATGTTCTTCCGTAACGGCGTGCACTTATCTGTTCTCTATTACTTGAACTGGCATATACTTCATGCCGTGTCTTTTCATGAAACCTTCGATTCACTTATCCGAGGGGCGATTTGCGATAAACTTGACTTCATTTTGCCGATGTTCAGGTATCAGATTGACATACTTTTGAACCATATCCTTGACTCCACAGCTAGATAGAGGGGTACTTTTGTCAGCATAGTACGAAATTGCGTCGCAAAGCAGAAATTTTTCATCAGAGGTAAGCTTACAGGGACGCCCTGGACTGCTGCGTATGAAATAAAATTCAGAAGGAGAGATAGCTTGCGACTCAGGGGGTTGGAAACCCATGCGTCATATGAGCGGCGCAAAAGTTAGCGCTCAACTTGATGTTTGCGGGCGAGTTCATCCCACTTAGTGTTATGTAGGTGCTTTCAAAGATGGTACTTCGCACGCGGCTGTATTCTTTGTCGTCACTGTTGCACGCACCCACTATGGTACCCTGTTCAGAGGTCCATTTTCTGGGTCCAATTAAGGTGGCTTGAATAGCCCATTTTGGATATAGAATGGCTCCATTTAGGTCTGTGGGATGTTTGTCTTACAATAGCGCCAAAAGGTTCTCGCGAAGACAGACATATTTACACGGGGTCGGACTTAATTTTGATTGTGGGAAACACTTCCCTGTTTCCATGGTGGATAGTCTGGGCTTTTAGGTTGACTTTATTATGTGTCAAATTACGGCGAAAATGCTGAATTTAGCAATTAATGGTTACTATGACTGCATCCCAACAAGACTATGGCTAATAGTGACTATCTATGCGTACTGTGCAGTATTATTTCTGGAAATTGTTTGTGCCGCGCGACGCTCTCGTAATTAGATCCTGCCTAAAGCACCTTTTCTGGTTATTCAACCTGCAACGCCTGATCAATGCTTGAAACTCTGAGGTTTAGTTGGTTTGGAACAGGCCCTGGGCGCAAAATTGTTCAGGCCAGGCTTGGAACAGGCTTGGGCTCAACAGCATTCAGGTCAGGCTTGGGACAGGCCGTAGCCTCCCTCAAGTCCGATATACGCAGGCTGCGGGCATTCAAATAACAGTACTGTACAAAGTACAGGCTACTTTTTCTATGTTTCAGGCTGTCTCAAAGTGCACAAAAATTTCCGAATGTTAATACTTGCTTCGCGTGAGACAAAATTCTGTTTGAATTCTCCTTCACGTGTTAGAACAGTTTTGTTGGAAAATTGGCCTAAGAAGTGATGCCGTCTCCATACGCCAAACCCTATTTCATAGCAAGCTGAGTATTACAAGCTTATTGATGTATTAAGACTGAAGTGATATTTCGTGCTGCAGGCCTGATGAGCGGTCGTTATTTGAATATTCTTGAAACAACTAAGCTGCCTTCATCTAATCAATTACATGTTTGTTTCTATTACCTGTACTGTCATGTTCAACTGATTTTTACTCTCTAGTGTCTGCCAATCTGTATATATTCTCGATCGTCCGCCGGAAGCACCAGTAAAGAAAGGTAGAGAAGCTTGTGCCTAAGTTTTATTGAGTACACAGTGTTCAGCCTCAGTTCTTTGAAGCTTCATCTCCTATTTGGTGCAAATTTTTTGTCGGTTATGGGCCCATTCCCATCTCACTCGGTACTCTCCCGTCCTCGGTTTGCCTTGGATAAAAAAATCCCACCGTGAAGTAATAGTAAAGGAAACCAGGAAAGGTTCAAATCTGCCGTAAATGACTGGAAGCAGTACCATGAATCGCTTCCTGACACCATTTCTAACAGGCTTGCCCCCAAGATCCAAGGGATAGTGCTCAAATCGCAACTCTATGGTCAGGCTTCTGACCTTATTGCAGAGTTGACTAATGAGCAGTTGAAAGGTGAGAACGGTGTACAGTTTATTTTGATTCTGTTTATCAACGTGATTTCTTATCTGCAATTAGTGAGGCATTTGATGGATTCATCTCACTAAAGAATACGCGTCGCTCTCAAAAGGAGTCCTTAAAGAACCTTGAGATGCGTTTCTCGGCTGCCGTCACTGAGTTTAATTCTTTATCCAATATAACAAGACTACATCAATGGATTACTTTACTTATGCTATTGGGCAATTCAAGCAGTGAGAAATCTCAACAAATCTCTGCTTTAGCTGCTGCAGCCCCGAATGGAACTGTTATTTCTGACCAATCGTCTAACGATGATTACCTGAAGACTGTGACATACAAACAGATATCCTCTGTTTTCAAACATTGTGAGAAGGCCTCGATAAAGGATCCACCTCCCACGCTTTCCGCTAGTACTGCTGGGACGTATAATCAAGTTTATCGCGGCCGTAACACTAAGCATCGTCATCACTCGACCTCAGCATTAAAACATCATCCGCGCCATACCTGTCACAAGTTTGGACTCTGGAAGACAGTCATAGCAAGTATGGTTCTCTGCAACCAGGAATTAAATGTTGTGATACTGCTGCTGAGTATAGTGCTTCTCTCGACTCTTCTGGAAGATCCACGAACTCCAACAACACTAATAACGCTAATGGCAAGAAAAAATTGTTCCCTTCAACATGGCAGTGCTGACCAGTAACAACTGCTCTACTTAAATTCAGCTGCAAAATTTAGTACAGATTCTATTGGAACACTCGTGGATGATGGAGCGCTTTACTCTGCAATTGGCATAATTGAGCTTCTTTTACTGCTTGAGCTCCTCGGACACCAGAAAGACGTAATTTTAGATCCTATCCCATCGACATTGCAAGGTCACACCAACTGCAAATATGGTGTAGGTGATCATTTTAGTGTCCCTAGGCCCATTATCGGATCAATTGAGATCCCTGGTGTATCTGACAGTGGAATTCCTGCATCCATTCTGAAACTTGATGTCTCCAGCCAATTTTTGATCAACAAAAATTTTACTAGAGACTAGAACATCCTTCAATCTCACTACAATGCTCTATAATTTTACGGTGATGGTAATACAGACTATTTTAGTATGGTCAATGAGGGCTTTCTTAGCTATCTACCAATGTCTACCATCTCATCTGAGTCATATGAAATATCTTTGATCTCATGCCTGAATGGGAATCTGTCAAAGGATCGGGCATGGAATCAAGTTAAAGCGATTATCGATAAAGTGCATAAGCACGTTTGTGGCCGTGCAAATTTTGCTGATATGAAGCTGTTGCTTGATGAAAATACCTTGTGGAATTATCAAGTGTCTAAATGTGTTTCAAATCTGATCCATAGCTGTGTACCATGTCGCGCTACTGTTCCTCCTGAGCCAAGTCGCAAAGTATCAAATTTCATCACTGTCGCGTGGATTTAACGAAAATGTATCTGTTAACCAACTCTACCTTGACTTCCTCTGTTTATCACATTGCATGGATACCACTACAAGGTTCGCTGCTGCCTATTTCGTTAAGTCTACATCTTTGGACGAAGCAATACTTGCTTTTGAGGCCTGCTAGGTCTCACAGTTCTGTCTTACCGGCTCTATACAAAGCGATAGTGCATTCTTCAAAGGTTCATTTCGTAAGTTTATGGCTGAACGTGAAATTTCTTTCCGTACTGTACCGCCAAGCTGTCACAGTAAGAACCCTATAGAAAGCAAGCATTGTGTGATCTGTATCATCTTCTAAATCTGTGCACTGATGATAACAGCTCACTATAAATTCATGCACTTCGTCCTGTTTCCACATCAAATGATTTATATAGTAATAAAGTCATGTATTCATTTGAACTAGCAAAATATTTTACTAAGCATCCCTCGGAAGGGTCTGTATATTCGATTCTTGATGATATTATAGACGCACATAATCAACTACAAGCAAAGCGCAAGCTGGAACTTATTATGAAGTAAAAGTCTACTACCGAGCCCCATGTTACAGTTGGTGATATGATTTAAGTATACTCTAATACCGGCTTTGGAAAGAAAGGACGGTGGTATACACCTAAAATAGTGTTATATATTGACCTTCAAGCACGAATTGTGCTCCTATCTGCCAAGGTGGTAGTCGTGCAACGGTAGCATTCGAGGACATACGCCTTACTTCACGGGAAGAATCATTCGCAAGCACTGCACAGGCTGCCATTAATGCGATCTATGATTCGATAGATGATGAAACGCAAGCTGCATTGGTTAGGGACAGTGAAAGTAACTGTAATGAAGCCACACCATCAGCGACTGTGTTTGAAACGCATTAAGATGCAGATTATTCCTATAATCATAATAACCCACTTATTGATGAGAATCCCGATGCGTCTACAGTTAATAGCGGTGATCATGTAATGGTTTACTGGCCCCTAGATCAATTTCATTATGTTGGAACAATTAAAACGCTCCATTGTGATGGTCATGTTACTGTCCTGTATGATGATGGTATCAAAGAGCGCCTAAATCATGATAACAAGAATTTTAAATATGATAATTTTACTGTAAATTCAAGAACATCCTATGTCTCCATCGCATCTACCGATATATACCATGAGCCACGCATCCTACAAAGCATGCTTTACCACTTTGGTAGCAAAGCATTTATGAGGAACAAGGTCCAAGGATTTGAACAGTTTGCACTCGCTAAATCATACCCTGCGGAAGAGCAAACATTTCTAGAAACTGTTCGTCCTTCCCCCTCTAGTCAAATTCCTCGCGGAGCAAATGTTATTAAGAGTCATTTCCTGTACAAAGTCAAGCAGAACGATTATCTTTCTCTTAAATAAAGGCAAGGATCGCTCCTCTTAGAAACTAAGATGACCTCAAAATTTTGTTAGCATCTGATTGTACAACTTGTGCACCAACTGGACTGCGGATTGTTGAGTCAATTTCTTCTTTATTCGTATGGACAGTATACAAGGCTGATTTTAAAGCCTCATTCTTACAGACTGGCACTGCTGTCTGTGACGTGCATGTGAAGCCTCTAAAAGAGAGTCGTATGAGGTCGACACATATTTGGCTGCTACTGACAGCAGCATAAGGCTTACTCAACGCCAATGCCAAGTGGCAAGTGCAGTCAGACGAATGCTTCAGAAACCATGTTCTGACGCAATTCCAACAAGTGCCACAATTGTTTTTAAGCATGAGGAGAAAAACTTGTGCTAATAGTAGCAAAGATTTCTGATGACATCAAAGCAGCAGGTATTAAGGACAGCGCCAAAATCTTCATTGAAGCTTTTAATGAATTGTTCAAACTCGGCGCGTGTCTCACATGGTCCTGCTCAGCTAATTTCTTCGGCATAAATACAGCACAAGATAATGACAGATCTGTAAGTACTAGTGCGGATGACAAACTTGAAGCACTAAAAGAGTACCCGATAAGGCGTACTCGCAGAAAGGAGTTTGGCGAACTGCTTAATAGTAGAGAACGTTGGAGTTCGTGCCTCCGCGCACTCTTCCGTCGGCCCTCAGCGGCCTGATATTTATTGACTCTCAGCGGTAACACTCCGTCCGGGCAGTGTACTGTACAGTAACACGGCAGCGGCAACCCTCATGGACAGTTGTCCAATATCCCGCGGATACTAGGGTTATCAATAATTACAGTAACCTACAGTACAGCCTACAATATAGAGTACCACATCATTTGATAGTCTCTTCAGTCGGACCCGGCTTGCCCCTCCGGGCCATTAACGTTCAGTGCTAGCGCCGCACTAGAGTGGTTTTTACAGTAACATTAATGATATTGAGAAGTCGTACTTTGCTTCTACCAATAGCTCCTTGGTTGGATAGGCACGGCAGCATCCCCATTCTGCCCTTTTTATGCTTCTCATTTACAGTAGAAGGCTCCTGATACGAAATTGGGTCACCCCATTGAGCAGCAAGCTGCTTTAAGGACGCTCAAAAACTTAGGTACTGTAATCAAGTATACGATACCAGCTGATGCTATTGAATATAAACTATCAGTATTGGTTCTTTGCGATGTATCTAAACGTGACTAAAAAGGGCAACTAGGCATTCCTACAGTTCCAATTCTCAGGCCATTCGCCAAGGGGTCTGTATTTCATGCTGCATCCTGGATATCTCACAAGTCAAAGAGACCAGTGAGGAGTGGTCCGACTGCGGGATTCTAGCTGCAGGTGAAGGCATTGATGAATCAAAATGCATACCACACGCTTATAGTGAAATCTTTAATACGCATCTCGGAGTTCATTTGTGCGTGTATTCGAAAGACTTATTTACATCTCTTTCGACTCAACATAAATCTATAGACCTTTCTATACGCGTTGATGTTGCATGCATCAGATTTGAGTTTCAAGTTGGAAATATTGAAAGTATCTTTGATACACGTCTCAGAATGACGTGCAGTTTTTGTGCGACATTTCGTCAGCCATTTGAATTGGATGACGTGATATGAGCTGAGGACACTCTACTTCCAGATTCTAATAATTGCGTAAGTTGTTGACTGCTGTGTTGAATTCATATCATGTATGGGGACCGCAATTCCCTTTGCCGCATATGCGATGCTGAGAGTAACAGGCGGGCGGGTCCACTGGGTCGAAACTTGTGGATTCGAAGATACTTTGTGATGCGTGATACTGTAGGGGTATTTTTTATGGCTGAGAATGTCTCCTACCATTCCGTGGCAAACTCACCAAACTGAACAGTAGTCTGCGTTTAGGTAGGTTTATCGGACTACTTCATTGTGTACTTAAACTGAGTAAAGATGAGAGTGGAGTGAAAACATTATCACCTCATCAAATAATCCAGAACTTCCTGCCCTGCCTTTACACCAATCAAAGGGTTATGGGCCCAGAGCTTCCGAGGCTCTGATCTAGGCCATTTTTTTGTCTGTCAATCTGCTCGCGTTGTGTGTCTCTCAACTTAACCTCACCAGAGTACAACTTATTCCAGTATGGAACAGGACAAGGTCAGCAAGTTCCACGGGAAGCCGGGTGAAGACTTTCACCTTTGGTGTGCTAGGATTGAGGCTGTGTTGGAGGGGAAGTCAGTGCTTAGGGCAATACGCTCTGATGTGTTGGAAGGTGAAGCAGTAAATGCGCAGGACAGGAAGGATGTTGCAACTGCTCGCGCAGTCATTATCCAGGGATTAGGTGATCGGCCGCTACGTTTATGTTTGAGTGCAAAGGAGAATCCGTTTGTCATGTGGCGTCGACTGCAGGATCGCTACGCTGTTTCGAATACAGCAACTAGGTGCAACTGCAGACTAAGCTGGCTAGAATGAGTTATGCAAAGGAATCCATGCAGGACTACATCGACTCGTTTGAGCAGGCGTTTAATCGCCTGGAGGCCATGGGAAGCAAGATACCTGATGATTTGCAGGTTGCTATGTTGCTTGCTTCGTTCGGTGACAAGAAGGATTCCCCTTTCGGACCGGTCATCGCCTCATTGCAAACCAGAGCTGGGATGCTGAATTGGGAAACGGTCACCTCGGTCCTGATTCAGGAGTATGAAGATCAGCTGATGCGGCAAGTGGGAGAGAAGATGGAGAAGAGTACTCCGGCCATGATTACGGCCAGGCTTTGGTCGCGGAGTACAGAGGTCGCAGAGGTAAAAGGTTCGCAAGAAGTCCTGCAGCCCGTTTTGAGAAACGCAGATGTTTCTACTGTAACAAAGTGGGGCACCTCAAGAGAGACTGTCTTCAAAGAAAGGAGGCAAGGAACGTATCTCTACATGAAAGGGGTGACGGAGCAAGAAACAACGGAAGTGGATTCATGAATCGGGCCACGTTACTCACTGCAGTGAACAGGACATTTCCACAAGGAAATGGCCAGGAGGAAGTGTTTTTGTTAGATTCAGGCGCTTCCGATCACATGATGATTCTGAATTGAATTGGCTTTGGAATGCCAGAAAGATACCCCGCGAAGCATTGTGCTTGGGGATGGTCGCTTGCTGAGTGCGACACACCAGGGAGATATGCGTGTCATTACACGCATAGGAAGTAATGGAGAATACAAGAGAACCTTGACGCTGACAGATGTACTATTCGTACCGGACTTAAAAAGCAATCTAATCTCATGCTCCGCTTTGTGCAATGACAACTTTAGGGTTAATATGGGTCCCCACCGTTGCGTCGCCTTACAGAATGATTTCATACAACTTCAAGGGAACAATGTAAATGGGGTATATCACGTGCTCGCTACCCCTGTCTTGATCAATGGAGATGCGTCTCGTGCGAACACGGCGCTTGGGCACACTGGAAAGAAAGGAGTAGATGATGTGTCACTGTGGCATGATAGACTTGGTCATGCGAACGAAGATTCAATCAGGCGACTCATGAACAAGGAATGGTGGAGGGTATGACCTCCAGTTCTAGGCAGGATTTTCGTGAAGTCTGTCCCAGTTGCATGCGTGGGAAACAAACAAAACAGACTTTACGCACAAATACACATCGATCAACGGATAGAGGAGCTTCATCCACTCTGACGTCTGCGGACCGATGTCGGTCGCATCGTTCTCAGGTGCACGTTATTTTGTGATATTCATTGATGAGTTTTCTGGCTATATCGTCGTTGTCCCAATAGCCAGCAAAAGTGAAGTGCTGGATCAATTCAAGTTTTTCAGAGCTTGGATCGAACGTAAGTTCGAATGTACAGTGAAGCGCCTCTGTAGTGATAGAGGTGGAGAATACATTGCAATGAGGCAGTACCTTCGCGAGAAAGGCATCGAGCACTGTGTTTCGCCTAGTTACTCTCCGAATATGAATGGATTGGCGGAGAGAAATAACCGCACAGTAGTGGAGTGCGCTCGCTCAATGTTGGCACACTCGGGCCTTCCGCTCAAATTTTGGGCGGAGGCCGTTGTGCATGCTTCACACATAAGGAATCTTTTCCCTTGCCCTCGTGAAATACGAAGACCTCCTGATGAAGCTATTTCGGGTGTCAAACCGCGGGTTGACTATCTTCGTGCATTTGGGTGTTTAGGTTGGTACCATGTTCCGAAAGAGACTCGAAAGAAGCTTGACTCGAAGTCGGAACTTGGTGTCGTTGTTGCGTGTTTCGAGAACAGCCAGTATAAACTTTGGATTCCCTCACAGAAGAGAGCAGTCGTAACCAGAGATGTAACCATTGTTGAGGATGAATTTCCAGGACGGAAAATGAATGAGATGAATTTGCTTTCGAGTACCTTTGACAACAGCGATTGGGGATGGGAACGGAACACGCCAGAAGAGAAACTTGCTCATGGAGATGACAATGTCGTTCAACGTGACGGTACCTTGAATCAGTCTGATGAGATGGGGGGTGATGCTCATGAGGAAGGTAACAATGATTCCGCTGAGGTACGGGGAACATCTGAGATGGAACAGGATCCCTCTGTCACACCGGAACTAATTGAGGAGATGCTCACGTACCACCCTGCAACAAGCCCAAGTAGCTCCCAAAGGCGGTATCCACAGCGTGTTCGACGTCCGACTGAGTCTTACTCAACGGAATCACTGGATATGGCGAAGGCCATGGCTGTATCGAGCTTTGAGAATGACCCTTTAACCGCGAGGAGGCACTTGCTGCACATGATTCCGACCAGTGGGAGAGAGCAATTGATTCGGAATTTGCATCCTTAAAACGTCATAAAACATGGAATGTCGTTAGTAAGCCAGAGGGGGTGACAGAAATACCAACTAAATTGCTATTTACTCGTAAGAGGGACACGGATGTAAGGTTGTCGGCACAAGGTGCGGCTTGTGGCAAAAGGTTACGCTCAGGCAACGTTCCACATACATTTGCCCAACGGTTGACTTCACAACTGTCAGGATATGCCTCACAGTTGCAGTAAAACGGGGGTACTGTATTGATCAATTGGATGTAAAGACGGCATTTCTACACGGAGATGTAGACGAGGAGATTTACATTAAGGAACCTGATGGTTTAAGTTGTGCGAAGAAGGACAAGCCTTGCGACTCCAAAAAGGGCTTTATGGCCTGAAGCAATCCCCTCGATTGTGGAATGAGAAGTGGAACGAAGTGATGAAGTCTTAGGGTTCGAGTGCATGCGGTCAGATGAATGTCTCTACTGTCGGGTAATTTATGGCTGTTGGTTTATGTTGATGACATCATGCTGATTGGGGAACGGAAGGAATCGCTTGAGAGTGTAAAGCGGAACTTGGATCCCACTTCGAAGTGAAAGATCTCGGTGCTTTAAACACGTTTTTGGGTGTACAGTTTATTCGACGAGGCCCATTTGCATGGCTCTCCCAGACGCACTACATCGTTGAAGTCCTCAATAGGTTTGGCATGGGTAATTGCCGGCCTGTTTCAACGCCTATGGTTGAGAGCTCAGCCAGGGATGTGGTGGATGCAGGCGGAGATGTATTCGATCGCACTACGTATCAAGAGCTGTTGGGTTGTTTGCTGTTCGTTGGTACACGGACTCGACCCGATATTTCCGTTGCAGTAGGAATACTAAGTCGGTACGCCGCAGCTCCCCGTCATCATCACTGGACCTGTCTCAAGCGCATTCTGCGCTATCTACAGGGCACGAGGACTTTCCGGCTTTGCTTGCATTCAGAAGGGAATGGCGAGCTCGTTGGCTTCTGTGACTCGGATTGGGCAGGAGATCGGTCGGACAGAAAATCGACTACAGGCGTGCTTTTGCAGCTGGGCGGAGTATCAGTGTCATGGAGGACTGCAAAGCATGGTGCTGGTTGCATTGCAACAACGGAAGCGGAGTTCTGTGCGCTAAGCGAGGGTGCTAAGCTGGTAGTATGGATAAGACATCTGTTGTCTGAGCTGGGCTGTGAACAGACCGGCAGTACCCCAATCATGGAAGATAACCAAGGAGCTTTGATGGTCCACTGAAGGCGTCAGACATGCAAAGCACGTCTCAATTTGTCGGAATTTCGTCAAGGAGAAGATCGACGATGGTGTTATCGAGATGGTATACTGTAACACGGATAAGATGACAGCGGATATTCTAACGAAGCCCCTCTCCGAGTCGTTTTCCAGCAACACCGAAACGGGCTCGGCGTGAGGATGCGGTCTCAGAATAATCTGAGCTTCATGTCGCAAGAGGGGGCTTTGATACACGTCTCAGAATGACGTGCAGTTTTTGTGCGATATTTCGTCAGCCATTTGAATTGGATGACGTGATATGAGCTGAGTACACTCTACTTCCTAGATTCTAATAATATTGCGTAAGTTGTTGACTGCTGTGTGTTGAATTCATATCATGGACCGCAATTCCCTTTGCCGCATATGCGATGCTGAGAGTAACAGGCGGGCGGGTCCACTGGGTCGAAACTTGTGGATTCGAAGATACTTTGTGATACGTGATACTGTAGGGGTTTTTTATGGCTGAGAATGTCTCCTACCATTCCCTGGCAAACTCACCAAACTAAACAGTAGTCTGCTTTTAGGCAGTTTTATCGGACTACTTCATTGTGTACTTAAACTGAGTAAAGGAGACTGGAGTGAAAACATTATCACCTCATCAAATAATCCAGAACTTCCTGCCCTGCCTTTACTTACCAATCAAAGAGTATCACTTGGATTCCCGTAAAATCAACTTACCTGATGCCGTCCCAAAGGAAGACCGTCCCTTGACTGAAGCGTTTCATTTGACTCTATTCAATGGCCGTCTGAATATGGCGTTTTAAGATTTTGCTGAAACTAATTATACGCAAAATAACTACGGCTAAGAAAGACGGAGAAATTATTGATGTATTCAGACTGCAGTGATGGGCGGTCTTTATTTGAATATTCGTGAAGCAACTAAGCGGCCTTCATTTAATCAATTACATGTTGTTTCTATTACCTTTATTGTCATGTTCAACTGGTTTGTACTCTCTAGTGTCTTTCAATCTCTATATTTTCTCGATCGTCCGCCGATAGCTCCAGTAGCTCCAGTAAAGAAAGGTAGAGGAGCTTGTGCCTGAGTTTTATTGACTACACAGTTCAGCCTCATTTCTTTGAAGCTTCATCTCCTATTTCGTGCCAATATGTTGTCAACGTTGCTACCACACACTAACATCACCACGCGCCACCAACACGCATCACTACGATAGTCACACACCATCTACACATACTAAACACCCTCCCCACAAAAGACTATCTCATTGCAACGCTGCAGACGCGCAGAACGCTTTCTTAATAGCTTCAATCGCCAAACGCCACACAAATCGACATCAAAGAAGATCTTCCTTTTCAAGCACTACTGCACTGACTACCGTTTTACACTACTTTGCAACAGCGCAGCATCAAGTCAATCTCTTGCTTGATAGAGCAACTCGCAAAGCAGCAACAGATTTCATATTCAACTTTAACCAATTTAGCGACCAAAAATCCTTATATACGTTCCGATTAAGAGTGTGTAAGATCATTTTACTCATCCCAATACTAGTTTGGCCTTCCGAGAAGACACAAACTGCCCGCCTGCAATAGGTATGCAGTTTCCCCTGTTTTAGTCGCATGCATTGTATTACGGCGGATAGCCGTTCCAGATCATTGGGAAGATATGTTCGTTTTATTTGGTAAACTCCCTTCCTAAATGTAGCAGCAATCTCTCTCACGATAATGAAGTCTTTGGCTGGTAGAAACCTGCCTCGCTTCCTAGGGAAGGCGTTATCTCTTGATCCGTCGGTTTGAATCACTTCTGTCATGGTACTAGAAGCAGGTTGGGGTGGTGCTTGTGGTTGGATGTCCGCTTCGTGACCCAATGTCAGATTTGTGTGGTGTTAACATTAGAGAATAGAAACTGCCCGTGCAATTGACCTTTTGGCGAGAATTGCACGAGAAGTTGTCAAAAAAGTTGTCAAAAAATTTATTGCAGAAGTGCCGTGAGCAAATGGGCATTTTCAGCCCATTTGCTCCCGAGTTCTGTGCAAATTGCGGGCAAAGTTTTAAGCACTGTAATTTTTTGTCGGATATTTCGCTCACGATCTGCTCACGAAAGGAGACGTAAGCTCACTATTTTCTATTTTGACTCCGAAATCCTTTTTCAAACGAAAGGGTCGCCGGTCCCTGGACACCTGCTACAGAGAACAGACCGGTACAGGCGTACGTGTTGGCCCGTCTGTTCTAGTGGTACGGTAAACGGGCCGTCGCGATACCCCCCAGTCCGAGTCCTAGTTGAAATGGGCCTACAGTAAGTAATTCAATATTCTTCACTCATGATGTTTCTGGAGTGAGGGGCACGGAATTGAGCATGGAGTATGCCACCATTTGGACCGCTTCGAAATCCCTGGAGTCTATCCGTCCAAGCACTGTCATCATATGAGGCACACTTTGTCCTCATAATATGTCATATCATAATATGAGGACAGTTTCCGTTGCATTTTGGAAAGGGAAATGTTTTGGAAGCCCGAAATTTTTTACTGCAAAAAAGGTTTTTTTTGTTGAGTTACAGTACAGTAATTCTTACTGTACAGTAATTCTTACTGTACATGCGCCCTCGTTTCTGAAACCCCCCACGATAATACGAACTATATTTCCTTCCAAAATGAAGCCGTGTTCACAACTTCTTGCGAAGAGCGGAAGCTGGTGTGGGAAACTGCTCTAGCCTTCACCGAGGTCAACAATCTTGAAAAGTTTGTTTTGATCGGCCATCTACACTCATGAACTAATGCGGAGGGACAAGAAATGCGCTGAGGTAAAAAAAAATTGTATTGAAAAAAATGCTAAAAGTGGACAACGGTCCAATAGACACTAGCAAGGGAGTATGCGATCGGTGGGGGGTGAGCCGGAAAACCTTCTGCATTGTGAATGCCGAGGCGCAGAGTCGGTGTAAATGGAAGGTGGTTCGAGTGGGGGAGATTGTGGAGGGTTTAGAGCATGCTGTCGCAAAGATCCATATGGTATTTGAGGAAGGAGCGCTTGTACTTGTACTTGAGGAAGGAGCACATGTATTCATCGGAGCCGAGGGAGGTGCCTAGGAGAGTGATACCACCCTTGCTGGGGGTAGAGAGGGGTAGCACACATGGAGACTGGCGTAGGCTGTCCGAGGAGAGAGACGACCAATATGCCAGGATCTTGGAGTCGTTGATGGGAACTGGAAACCGGTCTGGCTTGGACCAGGATGCCGACGGCCTTGCAGATCTCATCAACGGGGCCAAGGAGGAGTCCATCATCAGCGTACCAGCGGTTCAAGTTGAGGGCGCATTCCTGGTATATTTTCTATACGAACGGCTGAAAGCACAGAGTGAAGAGGAACATGCTACCAGGATCTCCCTGCTGGGTTCCTTGCTTGCTGTAGAGCGTGAGGAGCGGCGTCGGGGGGGCGGCTGTGTACAAACAGGGGTGGAGGACTGAGGCCGTATGTCATGTTGCAGAGAAGCGCTAGGGACGGAGCTTTGGACCGGAGGAGGAGGAGCTGCTGGCGGAAGAAAACTTTGTAAGCATTCTTGGCGTCAATGGAGTACATGACGTAGCCGTCATCGCCACCATTTCTGTTCATGTGCATTCTGATGTCATGCACTATGGAATCCATGGCTGCGGAAACGGAATGCGGTTGTCAGCGAGGGCCGGACCCAGCGTGGCTTTAGTGATCTCTCGCCGAAGTGTTCGTCCGATTGCGATGGTGCGGATCTTGTCCGGGCGGGTCCGAATCTTGTCCGGGCGGGTCCGAATCTTGTCGGGGCGGGTCCGGATCTTGTCGGGGCGGGTCCGGATCTTGTCGGGGCGGGTCCGGATCTTGTCGGGGCGGGTCCGGATCGGTAGGAGGGTGGCAGCGGTGTGGAGGGGAAGGGTTTGCAGGGGAGTTCATCCGTGGCTAGGCGCGTGACATGTTTCGTGGGAACGGAGAGGCCGATGACATCAGCGTGCGGAGAGATGGAGGTCGTGGCAATGAGGCGCACAGGCCGCGGGGGCTTGAGATCCGGACCGGACGAAGCGGTAGGATTGAGAGATCTTTCGGCCCGTAGGACCTCGACTTCCGTGATGTGTGGGGCAGGGTACAGGTCGGGAGGAGGGATTGGTTGCACAGGTGCCGGAGGATCTGGATGGAGGTCGAGCAGCTTGGTAATGACGGCAGCACTTCCGGCGTCGGCGACAAGAGCATGGAGTAGGATGCGCATAGCGTGCGAGTACTGCCCTTCTTTCGCATGGTAGAGAGCTCGCGATGTGCGCAAGTTGTCTGGCGAAGCGTTTTGTCGCCTGGGGCATCGGTTCATTAAATTTCATTCAGTGCTTCGGTTGTTTGTAGAGATAGCCTCAGTCCCGAGAGCGGACCAGTCACCTCGTGAGGCTCTCCGGATGCGCTCTCTGAGACCACGCACTTTGCCTTTTGTGGGAGCGCCAGCCAGGCTCTTCACGAAGCAATCGACGTAGGACAGCCACAGGGAAAAGGTGTAGCTTAGTAAAAGCAGCGTGTGTCTCATCGGGGGGAAGGGAGGAAGGTGCAGCCCGTATGAGGCATTTGATGTGCCGGAGAAGATACAGGTGATGAACATGGAACAGTTAACGGCAGAAGAACAGCAGTATTTGATGCAATGAATCTGATGAGAAAGTAGGTAGCTCCAGGATTGAGGGAAACTTAATGTAGGCTGAATCAAAGGTTTCGTCTAATGTGATATGCCAGGGCACTTAGCTGTGTGGTAGCGGTTTTACCGCGAGGGTATCACTTGGCGAAAACTGAAAGGGTTTTACCCGGCTTTTGAGAACGATAACATGGGGGAGGAAGAGCATTGCTGAATTGCCCAGGAGCTGGCTAAATATTTTTTTATGGAACTTTATCTTGTTGGGTGATGTTTACTGGCTTCTTTTGGATGCGATGCAGGCATGCATTTTGGAGCGAGCAAGAGTTTAGCGCGGAAGAACCATCGACGAGTGCGTAAAATGGGTAGGGTGTCGGCCGGACTCGGTGAGTAGGGAGGGCGTTGGCACTTGGGACGTGCATCGTTGGGGAAGGTGTGCGGTGTGGGAGGGGACACTGATTGTGCGAATGCTTAATGCGCAATGGCGTGACGACGTGAGGGGAACGGGTGGAAGGGGGAATTGGGAAGGTGCGCGATGGCCTTGGGGATAAGTTTGGGATAGGTGCGCTAACTACAATTAAATCACAAGTCAGAGCTAACCAGTCGGCCGATATCTGCGATACGTGGATGGGGTACCGTGGCAAGTTTAACAATGGAGGGCTCTGCGATTGAGTTGGGGCGTTGGTAGATCCCCCGCCACACTGTCCGGTATATGTGCAGTGCCTGCTTGCGGTGTGTGAATAAAGTCGTTGATGAGACGAGCTCTATCGGGAACGGGTACCCATCGAGTCAGATAGCGAAGGGCTGATACCGTAACGGCCGGGGGTGTATTGGGCGGCCTGAAAGCTTCAGTGGTCCAAGAGACTCCGGGCGGTCGATTTCTCCCGCTTAATACCAACGAGCGATTTCTGCTGAGCTCTTTGCAAACTGCGCGTTGTTGCGGCCGTGGCCGTCAGAAAAGCGCATTTACAGATCGGATATATCTTCCAAGAGTAAAACACCCAAACCTTTCCACACATTTACAGAAAATAACCGCTGCTTTCATCAGCAACTGATGTCGGAGGAGATGTGGATCAGCGTCATTTGTTCTCATGACCTGGAGCTTGTTGTGATGAATGGGATCCAGGCAAGGGACATTTTGCGTCGCTTTCAACTTTTTCGAAAGGACATATTCGTCTTTGTCGGTGGCTTTGAAACGCAAAAGTTTGGATTCACTCTAAACGTTTACACCCATGTTCGGTTCCGGTTCGAATCCGTAGTCTGCACTTGCCCGAATCATATCCGGAACACTGTATTTCATTGGAAAAGGAATCCGTCCGTAAATACTGCATCCACTGACCGTCGAGGGTGCGAGAACGGACGCTGAAGACACACGGCTGATTTTCATATAACGAGGTCAAGGCATATTTTGACCAGCATGACAGAAGCGGAAACCATAACCGCCATGACGTTTGTCAAGAGTAAAAACGTGAATAGTGCCAAATATAGCAGTCGGCCGTTTCGTTATCAAAGTGTGTCAAGAGTTGAATGACTTGGCTCTGAACATTTTGCACGACTGGCGGATGGACAGAAGTGCGGAATCAATGAATGGGCGCGTGGATTCTAGGTGTTCAACGGGAAATAACGCAGGAGTCTATGTAACCGTAACAGCTGATGTTGTGTTTATAATGGGGGGGGGGGATTATTATGCACGGATAGGTTAAGCTGCGGAAGATGGTGGTGTTTTTCAAACGTACATACATGTGCAAAGTGTTTTTTTTTGCGAGACTTGAGTTGTGCGCAAAGTGCGCGGCATAGATTCCGATGCTGAAGTTGTGAAGTTTCTTTCGCCTTCTTTA
Source organism: Kappaphycus alvarezii (assembly GCA_002205965.3). Taxonomy (NCBI): domain Eukaryota; phylum Rhodophyta; class Florideophyceae; order Gigartinales; family Solieriaceae; genus Kappaphycus; species Kappaphycus alvarezii. Next base: position 704,798 of record NADL03000012.1, read on the forward strand.
GATGGATTCCGTGAGGAATTTGTTTGTATTTCAGGTTTACTTTCTTGTTTCGGTCTTTACACTTGTGGATATTGTAAATATGACCAATAGACGTTTGTTTTCCGCCAACGTTAGTGCAAAACTGCTGGTATCGACTACTTTTTCCGTTGGTTATCAGTAGTTTCAACAGGTAATGTTTACATGTGCAGTACAGTATAGTACATACTGCAAACTATCAACGAATCGGAAGCGAAGACCCTTTTTGTTCCTTTTGAGCCTCTGTACTGTACGATAGAAACAATCAGTAATTCAAAATTTCCTGGAAAACATTTGTGGCAGGTCGGGAATCGGTGAGCCGCTGCGGTACCACTGTAGCATTGGCATTGGTAGATGATGCTTGAAAAAATTCAAATCTGCACTGTAAAATTCCTGAATATAGTGAAGTTCAAGTCTCGGGTTTTGGTCTGGAACCCCACTAGATTTCTAATCGCGATTCCACTAAAATTCAGTTCGCTCGCAGTCAATTGATATTGTATTGTATTGTTCTCCATGATTAAACATATACGAAACATGGTCCCAAATTTGTAGCATACAAGAGAAAATGCAGAAAATAATTCCGGAAGCCTATTCTATTTCCGACCGTTAGCAGTTTTCCAAATCAGATAATTTACGGGATCTATGACGGATGGCCTTGAGAGCTTGAACTCAAAACTTGAATGTTCTCCTTGACAATTGTACTTGATGTCCGTTTTCATGTGCAGAAAAAAGCATATTTATCATATCATTTGAAAATTCAAATAGTTATTTGAATGAACCAATTAACACACTGCATTAAACCGATTCCCTACCATTTTTAAAACTACTGCGATAAATCGTCGACGATAAGACGGACATTGATAAACGTTCCACGTTTTTTAGCTACTTCAAGCGAAGGTAAAACTACAAATGGACCGTTCGTCTGCTTGTATTTGTATGAAGGCTGTACTAAATCCCCAAGGACTACTGTACCATCTAGATCGCGTGACTTTCTCGGCTGTTTAATCTTTAAACATAAGTGATTGAGGCATTGCGCAGTGTGATCACTCTCTTCTGTACACCCGGCTAGTGACATTCCCCAATCGTCATTATCCTCGTAAAAACCACCGGCCGCATCCACCGGTTTCTACCCGCCACATCTTGGCCGTCCCTTCTGTTGCTCCCTCAAGGCAACCTGCAATCACAAATTCACTCGCCACACTCTCATCCTTTACTACCATACTCAGCTATCATGTCTCCAGCCTCAACCGACATTACCGCCTTTCCCTCCTTCACAATGAGTGGCATCTCGAGCAACGATGCTCAAGATCGTCTTCGTCTTCAGGCTGCATTGGCTCAAATTTCACGCCTGAGCGTGAATTTCAAGACTTTCGCAAGCATGCAGGAGCGCAACTCGCTTCGGCTCTAGACGAGAATCGTCAACTTCGCAATCGCCTTGACGAGTTTCAGAATCATCATCAGCAACAAGCACCGGCGTCTGGTAACATATCTACAGGCGTCATCCCTCCTCGTGCCGACACTAACAAAGAAAACCTAGCCCCGATCAAAATGAACAGGACAGAAAAGATCAAGCCGTCGGAGCGCATGTTGTCTGTTGAGGAGATGCGGAAGCGACAGGTTACTCGGAAGAGTATGGCTCGTCGCAGCTTGCGCCCTGTACGTGGATTCAATCCGCAGAATAATCGAAAGGGGAATGATGGACCAGAGATGAGGAAATTCGACGGAGAGAGAAGGGAGGCTGACGGGTGGGATGGCGCACTAGGCCATGGGAAGCGGAAGATGGGCACTGGTGGAAGTGTCAGTGTTGGTTCGTCGAATGGGGGTGGCAGACGCGGTAGCTTGCTTCCAAGGAGCTTCAGTCGTAAGTGGAGCGGCTGTTTCTGAGAAGATGAAAATTTCCACTTCTGGATGCAGGGCGCCGTGTAAGTCAGAGGTTGGCTACAACTGTAGATGTCTCGGTGAGTCTTATGTCCCGCATTTCTGCGTTCATGTCCAAACGAAATAAAAGCTGAAGGGTGCGGAACAAAAGCACGGGCCTTTTGTGAAGCTCTGTTGGATTAGGAGGAATAGTCGCGTCCGAGAGTTCGTGTGGGCTGCCCAAGATGTTATGGTCGCAACGATGTTTAGGGCCCAAGGTCGTGCCATTACATAAATCTGTTGAAGCTGGTTCACTAAACGATTGTCGACGAGTTGAACGCCATGTAGATTCCTCTATTACGTTTCAACATCTGTTCATCGCGCCCTCGCTCATGTATCTGCTGGTAAATCACACGGGGACGTCCAGTTTACAAATCGAGAAAACTGGAGTCAATGAGCGAATCCAGACGCTGTCGATTCTCCCTTGGATCCTATAGCACGGCTTCCTTTCGCTCTCCGTAAACATGAATAATCTAATACGGTCCCTCGATACTCTAGGCGAAACGTGGACAGCGATTTAACTGACTTCTTCTTCGTGCCAGAGTGGTTGCCCCATGGAATGATTACGGATTTATCCTGAGTGTTTGGAATAGGGTGCATGATTACGAGGATGTTCGGGCAGCTTCCTTCTCGAGGCGTTGTTGTTCGCGCCACGCCTTCATACAAGCTTTGTATGCGGTAAATTCCGCGTTGCAATGGGATTTTCTCGGTGCGCGCGAGAGAGGCAGATAATGATTTTTGGTGCAGTTCACGACAAGGGTTTTCGTCAGAAGCTTCTTGAAGCCTGATTGGGGGGCCTCAGACATCTTCATCGTGCGGGTGAATTTTGACAGGAGCTTGCAATTAGTCAGGTTTTGAACCTTTGCAAAGACGGACTGAATCGGAATGTCCGCTTGCTTTGATAAAGAGGTTTGGTTGCGCGGATGATAATGATAATGATGATAATGGCTCAATGACAACGCCGCTATCTTGAGCAGGTACAGTATGATATCATGATACAGTATCATGATTCACTGTAATTAAGGTACCACAACTGTAAACTATGCACTTTCTACAGTATGTGCAATTCATGCTCTTCTTGTATATGCACACTTATGCACTTCCTACCGTACATGTGTGTTCTCAAACCGCGGGAGAGCCCGCTCCACCGTCGCCGACGCGATGTGCCTTGCAGCACATGCCTCCCTTGACCTGTTCATGGAGAGATCGGTGACTGCGGAGAGACAATGGACGAGATCCATAGTCTCTCACGTCCCCCGACGCTCCCTCCACGCTCTTGAACCTCCAGCGCTCGGATCCAGCTCTCTCCACCGCATTCGGCTTCTTTTCAGGTACCGCCGAGGCCGCCAACCTCGCCAAATTCCTAGCCTGGATCGTCTCCCGACTCTCGAAACTCCGCCACGGCGCTTGCCCCACTGGACACGCTCCCTCGCCGTATCTCGCCGCTGCTCTTCCCCAGCCCGCGCGAAGTCGCTGCCCACCCGTCTCCCGATTCTAGGTCTCAACACAGCCGCCGCCCCCAACCCGGCTCCGCCGATCCACCCGACGCTGCAGCGGAGCACAAACCGCATCTCCGCCCGGCTCGTCACAATGGGCCAAAGGACTTTGCCATTGTCTCCACCACACGCGACCTGCGCCCACTCCTCCGCGACACCTTGTCTCTCCGCGAGGCCTTAGCCGCAGGGGGCTTCCACGGCTCCATCACCGTTGTCCCCACCGCCGATCCGCATGCATGCAGCCTTTTTCGGCGCCGCCGCTGACTCTCTCCAACATACGCAATCCGCGTACGACGCCTCCCGCGGCCACTCGGAATCCTCCCTTCCCCCCATCACCGTTTCTACCCCCTCCCCTATCATCTCTCATTGTCATTCCATTGCCGCTGCAATCCCTCCTACCCACCCTCTATGCCGAATTCGTTCGCCTCTCCAACCCCTCCTGCGCTTGGAGGCCCAAGCAATACTTCATCGAAGTGCTGCAGTCCGCCATTTCGGACATCATAGCCCGCTATCCCTAGCTCGCCCCGCCGCCAATCCCCGCCAACCCCCCGCTGCCCAAGCCGTCTTCCCCATCCCCTCCCCAAAACCCCGCTCCTGCCAAACGCCTCCGTCCCTCTGGACCTGAACCAGACTCCAACAGGGAGGAGGCCTCACCACCCGCGCCCTCCACCTCGGAGTAATTGTTGCCCCACCCACTGACCTGTCCGACGATGTCCGCTACCCTCCATTGTCTTTGCACTCCCTGTCCCTACCCTACCCTATCTCCCAAATTCCCTCCGCCTTCCTTTCCATTCGCTGGTGGCATGTCTTGCAGGCGGTTGTCGAGGCCCGCTCTATACAGGCGCGCACTGACAAACTCCACAAATCATGGCTCTCGCTAAACTGGTTCTACGCGAGAACAGCCGACGTGACCCCGCAACCGCATCGCCCCAGCCTGGTCGCCTCCCTTAAACGCAGGATCCGCTAGCACAAGAGGGGCAGAGGTCCCGTCTCCTTGATGAAGCCGCTGAAGCCTTCGGCGCAGTTCTCCACCGCAAAGCAGTTCGTACCCGATCCCCACAGGACCGCTGCAAACGGGCATTGCTCAACGGCTCCCCACACAAAGCCGCCCAAGCCCTCACTGCTGCGGCCCCACCAGTCCCGCCCACCTTGGCAAATGCCGATAAGCTCCGGTCCCTCCATCCCGCTCCTTCCCACCCAGCCAACCGAACCGACAGAAGTGCCCTGCCCCCGCCGTGCAAGTTCACCGAGGCAAGTCCGCCACCAGCTGCGACAACTCCCGTATCACAGCAGTCCTGGCCCTGATGGACTTTGCCCCTCCATACTCAAAGCTCTGGCACATGCCCCCGGCGGCGCCGAGCCCTCGAATTCGGCCCTCAAGTGGTTCACCGCCTTCATCAACAGCCTGTTCGATGGGAATTGCCCCACTGAGAATAGCGAGTACGTTACAAGTGCTACCCTCTATTGGGCCTGCCGAAAGATGAGGCCTGTCGCACTCTCCGCCCGATCGCCACTGGCCTTGCCATCCGTCGACTTGTTAGGGCGCCTGATGATGAAACGAATTCGGATGATCAAAAGTTGGCCAACTACCTACAGCCCTATCAACTCTGCGTAGGCGTGCCGTGTGCTACGGAAGCCATCGTCCATGCCACTCTGGCACGCATACACGAACTGCAGAACAGTGACACCGCCACGTGCTCATTCAGATTGATGACCGGAACGCCTTCACTCAATTAAGCGTTCCGAATTTCTTTCTCGGGCTATCTACCGCATCCCTTGGCCGCACGTTGGGTCCACTTCCTCTACAGGGCTTCTTCCCGCCTCTTCTTCGGCCGTCACCTTATATGGAGTCGAACTGGCACGCAACAGGGCGACCCCCTCGGCATGTGCTCTTCGCTATTGTCCTCCACTCCCTTCTGCAAGGACTGGCATCCAATTTCCCCGCCCTCCCTCTTCACACATGGTACGCAGACGTTGGAACCCTAATTGTTCCCATCTCACCTGCCCACGCCGTTCTCCACTACCTGCGCCTGACCGGCGCGAACTTCGGCTTTCATATTAACTTCAACCCTCAGAAAACATCGCATTGTGGCCCTGTCTCTCACCACACCTCTTACATGACCTGCCATGCGACGTTCTCGCCTCTGATGCTATCACGGTTCTTAGGAGCCAGATTGGCACGACGGATGCATGCACTTCCCTGGCCCTCAAAGCCTTGCAGAAGGCGGAGTCACTCTAGACATCCCTCTCCGATATGAACGAGCCCCAAATCTCATACCATATTTGTTGAATGTCATTGATACTGTTGATGATCGATTGGATAGTTACAAGTAATTCGGGTTGCCCTCTGCCCTCTGTCTGTTTACGTAGACAACTCAAGTAAATCTTAAATACCAATTCACTAGAACAATAGAACATCACAAATACAAAATACAAAGGGATGCCATGTCACGTCCATTAAACATTACGTCCGGAAAGTTATACATCCGGACTCTTACATTAAACAATAAACGATTGGCAACTTTTGAGTAGTGAAGTTAGTCTGAGTTGCTGTTCATTTCGTCAATGTCCGTCAACACCCCTTCTGAACTGCAACTCCGACTTCAATAAACTTGTGCAGACTTTACTCTAAACTTTCAGAAAGCGTCCTCGTATATCATCCAACTCTGATTTCTCCCACTCGGACCCATATTAACCAACTGAAAGTTTCTTAAGCTTGCCCTTAATTTGGGTCCGAACAAAGGCTTTGTTAGACAGTCTGCAATCATGTTTTTGGTGTCGACGGTCTCAATAACAATTTCTCCTCGACTCACCAGATCTCTGACGTAGTTTAGTCGAATGTCGATGTGCTTGTTTCGCTTGAACTTCGATATATCTGTAGCCCATGAAACTGCGCCAATGTTGCTTTGATGTACCTTCGTTCCTTCTTGTTGTGGAAATCCAAGATCACGAAGTAAAATCCTTAACCAGGAAACTTATCGAGCTGCCAAAGAGACTCACATACTCAGCCTCCGTGCTTGAAAGTGCAATACAATTTTGTTTGGAACTCTTCCATACAATTGGTGCTCCTAGTGTAATCACAAACCCGCTGATGGATGAACGATCCGCTGCACATCCCAGTCCGAATCTGCATGTGCAGAGAGTGTAGTATCAGTTGCATTGAGGTGCATCACCATATTCTTGGTACCTTGTAAATAGCGAAAGATGCGCTTCACTGCACGCCAATGTATCGGTCTTGGTTGCGCGACATGAAGACCTAGAATGTTAACAGCGACTTAAATATCCGGACGAGTCTTCGTTCTTAGATACAATAGGCCACCAATTGCTTCACGATACTTCACAGACATCTCTCGAGCTTCTAAATCGGTAGGGACTCGTTTTTCCGTGAGTTCCCTATAACTTCCAGGGTCCATAGGGGTCCCTGCACTCTTGCAATCCTCCATAGCGAATTGCTGTGTAATATTTTTTTACATATACGCTTTGGCTGAGATAAAATGCCCTTGATCATCTTACCAACCTAATCCCAAGAATTCAGTGACTTCTCCCAGATCATTAACCTTAAATTCCTGCATCAGCTTCTTCTTAACACTCTCTAGAAGATTTTGCGCTCTTTGTTACTAGGAGAATTTCATCAACATATGAGAATAAGAACAATTTTCACCTTGTTGGCTGACCATGCGCTCTCAGCATGATAGAGCTTCGTAAAACCAATGTTCACCAACTTCTTACTAAAGTGGAAAAACCATACTCGTGGTGCTTGTTTTAGCCCATATAGGTTCTTATGTAACTCGCATACATAGTCCGGGTGCTCGCGTCTTCAATGCACTGGTTTGGTGCATAAAACATCCTCTTCTAATACCGTGCAGAAATGCACTTGAAACATCCATCTGGTGTACATATGCCCTTGCTCTCCAGCTAGTGCAAGGGCCAGACGTACTGTAGTAAAATCCAGAACCGGAGAGTAGAGCTGATCGAACTCCTCCTCCGTTTGATTACATCCAAGCGCTACCAAGCGTGCCTTGTATTTATCGACAGTACCATCAGGATGTCTCTTGATTCTGAGTACAAACTTATTTGGCAGTACATTTGCCCTTTGGCCTTGGAACCAACGTCCATGTGCCACGCTCTTGTAGCACAGTAAGTTCTTTGCTTCAACGCATCAGTCCATTCATCGCGCTGTGGAGAACGCATAGCTTCTGTAATAGTTAGCTCATCTGGAGTTCTCGTGTTCGAGGACTTCCTTGCTTCGGTGGCCAAATACTTTGGGTTAGAACGGCGCCTTCTTGAGCTTACTCGTAAATAAATAGGTGAACCTCATCTCGCATTAATTCTGATGTATTCGGAGCATTTTCTTGACTATTCCCTCGACCATCCGCGATATTGTAGTTCAATTACATCCGGATCCTCAGACCTATCATCACCATCTGAGTGTTCTTGCACTGGTACTGTAGTCCCCGTGCATGTACCACTCTCCTCTTCGTCGATCTCAATGGTTATATACTTAGGCATTGTATTAGTTCTCTTGTAATTGCTTGGGTACTCTGGAAACACATCCTCATTGAACCTGACTGACGCACGTGTTCAATTCGTTTAGTTAAAGGATTGAAAACTGTATACATGCAGTAACCAACATGACCCATGAGTATCATCTGCTGTGCCTTATTGTCCAGTTTCTTTCGCCTTTGTCTTGGAGTGGTGACAAGTGCCTCACATCCGAACGCCGCGAAACTTTGACACGTTAGGCTTTCTGTTATTGAAATCTCGAAAGGAGTCTTTCCTTCCAAATGTCTCCTTAGTATACATTCATAATATTGCTGCATGTAGCGCATCCTCTCCCCAGAACCGATCATCCAAATTGGCTTGATTCAACATACACCTTACTCGCTCAAGTACAGTTCGGTTCATGCGTTCCACAACCCGTTTGATTGAGTTACAAGCAGCAGTGAGGACATGTATGGCACCTTCATCACTGAGCATCTGTGCCATCTTCTTGTTAACAACTCAACGCCATTATCCGTGTGAAACTTTTTAATGTTTCGTTCATAGATTACCTTGAACATTTTATAAAGCTCTTTGTCTTGGCAGCAACGCACCTTTTTTCTTTTAAGTGTATATCATACATTTCTTGATGCACAATCAATAAACAAAAGTAGATATTTGCATGTCCCCAGCTTTCAACTGGCATGGGACCGCAGACACATCAGCAAATATAACGTCTCCCACTGAATCACACATGGTCACTAAGGAACCTTTGTGTGCATCATTTGTTTTCTTACCCATGGCACATGGCTTGCATCGAGTGACGTCATACTTGTCGTCAGCATTGATTCCGTCAACGTTTACACTGTGTACCATTTCGCGCACCTTGCTCTCCCCAAATGTCCAAGTCGTGAATGCCAGACATTTGTTGAGCTTTGAACAGCATTAATCACTTCAAATCTCTTTGAACCTAACTTTAGGTGATACCGTTGAGGTCATACTGTTTGCCATAGCTTTAGATTGAGTGTTTCGTAATACTTGGCATCCACCACATATAAACTCTCATCTTGTATTTTAGCCTTTGCAATATTTTTCTTCGTGACGGCATCGATCAAATGACATTGTCAGAAAAGGTGAGATAGATACGATGTGCATCGAGCTGTGGTACTGAAATCAAGCTGAGCGACATACTCGGTACGTATAAACGTTACTGAGTCGAATCCACTTTCTTGTATCATTAGTCATTATCAACTGTTCCTTGGTATTCGCTCTTGACCGAGGTCTTATCACCAAGCTGGATGTCATTTGAGCTTCTATGCAAACTTGAGAACAGCTCCTTCTTGAAAAACATGTGGTGTGTTGCACCACTATCAAAATAAATTCCTCTTCTGATGAGCGAAATATGCCTGCTTAGCGATAGATATTCTTTATAAAGTGTGAGCCTTGGCAACAGCTATTAGAGGTTTGTCGAAAGTCCTAATGCGACTTCTTGTACTGTGGGCGTCTGTGGTTGTTACGGCCTACTTTGCTTGTGTGATTTCTGTCGCATTGTGCCGCAATGTGGCCTAGTCTGCCACAACAGATAACACTTTCTCTGTGTAGCTGCACTTGCGTCAAGGCCTACCCTTGTTTGACTTATCTTAGAAGTAGATGTCTCCTTATATTCATCAATGAGTAGAGTTGTGACAGTGTCCCAGGTGGCTTCTCTTCGTCCATTGTACGGATAGCTGCAACTGTAGACTCATACTCTTCGCATTCCTTAATAGATGCAAGCAGTACTGAGACCTGAATTATCTCATTAATCGCTTGCTATGCATTATTCGACTTTGTAAAGCTGAGTTTGAGATCACTGATGTGGTCAGTCATACTCTCTTCAGTCTCATAAGTCTTTGAGAAAACTTCGTTAAGCAAGCTGAGTTTTGTTACTTGTAGACTTTCTGCATACCTTGCAGTTAGTTTGTCCCACATCTCCGAAGGATCCTTTGAGTGCTTCTGAACGACCTTTAAGGGTTTGTCTCCAAGGCAAGCACCATCAACGCAGATGCATTCTTTTTGTTTTCTCAAATTCTGATAGTGCGTCAGCACTTGCATTCTCCGGCAGAGTCTCACTGCCAGTCACAATTGATATAAATCTTTTTTTCAAAGACAGCTTCCATTTTAGTCTCCACAGATGGAAACTTTCATCGTCCCTATCATTGAATTTGGGAATCTCCTCTTCTTTTGCTTCAGTCATTTCGGCTAGAATTGAACTGTAGCGATGCTACCACTGTTGAATGTCGTTGATACTGTTGATGATCGATTGGATAGCTACAAGTGATTCGGGTTGCCCTCTGACTCTCTGTCTGTTTACTTAGACAACTCAAGTAAATCTTAAATAGCAAATCACTAGAACAATAGAACATCACAAATATAAAATAAAGGGACGCCATGTCACGCCCATTAAACATTACGTCCGGAAAGTTATACATCCGGACTCTTACATTAAACAATAAATGGATTGGCAACTTGTAGAGTAGTGAAGTTAGTCTGAGTTGATGTTCTTTCGTCAATGTTCGTCAATAATATTCTCCGAATCTGTCCTTCACATGTCTGATTATGTACTTGTTCCCCTTAAACCCGCTGCATATTACCTTACCACTTGCCAAAGCTTTTAAAAAGGGGCTGCAAAGGGTTTTCGAGCAAATTCACCGGAAGATGTCAGACATCGCGTGGCTACAAGCCACGTTGCCTTTCCACTACGGTGGTCTTGGGCTCACCCATGCACTTTCTTCAACGTCATCGCGTACACGGTCTCAAATCTGACCAACATGCCCCTCATTCGGCGACTCCTACACATAAGCTCCACGCCTGTCGCCAGGCTCCTGGCCCGATCCTACGACACCCTGGCCACGAGTCTGGACCTCCCTGCAGAATACGACTAGGGCCCTCTTGTCACACCTCAACCACCTCGACCACAAAGCCGCTCGCTCCCTCCAGGAAGAGATCAACCGTCACGTCCACCTTTCCCCCTCTCCCTGATTCACGCATCGATTCCTACGGCCTCTTCTTCGCCCCTTTTTACTCAGCTGGCCTCGACGGCCTCCGCGACGTATTTCGCCCTTTCTCAACACTTCCGTTGCCGTCCACTGACCCATACAACTCAGGGGAGATATGGCACAAGATGGTCGACCTTCGCTTAGAAAAACCAATATTCTGCGGCCAAAACCGCTGCTGTACCTTCTTAGAAGGACATCACACTGTTCCCCCTCTCCCCGATACCATGGACCATCATGCATCAACCTCCAAAGTGGGGGTTGATGCATGATGGTCCATGGTCCATGTGCGCGGTCACAACCGACTTCAGGATATTATGTACCCCGAACTCATCAGCCTGGCCATTTCCCTCACCATAATTTGGGAGCGAATCTTTGCCGCCGACCACCGCAAGAGCCCAGCCGAGCAACGCGAACTGGATCTCGTCATCGACTACCCTTTTTTCGCGCACCCCCTACAGCGTCTTGATGTGACCACTGTCAGTTCTCATTCCGCGCCATATCACAAAAGGCCGATGGAGGTCTCTCAGCACTTACACGAGCCAAACGGCGGAAAAGAGAATACTATGCCCTACCTTGTCGTGCCGAGGCTATGGAACTTCTACCTATTGCCAGTGACGTACACAAAAAAGTCGGGTAAATCGGACTCCAGGCGCTTCATGTCGTTAGTAACTTCACAGCCGACCGTCGAGGGAAGCGTCTTCTGTCGGAATTCCGGAGACTTAAGACACGTGTCTCGGCATTTGTCCTCCAGTACACCGCGGTCATGCTGAATCCGAAATTTCGTGAAACGGAATGTCGTAAAACGTGACTTGGAAGTCGGAGAGGAGACGCTCACCGCGCACAGATGATTACGACTGAAGCAGTATATTACTGCTGATGTTCCTCCTTGAACCCCTGAGTTTACTTCGAGTGGCAAGTGGTGGGGTAGTCTAAATACTCTACTGTCCAGAAACTCTGTGGAGCAACTTGCGTCGGCGGCGGATTAATTTAGGGCATTCTTGCGACAGCTGTCCAGTCGACTGCCTGACGCTAGAACAGTCCCCCAACTTTAAGTCGCTGGACATGTCAACACGTTCCTCAAGACGTTGAAATCTTTATTGATAACCCACTCTTCCACTGGTGGTTTCAGCTTGTTCGTTGTAAGCAAGTTGTCTAGGGCCGGGCACTTTTCTATGTTTGGTTAGTCCATCCGCCGTTTTGTGTTCTGAACGAATCCAGGAAATATCCGAAATCTCATTGCGCTGATAAGCACCACGGAGAGCAGTGACGTTAATCATAAGTCGCTTCTCAGCGGTGTAGCTCATCTTAACCATAATTCGAAAATACTCTTGCTATCTGTAAACATTCGGATCTTTACAGGTCTCTTGAGAATTGCTTCTAGATCATACTTGACCGAAAAGCGAAGTCGAAACCATTAGCAAATGAATACAGATCAGCTCCTACAACCGAGCTTGTAACTCTTCTGGCTTTTTATGAGTCGTAATGTATCACATTGCAGTTCCCTCCATCATCTGCCATCAATACAATGAATCCAAGCTGAGAAGTAAGATCCATATTAATAGCGAAGGAGCTATCAGTGTGTACAGCGACATGAACTGAATCCTTGCAAGGGGAACGAAGTCTAGAGTCAAGCCATTTGTCTTCTACAGTAGGTTATTATCTTGTTCACGATATCGACTGTGTTCTTTTTTAATGTACGCTCTGTAACTTGAGCAATCTGAGAGAGAAGAAACGAAATATCTGGTCTTGTTGAGATATCCAAGATAGTTTGCCTCTGACTGAGCGAAAGTCTTTCAACGTGCATTCTGCTTGTAGCAGATTGAGATGTCTATGTAGTCGTGCTGAGATGTCTTGAACATGATTCTAACTTGTCTAATGCGCATGCCTGCGAATATGAGATCATGAAAAGTTCTTGCTTAGACTAAACTTCTTTTCGGTTGCTTCCGTCAGTTTTTGAACGATTCATCACCAAACTGCAGCAAGTCGTCAACAACGGCTCCAGATAAACCTTGAAGTCCTTGTTTGCCGTTCTTGTTATGGACGGTAGAACAAACTTGAATCCGAGGTTTAGCTTTCATTCCCATATCTGCCTTGTGGTGTTCCTTGAACGTGATGTCCCAGTAATCTCCAGCATCCGGTGTCCCATACAGCGGAAGCAGTAGTTGCAGCAATGCACCAGCAGGGAAGTCGAGCAGATTATGGAACTCCCTCACCGGCTTTATAAAGACATCACGCAGCAGTTTGTATGTGGCTTGCGATTATGCTTGTGTCACATATGTGACAAGATTTCGAATCCATGTATGGCTGCGAGACTTGCCATGAGTCGTACGCTGTACTTGTGGAGGGTAGTGACAGCATTAATGATGACATCCTTGTCCTGATCCTTGTGGCCTTGGGCAACAAGGCGGCCTTGAAGATTTCTCGTCGGTTCCAGGGTTCTTGACAGAAAAGACCAAGCGAGAATTTAGCATATTGGTTTGTCTGGAAGTTCATGTTTGAGAACAACTTTGAACATGCCGCGGTTGATTAATCCTCGAAGTTCCTTGAGTCTTGCTTCCGCAAACTTGGGATCGCTCTTAAGCTTGTCGGACGGGTCCAGAACTTCCGTGATGAAAGTACTGTGCGTAGAGGTCGGTAGGATGGAATGTGTTTCCGCAAGTAGTACGTCTGCTGGGGAGATGTTATCAGTCTGTGCATTGTTTTCAGATACAGCCATGGGTGGTGGGCATAGTTTGACTTGATCAACATTGTATCTTACGTGTCGACCGTTGTCATCTACCGTGATCATCTTCTCTTCCTGAAATATGACTGGAAAAGATCCAATCCATGTGTTGCCTGTCTTATCCTGGTACTTTTCGCAGTAGAATAAGACTTGATCTCCTGTTTTGTATGTATGATTGGCAGCAGACGATGTGCGACGCTTAAGCGCCGTCTATATGCGACGTTCGTTTTCTCTTCTCCATCGTGCCGGGCTTTACTCATAGCTTGGAAGCGGGCATCTTTGCTGGGAGAGTATCTATGCCAAAATACAAGCGAGGCATGATGCCGTAGACTAGGAGTGAGGTACCAGACTGTCAACGTTGGCCGTGTCGTTTTAAGCCTTGAACAAAGAGAGCGCATGTTCGGTTTCAAGCTGGGAAAGCGAGCCTTCACTTACTGTATGTTCGCAGAATGTAGTCGTGACATTGTTCGCGCGATACCCAAGGAGTGATGCGATTCTACACTGTTGCCTTTAACCCAACTCCAGACATCTGAGAAAACGTTTAAAGTTCAGCGCCTTGAGTTATGATCATTGATCATGTGCAATGAACTCGGGATATCCAGAGTATTTGTTCACCCATGAGATGAAGGCAGCCCAGAAAAGCTCAGCCGAGATTCCCTCCACGAAGGTTGAAGCAAGGAAGTGTGTGTTGCATCGATGATTGACAGTGAGGAGACCATCAAGATAATAAAGGTCGGTGTATACCATTTGAAGAATATGTTCTCGTTCGGAATGGAAACAATGAACGGTATTGGTCGGAGTTTCAGCTCTGAGCATGTCTTGCAGGCATCCTATATCTTGTTGATGACCTTGCGGATTCCAGATGACATTTCCTCAGGTCAAAAACGCTTGAGCAGACCGTAGAGTCTTCCAGCTGAGGGATGGAAAAACTGCCGATGTAGCCTCTGCAGTTCCGGCCCAGTGAACATGATAGCATGATCCCATGGTATGAACAGATGTCCGTTGAAGTGAGTGAGGGGCATAGTCCAGCCAGCATAGTTATGAACGATATCACTTGTGACATTGTTCACATATAGACCATTCTTCGTCATTTGTGGGAGACCAAAAAGCTTAGGTACATCAACCTTCACCCATCAGTGTCGTACTGGAAGAATTATGCTTCGTTAATGGGGACGCGGATGGTGGCAATGCCCATCGATTTGTGTCGTACACCACCGAACTTGAGAACGTTTCTCGATGCACGGAGGTGAAAGGGTGACTTGGTCTGGTAGCACACGACTGCGTGAGTCCAGAGCAACAGAGGCGCCAATGTCTGACATACACAGAGAAAATTATTGTCGTTATAGATTGTGTAGTTGATAGGTTTGAGTATACCATTCTTGTCCTCGATCTCGAATAGCGTCTTCTTGATTTTGCCTCGTTGCTTTTGAATCTTCTTGCGGCGAGTGGGAGAGTACATTGATAGGTGTTCAGCCACGCTGATACCCTTGATAGGTGGGTTCGCTGTATAAGAAGCTTCATTCTCGACCAGCAGCTCGTGACAGATGCATTAGTGCAAAGATCTTCGTGCAATGACTTGGCGTAATTGGCGTCCGAAGCAATGTCCATGGACACGTAGCCGATGTTGTCGTCCTCACTCGATTCGGAGTCCTCGGATGGAGAGTAGTCCAGATCTGAGCCGTTAGCACCGGAGTTGGCCTGACTATTTTCGGTTATGCTTTCCTGAGCCAGAGATGCAGGAAGGTCAACCATCTGATCAGCGGAGTCACCCGAGACTCCTATGAGGTTAATCTGATGTCGAAGTTTTTTCTCCTTGGAAATGTGTATGCACTGACGCCAGAAGTGCATGATGGACTTGCAGAAATCACACTCGGCAGGCTTTCCAGTTTTGGGGTCGATTGGTTTAGTCTTGCTTGGCAGTGCGCACGAATATTTAGAACCGTTTACAGAGCTATGTGGCGACTGCCTGTGTTGGTTATGGTGACTACGGTGGGGACGAAAATGTTTGTGGTGGTATTTTTCAGGTCGTCGTCCATACTCGCGTCCAAAATTGAGAAGTTCGGCCAGTTCTTGTGCAATTGTCTTGGTCCCTGAAGACTTATCGATTTTGGATTTCTTGTCTTTGTTCAGATCTTCAATGCGAAACATGAGCTTTTTTTCCAAGTCTGTATCTTTGCGTGGCATTTTTGCCGAGATAGCTTTTGCAAAAGTTACACCGGACATGGCATCCTTGAGCTAAGCGAGGTCGTGTTCTGCACCTCGAAAAGATGGGGGTACTACCTCTTGGGGTTCTGACATCCTAGATCTCATCTTGAACAGATTGCAGCATTAGGCTTCATATCAGGCTGGAATTGGTTGTAGTGGATGCCTGACTACTCAGCTCGAGCACGAGTTTGGGAAAAAACACCATTGAACTAGTGGTTCAAGAGGTCAAAGCATGTATCCAATTCAAGACCTTTGCCTTCAATTTCATCCTGGTACCACTTGAGTGCGGGCCGATCAGCATGCATGGAAGGCTATTAGTGGCATCTTCCTTGGAAATGCGATGCGTCGTTACCAGGCGGCGATAGTGGGTCTGGAACCTTGAAAATGGTTGGTCAGCTCGACCACTATATTTTTGTGACTCAACCTTGAAATGGTTGGTAATGTCACTTGGTTTGCCAGGTTTCTGCCCCGAATGGAACTGTGAACTTCCCTGGGTGGTAGTTACGACAATATGGGAGTCTGAGCCCTGGGCGGGGTTTGGTTGGGCTCTCCCTAAGATGCGATCGCGAACGGTATTCCTTTCCTTCTGAAGTTGAAGAGAGGCGATACACCATTTGGTGGGGTATGGTTCCCCGTGTTCGCCTTTTTCGCTGACATCCATGCCATGGTCTGAGAGGAAGCGACGAAATTCGTAGACAACAATGGGTTGGTATTCATCAGTGTCTGAGCCGAGATGGATTCCTGGATTATCGCACGAATTTCCGTCTCATTGAGGTCTTCACCGAGTGTTAGGAGGTGCCGGATGTCCTGGCCGAGTGTAGATCCTATTGTGTTCTCATTTGGAGTGGACATTGGGGAGTGTGGATGAGTGTCCAAATTCCCTTCAGTGTTGTGGTCTTGACCTTCTTCTTTACCTAGAGCAGCGCCAAATTCCAGTCTTCCACCTTGAGCAGCGCCAAATTCGAATCTTCTATATTGCGTAGCAATGTCCTTTTCCAAAGAAGTACCGAATTCCAACACAAACTTGTCTAATTGAACAGAGTGAATTTGAGAGAGTAGACACCTATAGGGTAGTGGAAAGAGGGATTAGGCGCGGGAGCACGTAAACTGATTCCGAACGTCGCCATTCACTATTCAAAAATAAATAATGTTCAACACTTTAATGTATACAGTGAAGAGGAATTTTTACTGCAAAAAGTTGGTACTGTAATCTTTTATAATTACAACACCGTGCTCAAAGCTTCCTGGAAATAAAATATTTTTAACTGATGAGAATACAATACTTAAAATTAATGTGTAGTGCCACAAAATATAATTTGTCCCATCGCATCGCTGCGCTGAGGAACCCAAATCTGGTGTCATGATTTTGTATGATCACTTGAAATTACAGATAATCAGGTTCTTCTCAAATAATCAGGTTCTTCCCAAAGCGGAAAGGTATATATAGAATTTTCTTGGGCCCCAAAAAAGCTCAGGAAGCTTGTCGTGCAGAACTATGAAATCAAAAAGTTACTAATGCTTCATATTTGGGGGGATATTTGTAAGCTTAAAATTCCGGTTAAAATGCAAATTATTTAATGTAAGCGACGGTAGTGCAGTAGAACCATAAGGTACATGACGATCCATGCAACAACCAAAAGGACACACATATTAGTATCCCAGTAGCCCCAATTACTTCGTGCCCATTCAATAATGGGGCTTTAGTGCTTAATAATTTATTCATGTCTCCCCCATCCAAATGCGTTATGCATTTCCGTGCAAATTGCATTGTTCACAAGTTGGGAGAGTAGGGCATTAACATATCCCTACTCAGGGTATAGGAACGGAATAAACCAGGGCTTGGTAGAACAAGGGAAGAATAAAGTAACCAACGAAGAAACATCACTCAAGCCGAGTTCTATTAGTCAGGATTCAACCCTTCAGCCTCCGCGGACCTGAAGTTATGCACCCTCGGCGGATAACGGCGGCGGCATCGACCCCCCGGGCGAACCTATCGCGTAAGTCGTGCGACACTGGCCACACGAGCGCAGGTCAGCAAGAAAACATGTCGAACCTAATAGATCGATTTAAAAATGGATTACCACGAAATGAAACAGCTGCCGTCCCCCAAGATTTTGCAGTGTACTGCATATGGATTTGTGATGAAAAGATATGGACTGATAATACACTCTTAGAATATTATGCCGAAGATGTTAGTTCTTTTTCCATCGATGACTTTGCAAGGCTACGTATTAACACAAGAAGAGATTTTCATGATTTTTTAAGGTGTAAGGGAGTCTTCGGAAGGAAAAGTCGAAACATTTATACGGCCGATGCGTTACATGCAACAATGAAAGAGGAGTTAGAATGATCTGACTCAGACCCAGAAATCCTAGAGCAATTGCTCCAAACTTAGATCGACGTAGCGATAATTTCACCCGCGGGACAAAGGAAGTTGATGCTACGCTTCTTCCTTCGACTAAGAAACAAGGAAATTTAGCCAAACTTTTCAAAGCCTAACAATCAAATGAAGAAAGATACAGTGGTACAACGGAGGACAATTTTTTCGGAAATTTCCTATATTTCAAGAAAGATGTGAACAAATATCATTATCAGATTTTGACAAGCAAAAGGAATTTTCTATCATATTTTGCTCGCATGCGAGGCAATATTACTTTGAAGTTCTAAAGAACAAAAATTTGTCTCTGAATCGTTTAGCGGAGCTAACACGGGAAAGGTTTCAAACAGCAGAGAGAGTGAGAACTCTGTTGGGATAATGGAACGAGCTTACCTTAACATATATAATGTCAGAACACAGAGAAAAGTCTAAATCTAGTTACCTGGACCTTTTAATCAACAAACTGAAATATATTCAAATCTTTTTACCACATGATTACCGTAATGATAGTATATTTAAGAAAAAATTACTGAAAGCAGTAGGAGAGGTTGAAGAGTGCAAACTGGCGTATTTTAAGCTAGCAGAGACGCTTCAGGGCATAATTGCGGATCTACATCCGGCTTTAGCATCAGCAAAACCGAGAAAAAAATAGATGCTCTGATAACAGACAAAAAATACAAGTGCAGTGACAGAAGCAGAAAGCAGTGTTCGGTATGCAAAGAGGAGGGATGTTGGTCAACCGATCATACGAAGGCTAAAAGATATGCGCCATTGAAAAGGAACAAAATATTTAAGAAACTTGAGGCATTTATCCAGGAAGGGCCATCAGATGAGTATAATTCCGACCCAGAGGATGAAATAATTGAAGAAATTGTGGATATCTCTGCGAACATAAAATCTATCAATACACCGGAGAATATCAAGGCTGAGGCAGTATTTACAGATATAGAGAATGAAATTAATGTGGTCTCATCCACGGCCCACTTTTAAGAATCGAAAATGATCCATGCCTGGACCGAAGATACCTACACACTGCGCCGCTATTCTGAAGGCAGGTTTTTTTCGGAATCATGGTGGATTCGGGATGTGCAAAAGGCAGCACATCAGGTATTATTCAATATCACGCTTATTGCAGGTATATTGGTATATAACCAACTATAGACCCAAGTCAAACTACACAGGTCATGTTCGGAAAAGGTTACCAAGTGGACCCACTCATTCCGCACAACTCTTGTTAAGAGATTTATAACCCCAAGACCACTACCAATCAATGCTACACAACGAAATGATGAGGCAGAAGCACCACCTACTGCCTTCATAGCAAATTGCTCTTTATTCATGGAAGATACAGTGTTTGAGTCTGTGGAAGTAATGACAGCTCGGATCAAGCGTCAATCCGACATCAATGGACTTATCTCAAAAGGGGTCTTTAAAGTGGTTAATGAATCAGATACTAACGATAACAGAATGTAAAACAGCCGGTTTGTCGATGAGATCAAGCATTTAGGACTACCAGATGCTTATGAGAAGTCGAGGCTGGTTGTTCAAGCATTTAATGACTCCCATCATGGCCTACTTACGCTCACAGGCCTATACCGAATCGGAGACACCAATAAAACACACATTTTACGTCCGCCCACTTGCAATTCTCAATTTCCCTGCCGGCACAATATGAAAAGTAACGAAACCCCTTTATGGAATCCCAGGAGCGGGAGCACACTGGTTTCAAACGTATCACAAACATCAAACTAAAGGTCTTGGAATGTAACCATCAATTTATGATCTTTGTTTCCTTTACTTCCCAGGATCAATATCTACCCCGGGCAAGACGCATTCTGAAAGCGCCCCTAGAGGTTTCTCGTGCCTTCAAACAGACGACACTCTAACCGCAGCCAATTTAAAATTGGAAGACATGGAAGGAACGAAACCAAATAGATTACTTTGCAAAAGTACCAATTTTCTCAAGGAAAGTAATCTAATTCGTTTCAATGGCGCACTAATATCAATAGGTAACAAAGTTTTATCTTTAACACAACCCAAAAATGTTGCTAAACTATCTTTGGTCGATGAAGTAGATATATCAAAAGAAAAATTCATATCTCAACGAGCGAGAGGCTCTTACATTGCTGCGGTGTGCCGCCCTGATCTGTCATTTGGTTTCATTAAAGAATTTCAAGTTATGAATCCTGGCGAAAAAGCCCGTTAGGAGTTGAATAAGTACATTAATTTGTGCTTGGAAATCCCTCAAAAAGTTTTACGATTTATTGAGCTCGAAAAGGATAAAATTGTGATTGCAGTATTTTTTGATTCAAGTTTTGCTTCAAAAAATGACCAAAGTTCTCAACTAGGGTTCATCATCAAACTTATGGACGCTTAAAGTAACGCTAATGTGATTCACTATGGGAGCGCTAAAGCTCTAAGAGTTGCTCGCAGCGTACTTGCTGCTGAATTATTAGCAATTGTATTGGGATTTTACTATTCTAACACATTCAGGGTAACTCTGAAAGAGCTGTTTGGTAAGATCGTGAAAGTCAAGATTTTTACGGACTCTGAAGGCCTGTATGATAGTATGGTCAGATTTAATTCAACTTCAGAGAAGAGGCTATTGATTGAACCCCGTATGCTACGGCAATATTATAAGAGGAGAGAAATTAAAGAAATATTCCGGATTACAATCCACCAGAATAAAACTGACGGCTTGACAAAAGGAAAGCATTGAAATGCTTTAATGAAGCTAATGACTGAAAAAAGCTGGATTTAACGCCCAATGCATGGATTGAACGTGATCTTCCAATCTGGGCAAAGTGATTCATAGTAATTTTGGACAATTTTGAAGTAGGTCGAGTGCTGATCCTTGCAACAACCAAAAGGACACACATATTAGTATCCCAGTAGCCCCAATTACTTCGTGCCCATTCAATATTGGGGCTTTAGTGCTTAATAATTTATTCCCAACTTGTGAACAATGCGTTATGCATTTCTATGCAAATTGCATTGTTCACAAGTTGGGAGAGTAGGGCATTAACATATCCCTACTCAGGGTATAGCAACGGAATAAACCCGGGGCTTGGTAGAACAAGGGAAGAATAAAGTAACCAACGAAGAAACATCACTCAAGCCGAGTTGTATTAGTCAGGATTCAACCCTTCAGCCTCCTCGGACCTGAAGTTATGCACCCTCGGCGGATATCGGCGGCGGCGTTGACCCCCGCGGAGGAAGCTATCGCGCAAGTCGTGCGATAGTTCACGAAAATACAATAAATCTCCCAACGTAACGTTTCATGATTACTAAATTGACGTGTTCTGAGCTCATTAACGAGAGCGAGTATTTTCTCAAGTCTGGGTGACAGAAACGGTCTCATCACCTAATAACCCAAATATATTGCACAATAGCTGATTAACTGGTACAATCATTGTTCAAAGAAGAAGTCTGAAATAGCCTGGAGAATATAATTTTAATGTACTATATTGCATTTAATTCGACACATCATTTGATGTGACCTAGTAACATTACTGGGCTAGTATACTTTGGGATGGAATTAGTGAAGTCAAAATGACAGCTTCAAAAAAAGATAGCTCATGTTTAGTTCACGTGAAAGAAGATCAAAAGTAGTAATACATGAATATGAGATGCACGATGACCCTAAAGGTGAACCAATTTAGTTCACTTGCATTACGAACCAAATTAGGAAGGTTAGATAGAATGAAAGCAGGAGTAAGTTCAATCAAGGAGAAGGTTCAAATTAATGGGAAAACTAGATCTTTATTCGGTGTTTCGGAGATCAGGCTGACGACTGTACATGGAATAGGAAGGGATTTGAAAAGCGCTTCAATGGGTTTTGCGTGAATTAAGATGTAATTGCGTGATCTGAAATATGCTACAGACCCAAAGATGGAAAATGAGAACTATTTTTGGCGGGTCAAAATAGGTACAGCCAGTTAATGAATGTAATTTGAAAAGGAGCAGTGTATGATTGACGAGGAAAAATTCTCCGAGAAAACTGGCACGTAGTAACAGAATTGTATGGAAAGATCAGTGACATCCTAGACCTTGGAGAATATAAAAACTTGGAAGGATCTTATGTAAGTGAAATGAATAGTAATCATACAATAGAATATAGTACGTAGTGACATTAATTTGTCATAAGACCCTAAAGAGAAGCAAATGGCTGCAGAGATAAAAAGATAGCTCTACTGCAAGACACCAGGATATGATTACATTGAAATATCTCTCTTCGCACTGAAATAACAGTAGGTTCTAGGAACTCACGAGTAAACGCATTGTAAATTTAAGAACTGAGACAATAAGAAAAGAAGTAAAAAAATGCGAGCAATTCTATGATCACGAGGAAGATATTGCAGAAAAGTTGGACCAGCTGCCATCAACATCACTAGAGCAGCGCAAACCTCTTAATATCTAGGAATTAACTTGTAGAGGATGCATGAATTTAGAGTTTATGTACCGCAAGTTTGTCCAATCCACTGTAAGAGGGGAAATTTTGGAATCAGTTGTAAAAGAGAGGTGGTCCTGGCAGTAATAACATACATTTCTGAATGCCATGGATTTGAGAGAGTCGAGGTCGGGCATGGCGGTGATATAATCATGACTTTGAATGTTATGCTTGAGAAATGTTTCCAAGCTTTTTCCACGAACAAGTCAATGGTAAGTGAGGAACTTTTTTCCTATTTTAATTCACACAGGTTGCATCTGGAAGGAATCCGTCAAACCCCGGGAGAGATGGCTGTCGAAAATTATGTAAAATCTTGGTCATCTTAGTCAGAAATGATTTAATTGAAGTCAAGAAGAGTCGAAAAAGAGCCAATTTTAACGATCAAACTTATTGCTTCCAGAGGAAAGCTGAGAATCGTCGCTTTTAAACTGTCGAAAACATTCCATTCTCATTCAACAAGCCATCCGTATATAGAATGTCGGAGTTAAGTTCTGTCCAGAATTGGCATTGAAAGGCTTTGTGTCACAGAGCATGAATTTGAGGGGATCGTGGAAAGTCTAAAGAATTGGGGAAGAAAGGAGTCGAGGACTAATTGCTTCGAATCGGAATTCAAAAGGTTACGAATGGACTCAGCAGAAATTACCTGGAACGTTACCTTGTTCGATACAATTTTTTATGCGTAAGAAAATTGTGGCTTACCAAGAAAATGTGAAGCCGTTTGCATTTAGCAGCTCCAAAAGTTCTTTGGCTGCTCAAACTATATCGATCTCGAACGACTACAGAGCGTTCCAGTTCAAAGTTGAAGAGACGCTGAGATCATCAACAATCATGAAGTCAGTTATAGATCTGCAAAGAAGGATGGAGTTAACTAAATAACAAGGAATACATGGCCAGAATGGATGTGATTTTGGCATTAGAAACATAAGCAGGGACGGGACGTCACTGAACAAACCATTCCCTTGATTCTACAAGGGGGCGATAAAAATGGGGGATGCAATCTGTGTTTCGGTCTTCAGCAGCTGGGAGACGGTGTTTATGGATGACAGAACTCTGAGTTACGCTCTTTTCTGCCTTCGAAAATGTTCTACATCGCGGGAGAACTTTGTTCATATTTCGAGCGACACGTCATTGCTGTGGGAAGCTTGGAGGAATAGAGGTTCGTTGAGGATGGACTGGATTTTAAATCACATTCACCTTCAGCGAAGGACCATAGGGACACCTCAAGAATATCTCATGTTATTATGCCTGCATACTTACGCGGAGACCAATGGGGGACTGTTTTGATTCATGAATTATCGAGGAGCTGCGTGGTACTGGACAAGCTACTCGAAACTTAAAAATTGGATGTTGAAAACTGCGCGACAATTTTAGTTATAGGGAACGGGTACTTAACTGTGACTTCAGACATGATGTTCAATTGAAAAATTTCTAAGTGGATCCTTCCGGGTATACTTGGCATCCAAGAACGGGTACAATGGACGAATTTCGAAGAGGGAGACATTTGAAATTGCAAAAGTAGTCTCAAGCATTCTTTGCAGAGTAATTGTTGTGGAGGTACCGGAGCATGTTGAATGCAGAACTGTATCTGGAGCATCTGTTATTCCCACCTACAAGCTCCTGACAATGGATCAGGGTGTACACAGGAATTTCTCATTGACAGGGCAAAATGAATGCCTTCATTAACAGAGCATCTCATAAAAAGTTTAAGGTACACGGCGATAGGCAGAATATCTGCACCCGACCTATATGACCTCAACTTCATCCCTGAATCACTATCCGAGACCAGCTCCCAAGTGATACAATTAATGCGGTTGAATGATGTCGAAAGTCAAGGATTGACAGACATGCAGCAGAGAGTTCAGCGTATGACAACAGTAGAAGGATATTAAAAGGAAATAATAACCCAAAAATGTAGAAAAGCATGGGGGATACCTTATTGCATACGACAATAATGAAAATTAGTATCCAATCCTCGAAGAAGGATTTAATCCCGAAGATAGCATAACAGATGTACTGTATACATACATCCACCGATAGGATAGATGCCTTCAATACTGGAGTGCGGACTGGATTTCATGAGTGAACATAAACATCATCTCAAAGTTTAAAATTTTTATGCTACTCAAGTTGTCCTACAGTGTGGAGACTTACGATTGAAGATCATCAGATCCCAAATGGAACATTTTTTGAGTATGACGCTCAAGGGGCATTTTCAAACGGAATTATATCGAAGGTGGACAACAGCGAGATGAATTGAAGGCTCCCATTTCGCAATAATCTTGCCTCAATACAGTCAACGGGTGTGCAATGTACTGAAATTGGATATGGTAAACCCATTACAACCCCTAGTCCCATTTTCGAGCAGTGCTTTACAGTTGCAGTGGTGAACTGTGCTGGCAAGTTTGGGATACGCATCAAAATGTAAAGAAAAACGTCAGATTTCGCCGTATTTTGGAAACACAAACTTGCGCAACGTGTTCCCACTGGTCAGTTGTTACCGACTTTTTTAGAGTGATACTGTACAGTGGGCTTGTATTGGTGAGATGTTTTTCAAAAGTGTACTGTACTGCGTGTATCCGTTCGTGGATACAGTATGCTGTACAGTACAGTAGGCTCCCTGCGCAGCATGGCATTTATGATCAGAACAGTACAGTATTGTGGAGTCGAGAAATCGCTCGGCTCGGAAGGGTTAACTTTTTGTGAAACTTTGATTCTTTTAATACAACGATTGTCCTTGATAAATTCAAGGTTCATCCCACAGTGACACTAGACACATGTATAGCTCAGGTTTTTGTATGCAGACTCAACCAATAGATTCTAATCCTTGATGTCTGTCCCCTGTCTCCGAAGTTCACCTTTGTTCTTCCTTTCGGTCGGCCTAGAATACGATCTTCTCGCAAGGCTTAATGCTCGAGCCGCGGCACTTGCGGTTAAGACCTTCTCGAAGTACGGTACTCCCGTCCCTGTAGATGACAGGCAGGTCTTTTTCGCGACTTTCTTTTCCTAGTAGATGAAGTCGTTGACTGGGATTGATGCAAAGGATTTGATCCCTAGAAGCCTTTTTTTATCGGCACTTGGCGTTATCCTGAGGGATCAGAGTGAAACAGAATGTTATACACCACTTGCAAACGGACAGAAAGGAAAATATAATAGATATTTTGATCTCCAGTCGGATTGGAAGAACTCGCAGCACAGACAAACTTTTGTCGATATACCAGGTGTGGGGGTTTAAGCGCACACTAGGTAATCGCTGGTTGAACTGTTCTCGTCGGTCTGGTCGGGGTGGTCGAGGCCCGAACACTCCACGGCCAAGATTCATATAGACTCCAACAATTTTCGAAAACCTCTAAAAAAGTACCGTAATAAAATATTTTGATTAAAAGGTGACCACTACAGTAGTGAAATCGCTGGTGTCACTCCGTGTCATAGCCCATACTGTAGTCAAACAGTAATTTCGTGGCCTAAATTTGTGCACACGTGCCTTGCAATGCTGTCCACAGATTTTCACCACAACAAGTATAATGCGGCAATCAATGCGCCAGATACTGTACTGTTACCAGTACAAGACAGGGGACCAGTTGCATGCTGTAGGTGTGTTGTCAATCAGGGTTTACAGTTGCAGTGGTGAACTGTGCTGGCAAGTTCGGGATCCGCACCAAAATGCAAAGACAAACTTAGGATTTCGCCGTATTTTGCAAACACGAACTTGCGCAACGTGTTCCAATTGGTCAGTTGTTACGGACTTTTCTGGAGAGATACTGTACAATCGGCTTGTATGGGTGAGATTTTTTTCAAAACTGTACTGTACTGCGTGTACTATACTGTAGTGTAGAAACTGCACTGGTTGTTGGAGATCTGAAAACTGTGCTGAGGCTAGCCCTTTGTTCACCACTCGCTGTGCGGAGCAAAATTATGAAATGTAAGTAACCACTGTGATTTGCGAAAGTCCATCTCCACAACCTATCTATGATTGCGAGATAAGCCCGAGTCAAATTGCGGTTGTATCTTTACTATGCTAACGGGCTGCACACATCCACTCGCTGACATAGCCCACTGTAATGCAGCTAACCGGCCGGAACCCCTCAATGGTCGTTGAAAAACTATGTAAAAATACATTACAGAAAAGTATAACCGTTCCCTTTTTGTTTCGTCCAAATATTTTATTTAGTCCTTATAGTACCATAATGGGGTGGTGAAGGTCATTACGTATGTTGCTGCGATGTTTAGATTTGTATGTTGGTTTTTGTCGTGTTATCCGCTCTTACTGCGCTGCAGATGTAGGACTGCGAAATAAGCCCCGAGGACAACTGAAAAAAGACGATAGACATAGGTGAATAATTTTTTTTTGTTAATTGAGAAGGGCCGACGATGTGGCCTGGGAAACGCTACGAATTCTCCGAAATCAGACGTAGCAAGACTTCTCAACGATGATGAGGCCGTAATCGCGAGGTACGGCAGCTGAGCTCGGTATTTGAGGTGTAGCGGAGTGGTACACTGAGCCTGAGGGATAGTAGTAGTTACTTTATGCCTTGCACTGTAAATTGACAGTTCACCACATGTCCCAGTGTTGAAAATGTTTTTGGGTCTATTCATTGTCACGCAATATGCTAACCTCCCTTCACAGATACCTGTTATCTGAAATTGTTAGTGATGTGCGATGTGTATAAATAATTCACCAATAAAACGTTTCCTAACATTCCCCGACTATGTGCCGTAGTGTATCGAGCCAGGCGAAATCAAATTTTGGAATGCAGGGACCACGGTTTACATCCAAACCGCATTTCTTGTTGCGTTGTGTTACAGAATAAAAATGAGCCGTTTCAAGAAGTTTATTCCCTGTACCGGACACGTATTTTCAGGCTCTATGTAGTGCAATGCACCGAACTTTACCTAGAAAGGTGACGCTCCCTATTGCGAAAGGCAATGACTACTCGGTGTTCGACGCCGCTTTCTCTTCACTCCCTCTGCAGGGTAGTAGCTCGAGAGTTCTAGGAACTCCAGTGGTAGAGGATTTAAAAAGCAAGGGGAAAGAATGGGCACAAGAGTTGATACGCATTCTGCGTAAGATACCACAAAGGGCAAGAGCCACCGATACTCGTCCTCGGCGCAACAGGACACAAGGGATAATCATCCTCCTTATAGGGACAAACACACCAAAAAGGTACAAAACTGACAACAATGAACAGGCTACTAAGCCAAGCTGGCGTTCGTGGGCCGAAGGGCATAGCTGCTACTATAACTGCAAGCACGGGAGCCTGAACTAACAGGGGCGTGACGTTGTAGGAGCAACAACTAGAGCCAAAACAGAACAACGTTGAAAAAGACGGTACCTCCGGTACCTTGTTTACTAGTGGTGGCACTCAGGCCAAGTAACATATACTAAGTTAGAAGTGAGCTCGTTAGGCGAGCTCTTCAGTTACTAGTTAGGACACGTGTCGCTCTAATAGCTTGTAAGCAGTAAATAATTATCAGGGTCAGTTAGTGGACCACTACTCGGCCCAGTGGGGTCAGTGTACTGTAAACAGTCACGGTAAGAGTACTAACACAACAGGTGGCACGTGCCAACAAACACAGTTCGAATTTCGAACACTATTTCGGGTTATTGTAACCTCTATAAAATTCAAAGTGCTATTGCACTAAACTCTATTGCTATCGGAATCCAGTTTATTTACCTTCCCTCTTACCGCCATCTCTGGAATTTGGTATACTTATTATTCGGGGCAGGATTAATCTCAATGACGCAGCGCACACGCATTCACTTTGTATTTATCTTCCCTTCGATCCCATAGAACATGGTGCTTTGATCCATAGGCGGGGCTTTAGTATAAATATATGTGAACTGTACCCATTAGCAGAATTTTTCAAGCTGATTGATACTAGGAGATAAACCAAAATTACAATTGGGTCGGTAGTCTATGCGCAAAAGCTCAATCAGTTGTCCACCTCATCTTAATACAGATACATTCATCATTAGAATGATAATTCCCCGTAGATATTTCCTCTGAGAAAATCCTGGACCATAGAAACAACGCTAGAACCCCAGAATAAATTCGTATTAGAGGTGTATCATTTCCGGAATCCAGCTCCGTCTACAGTCGAGGTTACTAATCAATTATGACGAAATGTCACGGTGAAAAAAGTTTGAACAAAATCTCAATCAATCGCCTGCATACGTCCAAAATTTTGATTCCCAATGAGTTTCATGCAGCCGCTTCGTATTTTCCTGACTATTGCGTTACTTCATGAACTATCCTTGGAGGATAGAGTACTAAAATTCGTTTTAAATAACACCTTAAACGGTTCTTGGTTACATCTGTGATTGATGGGAAGCGTCTTATTTCGCTTTCGGCCCTTTACGCAATATTTCAGACGAGAGGACCTATCAAATAGGGCAGTGCGATACCTATATTTACGGTTTAACTCTCCAATGTACGCGTGATGTGAGCCCATGTCACACAATTAACTATCTTCATTGTAAAGCATTTGTTTTCATTAATCTACTTGCCTACAGTTTTTCTAATACTCTTATACCCAATCAGTAACAATAGGAAGTAAAATTTCATTATGTTAGTTATTATCGCACTTTTTCGAGGTTTTATGTAACATATTAGACATAGTAGCAGTTCTTGTTGACTGAATTGATTAATGCAGAAACAGACGTGCTTCCGCTCTCATTCATACTGCATGTTACGCAGTGGAGGCCTAGTATTACCATTTAATTTAGGAAATTATGATTGACAATTTATATTAATGGCTACGGACATATCCTTACATCAAGTATCCAGACTCAGCGAATATTATCTATTTCCACTCGGCTTCAACTTATAAACATATGATTCAGTTAATGAGATTGGTTGAAATTACACTTCAAATACAGCGTTGAGCTCAGATCACGGATAGACAAAACTGAACATTCTGTCTTAACCAATTACCGGGTGAGCCTGTTGGGCCAACAAACCTCTGATTCCAACACTTCGTACTTTACGATATATCAATGTGCGGCTAGGAAGAATTCCACTACAAGTTTAAAAAATGTCCATGGTGTGCTGTATGCATTTTTTCCAGTTCATTAAATCTAATGTCGAGATACCTGGATAGAATGATTGTGAATTTTTCATAAAGAATGTACTAAGCCTACAGGAATTATATTCGCACGGTTCATCTGCAATGCACAGTTGGCATTTCGTTATTGTAAAATCATTTGAAATAATTGTATTTCACGCTTTCATGCCGAATCCGTTCATATTTTGACATTTAATAGACCGTGAAGCTCCAGTCCTGTCACGATTGTACTTTCGAGTAGAGTTAGGCAGGTTACCTTCAAATTAATTGTATTCTAATAGAATGCCAGGACGGTACACATCAGTCCTCTTCTGTAGATCCCGTTTTATGAGAGTCACGCATTCCTCACACAGTAGACAGCATGCCAGTTATCATATGTAGATCAATACAGTGTCTTTATTCCTGAACTGAACCATAAATACACTCTTCTCTACGGGAGCAGAAATTTACTGACATTTTTAACCTCGTTCCATCATATCTGTAGAAATCTTTACCATCAGAAGAAGATCGTTGCCCTCGCGCTAAATGCTACATCAACATTTTTTATCACAACTGCTACGACGATATCTGATTATCGAGGTTGCCTGCATTGCTAGCGCAGGTGGTCCCCTTTTCCAACACAAATTTCTTCGTTAGGAGTACCATTCCCTTCATTCTGTATCAACCGATTTATCTGCTTCAAAAATAGCCATCAGAACTCCTTTCAAATAATTTTAGGTACAGCAGCACACCCTGCTCCAATTATTGAATGGGTTCTCTTCTTTGAATTTGGGTTTTCGCGCAAGGCGTGATTTATCGAGCGCTGATTGTGATGCAAGTTGATTTAGAAAATCATGAGAATTCTCTTGGCTAGTCTTAGTGGTTCCACATGCCTTATTTCACGTATCGCATTCCTAGTTATCAAAGGAGAGAAAAAGAGCTTATTTTTGGCTGCTTACTTATTCCTGTGCTCGATTCCCAATATATTGCACGCAAGGTAAAGGATGGACAGAGTGATAGTGCTGATCTAGTTTACATAATCTACCCGCTTATGATGCATTCTACAGACAATGTTCTGATGGGATACTGTCGTGTTTAGTTGCAGTTTTCCTCCTTATTGTATAAAAAAACAATCTAACAGTTATTACTGGGCGTGCTTTAGTAATTAGATGCAGTGCAGGATTTATTACATAAACCTCTAAATAAGGAATATTTGAAAACGCTTTCAATCCAAATACACGATCTGGACTGACTTTTGAACGTAACGCCAACCATTGTAACCCCTCTAATTGGTAAGATACATTGTATAGTATGATCAACGTCATTTGCATCCTCACAAATTTCAGAACTGATAGTACTTAATTCTAGAACGGTAGCGATTGCTGTCCTCTACAATTATAGAATCGTATCGACACCCCCGAAGGTACAATTGTTTAACTGGCTTACAGGCCAAAAATAAATTTATCTCCGCTCGTCATTGATAGAGTAGTATTCCCGTAATATATTTTTCTATTAACTATATAAAGAGTAGCATCAGTGCCCCCTATTGTGTGTAAGAAGTATCCTCTTCCCTACCGAGCCATTTGAGCCTTGCTAAAACAGTATGATATCAATGAAACGCAACCTCTTCGAAATATGTGTAGAAATAGCTTCCAAATTCATATACAAGGGCAACAGCCTTCTTACAGAACGATTCGACCCGTAACTATTATTTTCATTAAAAGTGAAATCGCTTGCTCGCTTTTTTACCTTCCTTTCATTACAAGTACTATACACACAACTGGTCCAGCTCACATGTTCGAATTAAAGGCTATATTGAAAGGGATAACAGTTTCGTACGTCCATGAAATTCTGTCGCCCTAAAATTGATGCCCTCCTTATCCTATCACTTCTTCTATTTGATCCTGTAAATTAATACGGCTG
This sequence comes from Kappaphycus alvarezii, assembly GCA_002205965.3. Lineage (NCBI taxonomy): Eukaryota > Rhodophyta > Florideophyceae > Gigartinales > Solieriaceae > Kappaphycus > Kappaphycus alvarezii. The sequence continues at coordinate 736,458 of NADL03000012.1, forward strand.
TAACTCGCCGCTTGTCATATCCTTCAACTGCGTATTCCTAATTTACAAATAATGATTTTTCTCTCAAGAAGAATCATTATTTGTAAAATATTTCGAGCATAATTTCACATTCAATCTGTTCTCGCGAAAACGTCCTCTGGACTATATCGGACATTCCAATGTCACTGTGGATCACTTGAATTTTCTGCCCGCACTGCACACATCAGTACTTACAGCAAGTAATGTTAAGATAGTTTGGATTTACGCAAGTACGTATCTAAGGCAATAATGGTTAAAAGTACTTCTGGAATCGCATAGTTTTCAAAATACAAACTTTTACAGTCAACTGTTATTGGCCAATGTACTACCACAGGTAATTTCTACAGTACTGAACATTACATACAATTGAAGTTTAATCCCACTGCAGTAAATGTGAAACGAAAGAGTAGTTGGGGCAAAGGAAGACAGTTGAAATAAACTCAGATGTTGACTTTGATCGATGTTGAAAAATGTTTGTTGGTTGTTCCTGCCGCTACTCGGCATCTACGACCTCTTATATAGTGCTTTGTACCCCCTCAATGGGTGTAAAAACACACATTACAAATAAACTAACTGGACGCGTCTAATGTGCTCTAAAATACTCTAGAACACTAATCCGAAACGTCTAGATGCATTACAGCAATGCATAATAAAATTCTACACGCAAAATAAAAATGCCACGCTAAATAGCATTGCTGGCATATCTCAAGAGGCGTCCATAACATTCTAGTAAACACTAGATTGTTACACTATTCCCACCTCCTCTCTATTGACGTCCTCGTCAATGATATTCTGGAAGTATGCCATTTTCCACGATATACTTGTGCCAAACTTCCGTAACCGTACCGTTTCGGTCCACAAATCTCTTTTCGTTGCCACTCAGCTTCATGAAGTTGGCGCTCCTTTCATTAGAGTGAGGAATTGATATCCTCTTCCTCTCTTCCTATGCTTCAATATTCGGTCAACGACTTGTTCTTCTCCTCCAGGCATCGGTATTGGATCGGGTCGCTCAGGCATAGGCAGCGCAATATCAGCAGGCTGGTCCTTATATGGAGTTGTGTGAATTACATGAACAACAGGATGGATCTTGAGATGATTAGGTAGATCCAACCTCAAAGCGTTCTTTCCAATTAACTCCTTCACCATGAATGGACCATATCTTCTAGCCGTCAGCTTCTGCGTTGCCTGCGATCTGGAATACAAATCCGTAAACAGAGACTTATTTAACCATACTTTCGATCCAACTTGATATTGAGGAGCTTGATACCGTTGAGAAGAGACTGCAGATTGCCTAGCTTTAGAAACTCTGTACGAGAACTTAGCATCTTCCAAGGAGTTTCGCAGTCGTGCCTTAAATTCTTCAACGCTTTCAATTGGTGTCTCTGCTCCTGAAATCATATCAAGAGGTGCCTTTGGATTATATCCCAAGTCCATTTCGAACGGCGACATTCCCAAGTCTTCAGTCACAGAAGAGTTGTATGCAAACTCAGCAGCAGGTAACAATTCATCCCAATCATTCTGATGATACGAGCAATAACATCGTAAGTAGTTCTCAACCATACGATTCATAATCTCAGACGCACCATCTGTCTGTGGGTGACGACTGGTGGACATCTTCAACTTAACTCCGCAAAGCTTCATAACATTTTCCCAGAACTTCGAAGTAAACTTCGGGTCCCTGTCGGAAACAATATTATCGGGTAAACCATGGAGCTTGAAGATGTTGCTAAAGAACGAATTAGCGACGTCCACTGCTGTTTCATTCACATTACAAGGAATGAAATGAACTCTTCTTGTAAGACGATCAACCCATGTCGTAACTGCATCTTTTCCATTCTTAGTCCTTGGAAGGTGAACAATGAAGTCAGTAGCCAAAGATCCCCATCTTCTCTCAGGCATCTCTAGAGATGTGGGAACTGTCATTTTCTTCTGATTCGAATCTTTTGCTTGCTGACATCGAAGACATCCCTGAACGTAGTTTCGAACATCACGTGTCTTATGTCTCCAGTGATAGTTTGAGAGTCTCGATAACGTCTTAGCAAAAGCAAAATGTCCACTTATCTTCGAATCGTGTGCTAACTGCAATATATCCGAAACACTCTTCCTTGGAATACAAAGCTTCCTACCATACATTAGTCGTTTTCCCTCTCGCCTAAACATATGAATTATCTTTTCAAGCTGTACTTTCTTAGTCTCATCAGAAGGCCAATTTCCATCCAAGGCTCTAACAATAGGTCCAAAGAACTGATCATCATCATAACTACTAAGGATATCGTCAAGATCAATAGATAACACTTCCACCTCATTAATGGAAGGGTTATCCATATCCTTAGAGCTAATTACATGAGGAGCTCTTATAAAGCATCACCAAGCACATGAATCTTTCCTTGCTTCAAGGTAATTGGAAATATTCCAAAGTTACCAAGCGTTTCGATATACCTTGCCTCTTTTCGACTCAATTTAGGCTTAGTGAATAGATGCTTAAGGACTTGATTGTCAGTAATAATCTCAAATGATGAACCTTCCAAATAACATCTGAACCTTTGAAGAAAAGATATCAAACCGAGAAGCTCCCTATCATTTGCGGAATAATATCTTTCAGTAGGAGACAACTTTTTGGAATAGTATGCAATAACACGATCCTTTCCGTTTCCATCTAGTTGCGTTAAAGTTCCTCCAACCGCAAATTGTGAGGCATCCACATGTCCTCTAAAACTCTTGTTCCAATCCGGGGCAACAAGAATAGGGGCTTGGGTGATGGCTTCTTTCAACTTCTGGAATGCAACATCACACTTGTCATTCCATTTACCAACACCGATATCTTTCTTCGTCAGATCTGTCAACGGAGCCGCTATTTCCGAAAACTTCGGAATAAACCTGCGGAAGAACTGGAGTAAGCCAATAAAACTCCTTATCTCTGTCACCGTTTTAGGCTTCGGCCATGTCTTCAAAACCTCAACTTTCTCTGGGTTAACACGAAGACCATCTTTACCGACTATGAAGCCCAAGAACTCAATCTCCGTTTTCAGAAAGTCACATTTCTTTGGAGAAACATAAAGCTCATGTTCTTGCAGGCGACTTAGCACTATTTCCAGATGCTTGAGATGGCTTTCTTCGTCCATGCTGAATATGAGAAGATCATCGATGTACACAACCATGAAGACATCAATACAGTCATAGAAGATACGGTTCATCAGTGACTGAAAAGTAGCAGGAGCATTGCATAGACCCATTGGCATTACAAGATACTCAAACTGTCCGTACTTCGTATTGAACGCAGTCTTTTCAATGTCCTCAGGCTTCACCCGTATCTGATGGAAACCGGTCTTCAAGTCCAACTTTGAGAAGACTCTTGCGTCACCAAGTCTGTCAAACATCTCATCTGACCTAGGCAAGGGCGCATTATTTCTTTTTGTGATTCGATTAAGTGCTCTATAATCGACCACACCTCTCAATTTGTCTTTCTCTTGGACGAAGAATAACGGTGACCCATACGGTGACTTACTTGGCCTGATCTTCTTATTTCTCAGCAAATCTTCCACATATTCTTTTGCAGCTTTCAATTCCGCTGGGGATAACTGAAACAATGGACGATGAGGTGGCTTAGAACCTTTCTCAACCTCAATTTCGTGATCCACACTTCTCTTTGGTGGTAGTCCAGCTGGTAGTTTCCCTTTGAAGACATCCTTAAACTTAGACAACAGCTTTTCCAGACTAGCATTTTTCTGACTATTGATTGCAGAGGGCTTTTTCAACTTAATCTCATTCGCATTGATCAGTTGATAAAATTGAAATCTCTCCCATGATTCTTTCTCCTAATCATGTTCCGGAATTTCTTAACTCCAATGTTTGTTACTCTTACTTCCATCGGAATATCTTCTACTATCGGGAGCACGTCATCGTTAACCTTCACAACCCGGCGCTGATAATCAATATCTGGATTGTTGGCAACATGCCATGGCATTCCTAGAAGCACATCATATCTACAATCTGCAACGACCCAATTGGACGTGAACAGATAGGAACCAATCTTCAATGTAGCTCCCAGGATAACTTCCGACGTTTTCTCCTTTGACTTCTTGCTCGAATGATTCACAGTGGCTTTGACATTCTTAAATCGAAACTTTTCTTTGTTTCGAACTGCAAAGTCCCTAGATACTACGTTTGTATTACATCCGTCGTCTTTGAGGACAGACGCTTTCACATTATTTAGCGTCCCGTCAAGTAAGATTAATTCCTCGGTTGGAATATCTTCCTCTTTGACCTGGATGTCGTCTTCATGACAATTAACGATAGTATTGGACTCCAAACTAGTCTTCAAACCTTCTATCGCATGATCTCTTTGACTTTTCTCAACTTCAGAGCTATCACCAGTGCAAATCTCTTCTTTCAACACTGGACTCTGTATACTTTGTCTTAGTTTTTTACCTCTGCAACAAGACGATTAAAGTCACTCATACTTGGTCCAACCGGAGCGCTTTTTCCTTTCGGCGGACCTCTTAGTTTTCCGACTCTAGACCACTGTCAATAACTTGAGCATTATTCGATGCAATCTTACTTTCCTTATGGTCATTATGTTTCCATGGCCTGCAACCTACTTTGTGACATACAAAGCAGCGGTTCTCTCTGTACAACCTTTCTTTATCTTTGTCAAATCGACGATTCCTGATTCGATTTTGACCACTGTTGTACCTCTTCTCCACGTTACCGATCTCCATAGGAACGGGAGCCTGGCTTGGAACATAACTCGACTGTTCACCAAACCTAGAGAACATTCCAGATCCACGTAAAGCACTGTCAACATTCAGAGCGATTCGGGCAGCTTCTTCCACGTTTGTAACATTATTCTTGAGGACTTCTAGCCTAACCTGTGGCTTGAGTCCGGAGATAAACTTATCTAGCATTTCATCCATTGAGATACCAGGGATGCTCAGAGCCACGTTTCTAAACTCTGAGAGATAAGCTGCAACAGAGTACTTCTGATGCAAACTCCTCAGCTTGTCTCTTGCACGTCGAACACTATCAGCGGGTATAAACTCAGCCCTTACCAAATTCTTAAACTCATCAAAAGAATCTGGAACTGCATTGGAGGCAACTTTCATGAACCACCAACTTGCAGCTGTGCCCGTAAACAAGGTTGTAGCATACATAATCCTAGCTCTATCGTTCAGTGCTAGATCCATATTTTGCATCTGAACGAGCGTAAGGTACTGTTCGAGCTGGTACAACCAGGTTTCCACGACGAGCCTATCCCGAGTGCCCTTGAACTGCTCTGGCTTATTCGGCTTCAAGAACGACATTTTTCACAACCTTTTTTCTTCTTCTATTCAATTTTTCTCTCTTGACTTATTATCCACTTGATACTTTAGGGAGCCGTCCCTTGGCGACGGTCCTCTTCCCGCAAGAGAGTGATACAAACTCTTCGTAACCCACACCCGGGTTACGGTGATCTATATCTGTTCGGGATATCCCCACCAGTCTTTTGTTAAAGACCCTTCGGTGTCCTTACCCTATAAGAAAAGATCTCGAGCCGACCAAAAGATACTTCTCAATCACAGAACCTAAGTTCTTTCCCACTACCCAAATGAGGTTGCTCCTACCTGATCAAACCTAAGCGCGTTACTCGAATCCTTGTCCCAGTCGGTCGACCTAGCTAACAGCCAATAGTCGAGAGGATTATTTGAGAATACGTAGGCGACTCGGCGCAGAATAACCAAAATCAAAGTAGGCGAAGATATCGAAGATACCTAGCAGCCTATCTAGTTCTCCCTGCAGAACTGGACTACTTGCACGCACCTGGCACTCCAGCCCACAGGTGGTGCTTACCAACGACTGGCACTCCAGCCCACAGTCGTGGTACTAACTGATCTCCTTCGGCCAACTGGGCGATGCTACCAGTGAAACGAAAGAGTAGTTGGGGCAAAGGAAGACAGTTGAAATAAACTCAGATGTTGACTTTGATCGATGTTGAAAAATGTTTGTTGGTTGTTCCTGCCGCTACTCGGCATCTACGACCTCTTATATAGTGCTTTGTACCCCCCTCAATGGGTGTAAAAACACACATTACAAATAAACTAACTGGACGCGTCTAATGTGCTCTAAAATACTCTAGAACACTAATCCGAAACGTCTAGATGCATTACAGCAATGCATAATAAAATTCTACACGCAAAATAAAAATGCCACGCTAAATAGCATTGCTGGCATATCTCAAGAGGCGTCCATAACATTCTAGTAAACACTAGATTGTTACAAAATGTAGTCTCTACCATGCCGACATTGTCGGAGTACACTGCTGTTATTTTGACATAAAAGTGCAGTATCTATTTGTTAGACACGGCAAAATGATTCGCCGTAAAAAAACATAATTTTCAAATCAAATAATTGGCATTTTGGAAAAAATGCTAACCTCGGAGCCAGTCACCCATTTTCAGTAGCCCAAAGCTCAGCCGGGAACCAACCCCAGAGCACCAAACGTGTTCACCGAATTTGAAGTAGAGTTTCGTATAGGACGACTGGAAAAATCGGACTGAAAGGAGCTAGTAGGACAGAACTGACACGTTTTTTGGACTCAGATCCTTTTACTGAAAAAAAAATAATGCGAAACAGCCCATCCAAAAAAAATACAAGAAATGAATATTACAGTACAGAAGACGACTGAATTCACAATAGCCATTGGTCCCTTTCCTATCTCACCTCATTATATGCATATATTCATGATGCTCGCGGACATCAGTAGCGAGTACAACTTTTTTGCACCATTTCGAATTTCTAACAAATTACGGGCCATCGAGTAAAACAGCGAATGCACGCTGGAAATGGCCTGTCCCACAAACAAATTCATGACTTTTATTTGACTACGTCGGTACACATACAACGGAGTCCACCTTAGAGGTGCAAGTCCGCATTTCCCACAATTTCGATGTGTCGTAATACAATTTTCGTACCAATTTCCAAATTCTGTCTTCGGAGTTACTGCACTCAGTGATTGCAAGCTGGTTTTCCATACTTCATAATATTCTAAGGCTTTATTCTGCTAGCCCTCCACGATGCCGGTACAAATTTCTGCCTACGTTCAAGGTTGTGGTCTACTTGCATTTGAGCTGAAATTAAGTATTTCACGACTTTTAGTAGAAAGGACTTGTGTTTATTCCGATAAAACGCGACGAGTTCGTCTTTTATTATTTCAATACTACGCATGTCGCAAGTTCCTTCTCACAAATGTCCCACCTACTTGAATTTTTAATTTCTATTGTAGTGTTAATGGAACGTTCTCTAGCACTGTCCGTGGCCTTCTAACGTACGAGTGATAAAAAATCCCACCATGCCAAGGAGGCGGCAACAAACTGTGCTCAATGTCCTGAAGACTGTATTCTTAAATAAGTTCCCACGGGATTTACTTTCGATTTTATTCTTTCTCAACCGCTTCGGATTTGAAGAAAAATTTCGTGCAGTAATGATTATCACAATTTGCAATAACGGTTAAACAATTTTAGTAATGAATCAATTCAGTATTGCTCATAGAAACGAATCACAAAGTCCGATAAGTCATGCGAAAGCATCGAATACGACAATTTCGCAGAAAATGACGTAAAAAATTGAATAAATCGTTCCTTACCTCTGCTTTATGCGTCCCCGTACTCAGACGCTAACAACTCTGCAATTTCAATACATTCATACAGAAATCTAGCAATGTCAGACAAATAATTGTTCGGTACTTCGACCATTTCCGCAGGGTGAAAATTATTTATCACGGGTTTATGACGCTCTTTGTACTCTTTTTCTAGCATTTCAAGCACGCCTAGATTTTTTTGCAGGCATTTCGATATATATCGCTTCCTGGAGTTTTTTTGGTTAAAGCAGCTTTGACGTATGGTTGGTTTCAACTGCAGCTTTTCCAGATCTACACAGGCCACGACTATGTGGAGCAACGGTGCAGTCAAATACTAAGTTAGTGGAGAATTTGAGGACCCTTATAATTTCCAAGATTAGTTCCCGTCGACAGCAGGATACTTTCATGTCCTCAGCGGTAAATCTTTCGCACAACCTAATTGTACTCAGAAGAGGATGGCTGGATCCCAGTCTTGATCCCCTTAACCAGTGCGTTACTTGCGTCATGAGGTCCGCGCATCCGCCTGAATTTCTCTGCTGGGACGAGGTCAACGAATGCTGTCCATATCAAGGATATAGTTATGCCCCCCAGCGTCATATGCAATAGACACTTCTCGGTGTCAGTAAACTCCTTCAGCGGAGGAACCAAGTTTTTGTGAACTGCGTGCAATGTACTTACACCTACCTTGGAGTACTCGCGTCGAACGACATTGGCCGTCACGGATTGAATCAACCTGGGGTCTTCAATGCCCTTATCTCCCGTTTCTATGGAAACTATATCACCAAATAACAGTAACTCACACAAATAAAAAATAAAGCCTAGTAGTGAAAAAATAGAAATAGTTTGCGTCAAGATACCTTTCGTAGTGACCGCGACAGTTGGATTTCTTATATATTTCCCAGACGCAATTTTCTGTCCATCGCAGGAATTGAAAAAATCATTGTGGAAAAATTTTGAAATTTCTGTTTCAATTCTTGTTCCAATTTCGTGTACTACAATTTTCAGAGCCCTGTTTAGTTGACCGGGTGAGTTTTCGACTTCCAATTCCAATCTGACAGCTACATTTTCCCGACCAAATGTAAAAATCGCCTGAAAAATATCAAATATCGACGTTTTATCTGCTAAGTCAGCTACTTCTTGGGTAACTGGGAGAATGGTAAGTACAGAGGTGAATTCTACACCCATCAGAATACTAGCTGGCACCGGCTTCTGGAAAATGGTTCCCTCCTCATCGAAATCCAAAAAGAGAGGTGTAACAGCCACTAAACGGAGTAGTTCCTCGGAAAAGATTATTCCTCTAGCTGCTCCTTTACGCAATTTGTCATTCATATTTCCTCCCATCGCCTATCGCCTGCATGATACGCTAAAGTCAGAAACAAAAAATAAAAAAAAGCATCGTCGGTATTCGTCAGACCTCCCCTCCACTCGATTAAATTCAATATAATCGTCCGACAATTTTGAAACTGCGTCAGCCTGTACCCATTAGAGAACACCCCGTGTTCTGGGACTAAAAAGCCGTGATTTTAACTACAGTACCGTATCTGTGATGGATATCAGGTCTCCACCTTCGTTGCGATGAAAAGGATCTCACAAAAACTTGAAAACCACCAAATAATTCTATAGAAACACGCTCTCAATTTTCCGTTCAAGCTCAAATGGCCCATAAGCCTCTAATTAGTTTGGCATTCGGTATAATCGCAACATGCGGGTGCCCACTAGTGCCTCGAAACAGTCAATTTTTTGGAATTCGTTAACTGTCATGGGAATTACAACTACGACCCTATTATTTCGAATCAGCAGCGATCTGGCGGTGTTTAACAGACGTTTGAGGTGATCAGGTACGATGAGTGTCGCGGAAGCCTTGATGCCTCGACCGGATGGCCCCGGAGCGTGCTGCCACTTTTCCCGTCCCCCTCCTCATAGAAAATGTATATAAAAACGGCCTCTGGTAGTCCGTTTGTTTGAGGTGCCAATTTTCTGATCCAATTTGCTGAGAAGTCTAAACCTTGCATACCTACAATGCGCATTTATTTTGCAATCATTGCTGTAATCAGTTTCTTTGAGATCCATGTCGTAATTTTTCATGGGCCATAATCATTTTCGCGTCTTGTAAAGTCTCTCTTTTTCGGGCGGGCCGTTTTTTTTACTTAAATGAAATGTCATTTTGATAGGCACTACAGTACTGTTGATGTACGGAAGCTTTAATTCGAGACTCGAGTACAGTACAGTACGAAAGCACGTGCGTGACCCCTCGGAGTCACTGTACTCTGATGGGAGTGGAAGAGGGATTTTGGAAGAAGACAGTACAGAGGCGTAGGTTTAGGGGTAGGGAGAGGTCGCTAGGTGACGCTACCTCCTGCAAGCTGCAGCCAACTCGGGTGCTACCTATATAATCGACACCCGAGCGGTCTGTGGCTGAGAGTCGTCGGTACAGTAGTGTACTTACTGTACACTAATGTACTTGACCATAAAAAATAATTAAAAACGACGAGGTAAAAGATAGAAAGTACAGTACGTTACCCTAAATATCGTCATAGATAGTACTAGAAACGCATAAAAATCACCTTCCAGCCACTGTCATCAACACCAACCCGTCCTCAAACTGCAACCCGGTGCAGTATACAGTGAGCTCGGTCAGCTCAAGGTAGAGATCGGCCCACCCTTGCACACCCCCTGACACACCTGCAACACACTCGTTCCCATTCTTGCTCGCAACCAAGCACCAAGCCACCTACTCTTGAGGTCCTGTACCCTCATAAGCTTTCATCTCCTCCGCGCACCGCCTTCGCCTCGAAGCTCAGTGTTGATTTAGGTCAGACAAAGCCTCAGCGACTGGCCTATCCACTGAGCGTGTAGAGGCGAAGTAATCTGGTGGTATCGTCGTGCCCAAATCCCCTGTGGATTAGTAGGATGTCCCATACGAAACAGAACGCCCGACGGTCAACAGGCTGGAGGGCTCCACGGCTGGAACTAGCTTGTAAGGCGGCAAGAAAGAGACCGTAACAATTTCTGTTACTACCCCACAGCCCCGGAGCTACCTCAAGACCATTGAATACTTCTCGCTAGACCAAGTCCGACGCGGGACAAACAAAAGTAGGCTCGTTCGTCTCGCCGGACGTCCGGATGTAATCAAGATTACAAGATCTCGCAAAGTAGGCGACAATCTAGATTATCTCTCTTCCTGGTTTCATTTGGGGCTATGGGAAGGAGAAGCCGGCTTCGGTGGAACTGTCCTATTATGAAGCTACCCTTCTGTTCGGAAAGGATACGGTTAACATTGCCGCCTCCAGAGAGCTGACGAATGGTATTGACAGGGAGCTAGCATTCCGACTGAGCTTAAACGAGTCTCTTCTCGATTCTGAAGACCATGCGGAGTATCCAGAATTTCCTGATTGGACAATCTACTCTGTGGTTTGGAAGATACCGGAAGGTGTGCAAGATTATTTCATGGGCAGTGTTTTGCTGTCGACGTGGATACAGAGGAAGAGCACCCCATCGACTTGTACACCTTCCATTCCACGAGGCGCCCCCAGGAGCCGGTCTTCATAATCCTCCTCAGAGGAACGTGAAACAGGAGCAGAAAGATGGGATAGTCGTCAATACGTTGTTCGGGGGAAGTTAGCTTCCCGTGTTGGAGCCATTATGATGATCGACTCCTGGTGCCAGAGGCACCCGAAAAGTTATTACAAAGTACTCTTCCCGATGTCGAGGGCGGCTTCGCCCTTGGCGCTCCCATTCCTAGACAAGAGCTTTCCAGTTCCTTTCGAGACTTCGAAGGTCCCTGCATGCAGGCATCCGCTGCGACTGCGCTCTTCGTCTTTGGAAAGGACATGGCAGAGGATTATTGGTCTCGTGATTACAAGAATGATCGTGAAACCTTAGATCAGTTGGGTTACCGTCCTCGTTGCACTTCTTTCGCCGATGTTCTGAAGGGTTTGAACCGCATTCGTCCTAGTCCCATCGTTCTGAGTCATATTCGATTTGACGAAACTCCGCGCGGCCGCTTCAAGAGTATTCTTCGACAGCGGGATAGGAGGATTTTGACATCAACTGGATCCGCGGTTTGCCGAATTCTTCCTCAAGCAGAATTTACGTGGTGGCGGTCAAAGGACGCCGCGGGGCCCAACATGCCGTATGCCTAGACGCAAGGGAAGAACCCATACTCATATATGATTTTGCGGAAGAGTATGCGATGCGGTTCTGTGAGGCCTCTCTGAAGATTTGCTGTGGGGAGGAAGACACAGAAGACTTTCTGAAGATCTCCGATGTACGGAGGTGACGTTGGCAGTAGGCAAGATATTCCTTCCCGAGGGTCATAGTATCCCGACCGCTTCGTCGTGTTCGGAGAAAAAGAAGCGGAGACGCCGTCGTCCAAAGCCGATAGTAGGTTTCTTCTATCTCGGATCAGAGGTACAGGGGAGACCAAGGAAGTCGTTCAGTGATTCCCATGTCCGACATTATATTCAAGAAGTATTGAATTATGTGTGTGACGCAGTACTATTAAAGCTCCATCATTGGTAACAGAGGGTGTAAAATGCAGTTTTTCTCAGTTCCAAATGCAAAATGATTCAGCTTATACTCAACAACAAAGAAAAAGACATAAAAAGCATTAAAGAAAGGGCGAACGATAGTATCATGGTTCAATCAAGTGCTCCTAGGCCTTCAAGTGGCTCGAGCGCAAGACAAAGGAACTAGTCTCCTCGCGTGGATGGCGCGGCGGGAATGGCGACCCCGTATGAGATGAGCCAGTACGAGGATGAGTTACTTTCCAAACGCGACAAGGCCCGTAAATAGCGAGAACGGAGGGCAGGCCACTTAGTGGCCGAAGTTAACGCCTGGCCATGTGCTACTGGAACCCAATCCCCACGTTGAACATGCGAGGCTCTGTAGAGGTTGAATCACCCATTGCATGCATCTGTTCTTCTCTACGCTGAGCTCGAAGGACAGAGGAGGCCAAAAGTTCCAACTTGCGATGTGTATCTGAAGCGAGTCCATCAACGCGACGGGTCAGATGGACCCATGCCGGAACTACTCCGAACATCAGTTCGAACGGCGAAGCTCCCGGCGAAAGGCGACGGCGGCGGTATCCGTACAAGACACGGGGCAAACACTCTTCCCAATCTATACCTTGGCCGACAACCATCTTCTTCACGGCTGTCTTGATGGTTAGTACCATCCTTTCGGCTCTACCATTAGACATTGGAGCATACGCGAGAACAGTGGTCCAGGTAATTCCATGTTCTTCATGAAATCAGCGACGGAGGCAGCGGTAAGCACCCAGCGTTGTCGCTGATAATGGTCTGCGGGACCAAAAGGGTGCGTAACTTCACCCTTGATGAACTGGGAGACAGTTGTAGCCGACGAGTTGTGGTGGAACTGCGATTGGCAACATGTCAAATGCTCGACGGCGATGAGCAGATACTTCTTTCCGGCGTTTGATATCGGCAGTGGTCCCGCAAAATCGATCGAATAAGTTTCGAAGATATTCGTCAGTGGGACGTTCAAAGTCGTACGGTACGGCGGAACCACTTTTCACGTAGTTGTAATGTCTTGGTGCATCTGCGGCCACATAGCGGTCTACGACAAATTTCCTCGTCGTCTCCTTATCCGAAATGTCCGATATCGTCGTGAAAGGTCTTAATATCGCGACCCTTTCCTTCATAAAAGGTACTGATTTTAGCCCGTTTTGGTTCGTCCTGAGCAGCTTTCCTTCCCACATCATGAAGTTTTTAGCCTTATGCTGACGGAAACGCTTCTCTCTCATCATCAACTCGGATCTTTAAACCTTGCAAATGACGCGCGACTTCGAGGAGGAAAGGCTCGATTATGGGATCTCTTCAGTAGCGGAAGGATCCAGCGCCGCAACTAAGTCTCTTCATCAAGTCCAGAAGCAGGAAACGGACCAGCAGGTACCACACGCGAGAGGAAATCAGCTGCTCCGTTTCCCGTGCCTGGCCTGTACTCTACCTCGAATTCATACTCCGCAAGGAAGTCCATCCATCGCGCCAGCCTTTGGTGAATGTCATTTTTCTTGAAGGCATAACGAAGGGCTTGATGGCCGGTAATGAGCTTGAAGGGCTCCGTCGATAACAATACACTCTGAATTTCCTTAACGCGAAATAACGGCGAGGGCCTCCCTCTCGCAGGCGGAATAGTTACGCTCTGCTGAGTTCATCGTCCGGCTTGCGTACTGCACGGGATGAATCTGCCATCTTCCTTTTTCTGGGCCAGGACTGCCCCATTGGCGACATTGGAAGTGTCGGTTTCCACGATGAAGGGGGACTCGCAGTCCGGGATGGCTAGCACCGGCGGAGAAGTAAGCCTTCTCTTTCAGGGTTTCGAAGGCGGCAGCATCTCCTCATTCCATTCGAACTTCCTATTGCCGAAGTTGCTGCGTGAAGGGCAGAGGATATTCCGGCAAAGTCCTTGATGAAGCGACGATAATACCCGGCGAGGCAAGAAAGCTACGCAACTCCGTTGAGTTGGTAGGAAACGGGGCCCTTTTGATGGCACCAATCTTCTCGTCATCGACGCGGACTCCACGCTTGTCTACGAAGTGACCAAGCAGCTTTACGCTTGTCATAGCAAACGCGCATTTTAATCTTAAGTTTAAGTCCTGCGTCCCCGACTGCCTTGAAAACGACAGCCAAATGATCAATATGCTCCCATAGAGTTGGAGAAGATCACACATCATCAAGATAGACACGGGGAAGGGAATATCCTTCAGTACGTAATCCATCATGCGCTGGAATGTGGAAGGCGCGTTCATTAGACCAAATGGCATCACCTCGAACTTGAAGGTACCAAAACGGCTGACGAACGTAGTCATCTCCTTACACTCTTCGGCCATGCGGATTTGCCAGTACCCCGCAAACAAATCAAGGGTGGTGAATATAGAGCTACCCTTTAGGTCGTCGAAGATCTCTTCTGTCTTAGGTAGTGGCCAACGATCCGCCTTCATCTTGCGGTTCAAGAGTGCGATAATCCACGCAGAAACGAGGCCTACCGTCCTTTTTCGTTACAATAACCACTGGGAACGACCACGCCGACGACGCTGGGGTGATGATCCCAGCATCTAGCATGTTGTCGATTTCTCGACGGGCGATTTCGTTGTGTCGAGGCGACATTCGGCGAGCCCTGTGATAGATCGGGGTAGGGTCCTTCATTTCAAAGGAATGCTTCGTCGGCACGGCTGCAGGACGTAGCTCGTCTATAGTCCAGGCGACGATTCCCGTGTCGCGAAGCAACCATTTATCTACCTTGCGTTTCTTCTTTCAAATGAGCAAGTCGAGCTCTCAGAGCATCCCGCATTTTCTCCTTCTCTTCTTCTTCGTCGGTAGTGCTTTCTTCACTGATGGGACCTTCGCTCGATCCGGTAAAATTGTCCTCGCGGATGGCTAGGACCAGCTCTTCTTCCGAAGAGTCCGAGGGCTCCGGACCGGCGTTCGAATCAGAAGTAAAATCTTCACTGGGAGTCCTATCTCCTCGCCCTCGACCAGTTTCTTCTCGGTAGACTTAGTATCAGGCTCGAGCGGGAGCACAACTTCTTCGGAACCAATGGTTAAACGGACGCTCTGTGCCCCGAAATCCATATTCGCACGCATAGCTTGAGCGTAGGGAGACCTATTATTAGGTCGAAAGGAGACTTCTCGATGACAAGGAAGTCTAGTTTCACGGCTTGGTCCCCAAAGGTCGTCGGGACCTTGACCAGCGAACCTACACAGGAAGAGCTGTCCATTCGCAACAGTTATCCTTTTAGACGTGTAGTTCGGTGAAAGGTAAAGACGTCTAGACAAATCAGCTGACATGACGTCCGGTACGGCTCCGGAGTCTAGTAGAGCCCAGACCTCGTTCCGTAAACTTTGAGTTGGACCAAACCGTAATAAACGAGGACCCGAATTCGAAACGACTGCAACACGTGAAATAGACTGTTTTCCCAACAAACGGCGCATGACTTTGGTAGCTCCTTCAGCATCTCCACGGAGAAGCTGACCGAATGTCAAACCAAAATTTGCGTTTGCAAGCTCGGAAACAACGTCGTATTTCCCTACGTATTCCTGCAGCTTATTCGAATTCTTCTTCCCGCGGTTCGATTTTTCGCCTTCTTCTTACGGCTAATGATTCGAAATTCTTCCGGGGGTAGGGCTGGGCCCGGCTGCATACCGCGAGCGTGGGGACCAGTTACGAGGCGAGAGATCGGAATGCCTCCATGATTGTCCTGACGGGGCTGTTTGGGTAGTGCCTCTCCGTCGGCGTTTCTTTTCGCGACATTCACTCCTTCGTTTTGTGAGGAGTCGGTTTCGGACGAGTCTTCTCGGAGGACATTCACTCGGTCACTTCCTTCCCGTCTTCTTTCTTCTCGGCGGGGGCTTCTTCTCGAATCGCTGCCTTCTTCCACCGGACCAGCATGTAGCATCTGAGTGACCCATCTTTCCACAAAGGGAACAGCGGGTGTTACGATGCGGGTTCTTCTCGCAATTCATTGCGTTATGGCCAAGCTCGTTGCAGTAAGAGCATTGGCGGACCTTATTATTTTCCTAGGGGCCGACGATGGTCCAGCCCCGTCATCTCCCTTAGTCTTCTTCAGAAAAAGAGTCAACTTCGAGAGGTCTTCGGCTAGAGCGCCACCTTATCTTCGATGTTCCTAGACCTAAATCGGGCGAACCAGCAACCTTGGGTGGAACTTCAGCGGTGCGGCTAGAAGGGCTAGCAACGCCACACGATTAGAGTGAAAGTCCTTCAGCGCCTTGACGATTCCCGGGTAATCTTTGGGTCCCCGAAATGCCAAGAACTGCTGCAGCTCCTTGTGTCGACAGGCGGCAGTGCGAAGGAGTCGAACCTGGCGATGTTGTCGAACCCCGCCTTCTCGTAGAGGCGTTCAATTTCCTCAAAGAACGAAGAATGTCTTCTAGTTCAAGCCCAACTTCTAGAGCTTGGCGGATGACGTCGTCAAGGGTCTTCTTCCTTCGGAAATGCTCGAGAAACTCCTTTTGAACTTCGGCGTATTTTTTCGCTTCGGGGACGAGCTCACCATTTTACGCAAACGTATCGTAATAGAAGTCGACGCTGCACCGTCTAACCTAAGGTCCCAGCGTGGGTGGTGGGCGGGGCAGGCTAACAGTACAGTAATATTGACATAATGTACTTGTGCCCACGTAAAGCCTGTTACTGTGCTTTTCTGTACTGTTACTGTTCAAGTTAATACACTTGTGCAATTATTCACTCACTTCAGGCACCCTGCTCCGAGGAAGGCAACCCCTGTCTGAATTCCGGAAGCTTAATAAGACACGTGTCTCGGCCGATTAGGGACAGGCACCTTCTCGGCAGTCTAGAAAAGTAACGTTGCATTTTTGTTTTTTCGATAAATAGCATTATTCTAAGTATTTAATGCATAGTAGTATCAATAATGCAGGGTATTTTGTATATTTGGCATATTTAGTTGCAAGATCGGTCGTCTCTGGAGAAACACTATCGTGTCCCGCACACTTCTGCACGTGGCAACGTATACCACCCGGGTAGCACTTACACTAGCAAATATAATTGGTTCATACAATGGACCCTCGGCATTAATGCAGAAAAGTTTCTATCCCCTCCATAGCAAATATTGAAAATACAGTCCAGAAAACAAAAAAGATTTGTTGAAACAATTCCAAGATTTTTTTAAATTTGAGCCAGTTCCAATGAGTTTTTCCATGAAAAAGGTGGAAACTACCGTTTATATTTAAAGGGAGGCATTTTGAGCTCCAATAGAGAACAGATTCAGATTTCTGATGTGATTTTACGTTCGACTCCAAATAATTGGTCTTTATGATCTAAATTCCAAATATTTGTACTGAGATGAAGTGCTTGAGTTCATTCTGATGAATTTGAGGAATAAATTACTGTCATGCTGGAGACAGAGAAAAAGTCCACAGCTGCAACAGTGGGAATGAACTCTTACTGTTGGTTTTAAGCGCATACGAGCAGGTCTAGGTGAACTGGGGTTCAAACTTTGTTTGAGGCTGGCTGGGTTAAGCCGGCGCTCCAAACCAGTGTTTATATAGAACTGAAGATAGCTACATACTAAAGAAAATGCAGTCTAACAGTAGCTAATTCAAAGGTTTTCCAGTAAGACAGCCCTGACGTTATCGTCAGTAGCGCTTTTAGAATTGTAGTCGCACGAGTGACATACTCTGACAAGATGTAAGAAAGTACATTGGTCCAGGGGCATAAGATAACAAGGCAACTTTGATTGGTGAAGCAATGATATAATATCCCAGTGTGCAACTCGCCCGTAACTATTCCAAGTGTACCAATGCGGTCAAACGCTGTGTTCAGAACTGTAAGGAAAGCATAATGACAGCAAAGTGCCTAGTAGCCTGGTTGTAAGATAACCAGTGGCTTGAATCTACAGTACAGTAGATGCAGTGAATTCGTGTAAAGCTGTAAGGTCTGTGAAGTGAACACAAACCTACGCCTTTTGCCTTACCACTGTCCCTTCCGTAGACATAAAAAGCACTGGCCTCGACTAGGTGCAGCAACACGGACTAGATTGTGCTGGTTCAATTGCAAAATTTCCAATGTCTCCTTCCTCCTCCCAGTGACATACTCAGCAGTATTGTTCTTCCTCTTGCCATGAGTACAATCATATGTAAACAGAGAGCATCCACTATGAATCCGAACTGCTGGAGCATTGATAGAAGTGTGCGTTCGAACTAAACTGCAAGCCAATTCGACAGTAAATTTCTTATGTCAATTCATCCAATAGTGATCCATTTTAGTCAACAGCAAATAGGTGTTAGTAGCCGCAGTATACAGAGGCCAAAAAAATGCCACACACACATGTAAAAGTCCGCCTTGACTGTAAGTGGGAAGTGTAAACCGACCGAAATAGATCTACGATATCACATCCCATATGATCGTTGTAGTCGTCTACAACCTCAGAGATTCACAAGCGTTTCTTGGACGCCGTTATAAAAACATTGCGAACACGTGGCCCAATTGTAGATGTTACCATTAGTCGCCTGCGCAGCCTTTCGACAATATGCTCCGCTCCAACCTTGTGGCAAGTGGTCAGAATTTGCCCTGGCCCATTTTCAATCCACGTTAAGGCCAGCACGGCACCATGTTAACAGAGATGAGCACGTAAAGTACTCCATCTAGACGTAATAATTTCCGCTCTCGGATTGCAAGACATTTCGGAAACCTCGCAGCGTTTGCTCTAACTGTCCCAGCAGCAGCATTCTCTTTGTTAGGCAGCATTTGAATAGTTTTTCTGACGTGAAAAGTTTGTACATGTAAAAAACGTACTGAACGGGACCAGCGCACTCAGATATTAATCTTGGAAGTCCGTCTGATAGCCTTGCAACAACTGAGGATGATAAGGAAAGGACTTCTCTGCACAACAGAAAAAGTCTCCAAGAATTCTTATTAAAATGGGGAAACGCCCAAAATAATTATCCTGAGTTGCAGAGTGCCCATATTTTAAACCAAACACCAATTTGTTTGTTACGAGTACACACGGCTTTGCACGACCGATCTTAATTCATTACCACCATCTCATCTGCGCTCAGGTTGAAACTTGGGATCCGAAGTCTTTTGGATATCAAAATATCGGCGGCAAAAAGCTGTCGAACTTTGTTGAAGAAGCATGAGCTTCCGTTCTCAACACAAAAGTAGCAAATATGAGAAACCGGTTAATTTACTGAAAACGCATTAATGAAATGTGCTTCGTTATAGCATGCCTTGGTCTGCGACCACTGTTTTCCCAGTAATCTTCAATCCGGGGTCACTTGTAAATGTCCATGTAAATACAGATCCCAATGGAGCAGCTGATTCCTGTTAAGCGTGTGTCTTCCCGAGTTTTCCCTGTTCCAGTAAATTTTAGGGAGGCGTAGATGCTTTTCCGTTTGAAATTGTATCCAGAACTGTCGGGGTGAGAAAAATTTTGAAGATTACTGTTGGGCTAAAGGTAAATGTGATGCGTAAAGAAAAGGAATTTGGTTCGCCAGAGAGAGAGGAGAAAAATTTGAAGATTCTCATTAGGCTAAAGGTGAATGGGTTGCGTAATGAAAGGAATTTAGATTGCCAGTGGAAACATGTGAGGATGAATACAGGCTCATTGGCTCAAATTGGGGACAGAAGTTGGAAACGCAGCACCTTATTGTGTCTGGTTTGCCTGAGTAGCCTCTCTTGCCCTTTCTGGCTGCCACGGCGAGAAGGTGGGAAATAGGTATGTCCAAGTCTAACTGGTCGTCAACGCGCTCGAGGGACACTACGTCGGGGTTTTCGTAGTCTGTTGAGAGAGCATACAACTCGTTTACTCCCTGAGAACGTTCGACAGAATGATATGAGTCGAAGTCCGCAGGTTGGATAGCAGAGATTTTGTTGGATGCCTTGGAGTGGGTGTTTGGATATTGAACGTTGTTTGCATTTCTGAAGAGCTGTGGCATACTAAGGGCACCATAATGAAGGATATCCTTCTAGAGTAAAATAGCACCTAAAAAGGCCATTTTGGTGTCAAAAATATCTCAAAACACTTTGGTATTGTACTATTTAGAAGTTGGAAATGTTTTGGAGATACGTTTCCAGAATTATGAAGAGGGGATTCTGCAATTGCTGCTGACGTTAGCAGACGAATGCCGGCTCCGAACGTAAAATTTAGGGGGTAATAGTTTACTCAATTTTCCTGATTAAAGAGGTTGAGTTTAAAGTCGCAAGCGTTGAGCAAACTACCGGTTCGTGCAGCAAGCAAGCACCTAAAATCGCTAGATTGCGTACATTCCCGTCAAAGGTAAGTCAATGAGCTTCTCCGAGGCCGTAATAACCCACTCTCGCGCCTTGACTTCTACCATAGAATCCTTCAGGTTGTTTTCAAATTGGGCGCTTCAAAATAGGAATATTGGAGCTTCCCGTATCTAGGTGACGGTGCGGGTTGTTTGGTACCACAGGATTATGGACCTGTTTCTTTAGGACGGGCATCCTCGACGAATACCATTGAAAAGCAATGCCCTCCTTTTTGAGCGCCATTCCCGGTTCGTCCAACCTGCTTCGGGGGCGACAGGTGGGGATACTATGGATAAATTTATCGACTATATCGGAGAATCTAGAGAGCTCAGCGGTCGCGGCTTAAAGATCTGCAAGGAAACCCGCTAGACTGGTGGAAGTGGCCGCGTCCGCACCCGAAGACATGTAGCACGGGCTGGCGCAGAAAGCGGCGAAAATCTGACGAAGATAAACAGTTGTTGGGTTGAACGATGGGCACGGAAGTGAGGAAATCGAAAAATGAAAATATTGGACGACTGGAAATTGCATTAAAAATGAGGCCTGCTACAGAGGGCATTTTCCCAGTTTTTCTGCATTATAACACGTGCGTGACGCCCAACGTGATAGTAACGCTCCAGAAAGCTTCGCGATTGCTGGCTGGTGTGGCGCACAGCCAGGGAGCAATCTGTACTTTTTTTTACGATTCCAACGAAGATCATCGCACAGTAGCCTTTCTGTTGAAATCGATGGACAAAAGGTGCTGTGTGCTTTCTCGCACACTGTGAGCCGCGCGAACTCGCTTCCATATCTGGGGAGAAAATATACTGTATCTACCCACCTACTGTAAGGATGGGCAATGTTCATACGCCATACGGCACAGTACAGTATATAAATTATATATAAATTATATACTATACTATGTATTGAGTGCATAAATAGAGGGAGGCAGGTTACGATTGACCCCGGAAGCAAACTTTCAAGCGTTACATGGTACCGCTTCCAAGCTTCGACGACGCAATGAAAGAATCCGACGCCATCCACCTCTCCTGTGATAGATACTCCTCATTCGACATTGCCCGTTACCTTTTCGCTTTCGAGAACGTCGTTGTGCGCGGAAAGATCGACAACAAGAAGGACCTCCAGATTATGTGCAATCTGGAGGGTAGCTTTTGACTCCTATTATGGGTCGTTGGCGCAGGAACGGTCCCTCAACAGAGACACCGGGAAGTACAATATCGTTAAGAAGAAGCTCCTCGCCGAGTTCGCGAAGAAAGCGAAGGAGAAGGAGAAGTTTCACGAAGCTGTGGCCGCAGGACTGGACGCTAGAGACATAAGAGGGTCATTGGCGCGAATTTGTGCCCTCGAAAAGAGTGTAGGCTTCAACGAGACGGGTTCATTCGGTTTGCTTCGAAAGGCAACGTCGAGACACCCGGAGCTGGCTCAGTTCGTCATGTATCGAGCGCCGTCGGATTACAAGGAACTTGAGAAGGAAATTGAAGACCTTCAGTTAGTAATAAAAGCGTTCTTTGCTGAAAAGGAGGCGGCTTTGGTTTCCCCGAGAAGAATTTTGCAGAGACCTGATGCGCACGCCGTTAAGCCTCCGCAGCTGGAGGACAAGGTTGACCAGCTGACCAAACGGTATGCGGGTTTTCTCTCTAATTGAAGAGGCAATTTAGGAAGTAAGGACATGCTGCTATGGTTGATGACGACTTTAGTTTCAGTTTCTGTCGGCAAATTGGCCACTGTGGTACGCAATGTCCTCAGAACCCCCACAGGCGCAACCATTGCTCCTTTGTGGGAAGAGAAACCCCTCAGAGGCAACGTCCTGGTCTAAAGAACAGCAAGGTGGAGTACTTCGTGTAGGAATTACCGAAGCAAGTTCTGAGTCGAAAGAAGAACTTAAAAATGGCGGAAAATAATGACGAACAGACCGTTGTCGTTGCCTAGAAGTCTTTCAATGGCGAGGTAGTGGCCTCAGCAAAGATGAACGTCGACATAAAAGCACTTTCGAAACAACGGAGGGAAAATTTCATGGATACCGACGCGTTGATGAATAAGTCCTCTCTCGTTCGCCTACCGATAGTCGTGTTTAGGCCAAAGAAGAAAAAAAACAAAACAAGGAAGACCAAGAAGGCAATTGGAGCCATACAGTACCACGTACGGAAGTACAATGTGGTCGCGAAACTGGCTTCGGCCTCGTCGGGAATGAACCTCGGCCAGCTTCTTCGTGGAGACGCGGACGAAGCAAGGAAGCAGTTGAAGCTTCTGGTATCCAAGACTGTCCCGGTGACTCAGGCATCCATGGTAAGTCGCCCCGAGGTACCTTGTCGGTTGAAGGTCGTGGCCGTTAAGGCTTATGTAACGGAGACTCACGCCCTATTGGACAGGGGTGCAGTTCCAACCCTGATGTTGTGGGACTTTTGCGAGAAGCAGGAAATCGCTATGATGGCTAGGGATCGGCAGGTCACCGTCGCTGCTGGAACGGTTACCGGAGTTATTAGGCTTGTACAGAAGGTTTCAGTCTCATTTGAGACCTTTGTAGTACTCCTGGGCTTCTTGGTGGTACGGAAAGCGCCGGTAGAATCAATAATCGGCCGTCAAACATTAGAATGAACGCAGAAGAACCTGGATTAAGGACGCCAATAGGCCATCCTGGTGGTTGAGAGGAAAATTTGCTTTTACCGCTACTCAGTGAGCACCCAATGATTGACGGGATGCAAAATGATAGTGAATACTTTGCATCCCCTACAGAGTCTGATAGAGAACGGTTTCATGTTTGTTCCTCATCAGAGTGTGGCGGCAACGATGGTGGGTGGGACACTGAGCATGAACTACTGCTAGCTATATTAAACAAGCAACCGTATGAGCCCGATACGGAGAGCCTGATGTTGAGGTAGGAGACAACCAAGACGAGAAAGCAGACAAGGCCGCTTTTCTCGGCTCGAAGGTGAAAATTTTCGAGGAAGAGAACAAGAAGATGCTAGCGAGAGCTCTCAAGGAAGCGGAAGTAATAGCGTGGTACATTCATGATCTGGAGCCGGCTCGTTTGCCGGTGGGGCTTTCAAATATATCCGAGTCTCGACTTGATGGTCGAGACTCCGGTAAATTCGAAAGCCCGCCGAATGCCTCCTAGGCATAACCAAGTAGTAAGGAAAGAAGTGAATGAGTTATTACGCCGCCGATGTACGCCCGGTCCTTTCCGGTAGTCATCGCCACGAAGAAAGACGGAAGGTCATGGTTCTGCGTCGATTACCGTCAGTTGAATTTGGTGATGAAGCCAGATGCTGCCGTTACCGAAAAAAGAAGAAATTTTCGACGAACTCTCTGGGACGGAGTTATTCTCGACTTTGGTCCTTTACGCAGGATAATGGCAGAGTAGAATGTCCGAATCGTCCAAGGGAAAGACGACGTTTGTGTCCCGACATGGAACGTACAAGTTCGAAGTGATGCCGTTTGGAATCATGAACGCTCCAGCGACGTTTCAAAGGGTGAAAGAAGAGGTTCTTCGCGGGTTACCGTTCGCTATGGTGTACTTGGAAGATGTTTTAATATTCTCTAAAACGTTGGAGGAGCATATAGCTCATTGAAAAGAGGTGTTAAAGAGCATCCAAGAAGCGAAATTGAAGCTGATGGTAACAGCTTTGCTGTAGTCAAAGTGAAGTCGATCTGTCTTATTGTTAGTTAAAGGGGTGTGAAGGTGGATCTCAACAAGATCAAAGATATCATGGAGGCCCATAGGCCGGAAACTGTGACCGAACTAAGTAGTTTTCTAGGCTGGCGGGTACTGCTAACGGTTCATAGGGAGTTTGCCGAAAGCTCAGCGGTGTTGCACTCGGGGACTTCTGTTAAAGAGACTTTCGAATGGAATCCGAAGATGCAAGAGGCTTTTGTGTACTTGAAGGGGAAACTGAGTACTTCTCCAGTATTAGCGTTTCCGGATTTAATTCGCGTTTCTTAGTGGAAAAATGCGCCTCTTCGGCAGCCTTTGGAGTTGTTCTATTGGAAAATAAAGAATACGGGAAAGTACACCCTACTTAGTTCGCTTATCGAACGATGATGGAAAGGGAGCGCCGTTACTGCATAAGCTAACCGGAAGCACTTGACGTGTTGTTCTCTCTTCAGACTTTTCGCGTATATCTGTTGTCCGACAAGCCGTTTATGGTGCATAAGGACCAACAGACCCTGCAGACGGCCTTCAAGAAGAAGGATATTCATGGGAGGCTGTCGAGATGGATGGATATGATGACCGAGTACGACTTCGAAATTAAGTACGAGCCGGGGAAAGCCTACGGGGCAGCTGAATATCTCTCTCCCAAGCCCATCAAGGAAAACGACGCTTCAAGAGGGGAGAACGAAGCGACGATACAGTTGGATGATCCTTAGCTATCTGGATTGGAGCCGGACCTCCTGGAAATAGGGAGGTTTCTGACCGGGACGGGTCCAGGAGAAGGAAATGGAGAAGAAGACCGCCATACGAAGAAAGGCGAACAAATTCATAATTTGAAACAACAATTTGTTCCGACTGGAGAGGATGGACTGCGCTTTTTTCCGCCTATCGAGCAGCGTGCCGAGATATTGAAAAACCTTTTGGCGATGATATCGGTCATTGGGATGCCGGTTCTACGCGTAAGTTCGGAAGGCATCGTTTTTGGTGGCCTGATGTCATCGGGTCGTGACGGAGCACGCCAAGGAAATGCCCAGGGTGTCAACAAGCCCGACGGCTACCAAAGTATCATACGAGCATCAGAGCACCCGTTACTGGTTTGTTCGAAACATTTTCCATGTACTCGCGGCACTTTAGCCATTTTGGAAGGGAAATAGGTTTGTTTTATTCGCAATGGGGCACATAAAGGCCGGAAAATAGCTTGAGGAATGGAAAACTCCACCTTCGATGTTGTCATCGAGTTCGTCGAGGAAAATATAGAGCTCGTAAAGCCTCCGAGGAAATAGTATCGGACAAAGCCACGGCTTTTATGGCTGCTTCCGTCCAGGAGTTTATGGAGAAGCATGGGATCGATTTGAATGCCGTTGTTCCGGATGTCCCTATGGCAAATGGAAGAAGCGAGACGAGCCATCGAAAGGTCCGTGGTACAAAATGTATGCGATTGGGCGGAGGCTATGCAGAAAATCTTGTACGGCTATCGCCGACGCGATAGCGGGGATGTCAACTCGTCGTTCCGATTAATTTACGGATCGAATCGAGGATGATGGAAAGTAACGAAGTAGCCCTTCTTGGCGAAGCCAAGCCAAGTAACGGCCTCATCTAGATGTTGGGAGAGTCTTGTTTGAGGGCTGCTGTAGCGGAAAGGTCGCGTGCTACGCTAGATGCCGAGGGGGAGGTCAAAAGGTTCGAGCTTGAAGATGAGGTGCTAGTGGCGCATGGAACGGCATTCAGTAGGGTCCGTAAGTGGCCAGCGATTGAGTCTTTTTACTATGGACCGTGCCGGGTAATCAAGGCAGATCATCCGCGCTACGAGCTGGTCTCTTCAATTTTTCGAGTGACCGGAAATGCCATCCCCGCATGCCGGCTGGTGTGGGTATACTAGGTCATCAAGGAAATTCATTTAAGGAGTAGAAATTCAGGGAGTCGGGCCACCACATGGAGCTACGGCTGAGGCATGATGAGTAAACGTATCAGGAGGAAGAAGAAATTGGACATTGGTGGAGGAAAACCAGGGCGAAATCGGTTCAAGACAGGGAAGCCAAGATCTAGAAAGATTCTTATCCGACCACATGGGCGGCAGGTGGTGCAACGGAACTGAAGTTGCGTAATGTTCCATAAACTGTTGAAACTGAAGGACAAAATGTTCTGTGTGCTTGCTCGCGCACTGGAAACTTGTTTCCATTCTAGTATTTAATGTACCGTTATTCTCTACAATTTCATCGCTTTGATTTAGTATCCGTACAACGAATGGAGGGAATATTGGTTGCTTTGCCACGGTAATGTGCACTGTAAATGTAAAAGGGCATGAAACACGCTTGTGCAGCTGATTTCGTACTGCACATTTTGGAAGCTCAGGTCATGGACATCCGAGAATATACGAAATTTATTTTTCATGGTGCTCACCAAAGCAGTAGGACTAGACTGAAAGAAAGCAACGAGATGGGATTCCACCTCGTTGCTTTCTTTAATGGTCTTTCCGCATGAAGTAACGTCATCTATTGAAGAACAGTGACTGATAGACGAGAATATAACGGGAAAGATGTACTTGTCAATATAGGACGTTAGAAACAGTTAGAAGACAACAACAAACTCCTGTGCAGTACAAGGAAGGGAATTTAACTCTGATTTGTAGCGTTATTGTAAGAAGAGAACAGAAGACTTTTTCCCACGAAAAAAGACAGTAATTGACATTGAATGGAACAGTTATCTTCAATGTCAATTACTGTCACTTTTCAAGTGGTAAAAAAGGTACAATAACTGTACCTATTTATCCACTTGAAAAGTGATCAATGGAACTTCAAACGTGAAAAGCCCGCATTATTTAGAGCAGGGGATGCTCGGATTGCATTTTCACCCGCCGGGGAAAATATCAAGAATTCTGGCACTGCAAAAAATTCATTTTACTATTATATTTCGAGGATACTGCCGATAGTCTTTAAAATTGCAGCGTGACCATAAGCACAAAATATATTAATAAATAATTGCGGTGGCTTAATTACCCTCGCATATACGGGTTCATCATTATCGTCAGTACCACATCTCACTATTTTATCGACTGTTGAGTCCTTTCTTCTCATGTAATTTCTCAACTGCCTCTTACTATAAGTTCTGAAACCTTCACCTTCCATTAGATCGCTTAGATCAGGAAGAGAGTGACTCTACCTCTAGAAGTTTTCAGACCTTCCCCATTCGATGACAAAAATGAGTCTTTTAAAATCTTTCATTTGTAGATTCCGAATATGCAAAATGTCATCTGTTTGATATAATTTCCTGTAAAGGCATGACATCGTCAATAGGCAGTTTGTGTCCAATTATTGTGTTGTTGGAGAGATATTTCGTAGAGAAGCTTCATTTTATCCAATCAAAGGATTTTCATTCGGTACCAAAGGTCACAGATCAGGTATTTGAATTGAAAGCTTTGGCTATAGAAAATTTTCCAAAAATATCTTTTACATGACTTATTCTAGATGATAAAATTCAGCGAGAATTAAAGCTATTCTTTCATATCTTGGCCTGGATCTCAACTTTCTAACATCTGGAACATGGAGAGCATCAATGGAAATTGAAAATCTATTCCTCACCGTAATCTTTTCACGAAGCCATTTTAGAGTGAATATTATACATTAGAATTTCATCGATACATTTTTTCCTCGTTATTTCTTGACGAGATCGTGAAAATTGCTGCAAAAGGTCCGATAAACAAATAAAGATCTTTCGTCTCAAGCGACTCGAATTTAGATGCAGTTTCACAATTAAGTATTAGTGAAATAGTGCTCATTTCATTCCACGAAGAATCTAGAGGCTTGTACTTCCTCCTAGGAAAAATTGACGGCACAGTGACCTGCTTAATTGCTCTGGACTAGTTTCAATAGTTTTCACCGAATTTTTTGAGTTAGAATACCCTGATCGCATAATTTTAAATTCAGAAACTGATAAAAAAGTCGGTAGGAATATGTTTTGAATTTCAAACCGAAATAAATTGTAGGGGAAAAAATACCCGAGTTTGCAAGTTGCTAACACCGTCCTGTTGGATATCATCTCCAGTGTCAGACTCCACGAGTAGATTAAAGCTAGCTCTTTTCTGAATTTTGTACTGCGAATCTCTCACGTATTCCAGGATGGATATCAACTCTGCGACGATTCCAAGTGCCCAAGGCACATTGAATGTAGCAAGAGAACGAAACTGCTGATAGATTAGGGTTTCGATGTCTTCATGAAATCCGAAATTGGTCACGAAGAATAACTGCAAAGAAATGAACTTTTACAGTACTTAGATCCTTGAATGTACTTTTTTGACACTATCATTGCACCATCACGGAAAGAAAAGGTTTCGGTGGATATCAAGGCAGCCTTGATATGTCAATTTTTCCTGCGCTTCTCGCTGTATTCAGAGGAAATAAGCTGCTTGAATTCTTAGGAAAATTGGCGCCAATAATGAGAACAACATCTGCATAGAACTGAACTCGACCGATTTAGATTTCACGAATATCTTGTAGTGACTTGCTGAAATATAAGCTTAACTGTTTTGCACGGTAAAGCACTTTCTGCGAGGAGGGACTTACAGTACTGTACCGGAAAAAGTTAATAATTAGTCAAAGCGTAACATTTCATTCAATATTAGAGTAAATTACAGTGTTTACAAGTAATATTACTCGAAAATGGATTTAAGAATTTGGTAACTGTCATTATTTGCCCATAGGGACTATCATAATGTACTTCGACGCCCATTAAATAGATGAGAGGTCAATCCTGAGCATTTGAGGGGCATATTAAGGTTTAGGCAGCTTTTCACACATTATATACCACATATATCATTACAATGAAGCCCTCGTCCACCGATTTAACCTATTTTCTTCCAAGACTTCCCATGCGCCATGCCATATACGGGAATAGGGAAGGCCACAGAGAAGTGGATTCGCAAAATTTATGATCGGTGGTCATATATTGAGAGGAATCAGAATAATTTACTTCCAGGTATCATAAAAGAAGCATTTCGAGGAGGTTTTGGCTTATTAAATCCGAATTCCGTCTATAATGTAGATTAAATGGCCCCTCCTACTCTAAGCCGATTGCACAGATGTCTATCTGCTGAGCAATCTTGTCCATTGTCTTACCTTTCATGGACTCTCATCCATAGTTTGCCGAATGACAAGAGAAATACATCTATTACATGAGTATTTGAACGGAAACAGTCTTATACCTTTCCTCACTATAAGATTTGCCCTCATCAAGTTATGAACATTGTATCAACAAAAGTTCTCGGTTGACGATCTAGAGGATGAGGATATATATAACTACCTTCGAAGCAATATGGAATGTAATTGTGATTTATGCTCTGGGCTTGCTTGAAGGGAAAGCTGCGGGCATCTGCAAGTCAGAAAATTGAAATTACTTTGATACTGATAAAGATTATTCCCAGGAACTGCCTGACCGTATCTTTTGATTGATGATACATTACATTGAAGCCATACATTGTTGAGTTGCTCCGGTTGTAAGTAGGTAACTACATAAGTGCTTGATGTGCTCGAAGGATTTCTACGTAGTGAAACCTGAAGTGGACTTTGACCGCCGCATGCCTTTGGATTTTTGCAGGATAATAAAGCATCGAGACAAATTCGATACTTGCTGCTCGGCAAGACCATTCGGATCGAATTTGGAGACAAGAAAATGTCTTGTCGCAGACCATTCATGACTTCTTTCAACTGATATAACTTTGTAATGGTTGAGAATAAGCATTACCATGAGGTAAAACTAAAAAAAGTTCGTTTCATATTTCTGAAACACCAGATAGGAGATTATATCAATAATTTTACTCATCAGCTCATTTCAGAAGTGGAAAGTGTAAGGAATTCTTGTATCGTCCTGCAGAAGTGGATTTTGAATGTTAAGCTGATAAAAAATCGCGATCGCGAAGTACGAGGACAAGATAAAGCGAGCATTATAGTCCAGCCTCTGGGATGAAAACTTCTGATTTGTTGTTATGGTCATATCTATGGAGGAAATTGGAGCCAAGTTTAACCCTCTATTTGATAGTATCGCGGGTCTACTTAATGTGCACGATCAGAGAACAGGGCTCGATCGTCAAGAAACTAGGAGTCAAACACACATTCTAGTACTGCGCTTCGTACTGGCCATTCGAAGATTTAGTTGCACTGAATACAGAACCGTTCTCTCTAACGCATATTTCACTGTACGCAGAAGGGAACCTGACCTGTACACCTCGTAAACCTTTGCAAGTTAACTTTTCATTCTTAAACTTGACAGGGCGCGTCGGCGGCTGTCAAGATGAAATAAATATTTGTAGTTCGGTATATTGTCGGGGAATAAGGTGGCGGAGGGGGTGCAGTTTGACCATGAACCTACCTTAACCATCATATGTCTGTTACATGATGTTTATGTACGAGGGAATATTTCCAACTAACGTCCGAACAATTCAGTACCCGCTTGGATTTCGTAGAAAGGGTGCATATGGAGCTGTAGTCTCACACTCTTAACATCTCCATCGGGTCAAATAATTACTCTATCAGTGTGTGAAAATCGGTGTGTATCATCGCATTACGGAATTGGTTCATTGACTAGTTTATGTTTTGCTCTGCCATTAATCAAATACAAATAATTTAAATCTACTCGGTATGCATCAAAAGGCGCAATTTAACCGGTGTATGTCCAGAGTTTTCGTCGACTTAGACACTTTGCGTGAAATTATAGAACCATAACGTGACCGAAATTCAGGCGTTGTTGCTCCGCTTGGTGCCGGCAGCAATGAATCCAAAAATTTCTCTTCATCCTTCGGTGAACTACTCACCACTGGCACGAGTTACTCTTCGAGTACTTCCGCTGGAGTGGGAGACAAGACCATTTCAGATGCAAAGTTGAGTCCATGGAAGTGTTCAGCATTTCGTCTTTTTTCCTTCCTTTCAATGCCAAACTTGGTATAGGGGAACTGTATCGTACAAACAAAGCTTGAATTGAAGATAATGTACTGAGTCAAAACTATACAGTACTACAATAGTCAATGCTGCAATATATGGTACAATTCAGGGTATAGGCTAAATTTTTTCTGCAATGATTTCTGGTTTTAAAGAATTGCCAGCAGTGCACTGTACTGTAAATTATCTATGTAATAATTGATTACTCTTATTTACATACCCTAAGTAGTTTACCACCAAAATCTTTGCAGCATCACTCCGGACACAAACCAGCTGCAACCAACATGTCCCTTGGCCGTCTTCGCGACCACACAGCTTCGGCTGTCACCGAGCGACTACATAGACGGTAATCTATTGCCCCCATCATCATCAAGCCCATAAATCAGAAAAGGCGGCCCAGCAGCAGAAAAACACCTTTTAACAATCCTTTTGGGCGGTTTCTATGGAGCAGAGAGAGCAAAAATTCCGGCAGTAGACATTGAGGACTGTTTCGATTTCATATTCACCGTTTGCGATGAAATGTAACCAACTAACAGACCATGCGTGTCTTTCTCTTTTCAGATTCAATCGCGCCGACATTATGCGAATGGTGCCGGCCATCGGTTAGCCGAGTGCGGTGACGCATATAGCGACGAGCAGATACTAAGCAAACCCCCATCTTTCGACGTACTCATTACTTCGCGGCATGGATCCGCCAGCACGTCGGACGGATGTAGGGCTGCTTTTCGGACGACACTCGTCCCATCTCTCCGAAATTTGTTTGGGAAACGCTGGATAAGTTTCTAGGGAAGAGGGCGGGACTGGTACTACTGGGAATTAACGAGGGTTTCTTGAAAGGAAGGTTCGCGAATACTCTGCTTCAGTAAGGGATAGTACGGTCGGTTTGGAAAATGTCGTGAGGTTTATCGATAGGTCGTCCAGGCGGTAACAACATCAACCAAAACATCGTCTACAGCCTTCATAAGAGAAAAAAAGCGATTAAGTATCAGGCTATTACTACTCCTTGCGCAATGGCGACGCACCTGACAGGTCTCTTTGAGGGTCTCAGACATGACTTGACTCTTTATGTGCAGAGCGGTGTGGATTTAGATCTTCCTGGACTGTTGCGTGTTGCAGATACGCAATACGGCATCTATGGAGACTCAGGCCACAGTAGAAGAGTTTTCCTAGAGGTACCATACTCAGGATCTAATATATAAGTTCAGAAGCTGTTAAACAAACAAAATTCCGGGTACAGGTTAACTGTGGAGTGGTTCTTTAAGGCGATGAATATGTATTGGACGTTCGTGGATTTTAAGAGAAGCTTCCCCAAGGATAATGTGCAGTTGGAAAGTTGTACATCGCCGCAGTGTTGTTAACCAACCTTCGAAATTGCGTCTACCCAAACAGAATTGCGCAGCACTTTAGAATAGCCCCACACACGTTAGAGTCTTATGTAATTAGTTGTGGTGTGAACTAATAGAAACTGTGAGCGAGGGGAGCTGAAGTGCGAGAAAAAAAGTTCCACGTACCGTAGGAGCGGACTTTGTTGCGCTCCGGCTGTTAACCGGGGGTTGCACGCGGGAGCAGGACGCTCAGCGGGTTTACATTACTATTTTTTATTTTCAAAGCACAAATGAACGGTTATCAGACCCAAACCGAGCCTCGCACCAGTTTACTAAGTGAACCGTTCTTACTACAAAGCAGCTTATCTATAAGGCTAGGAGAGCTTTCATTTGCGACCGGGAATCCCTTTGCATCTGACGCATAAACGCAAGCTGCGCTTCAGCCTAGGAAAGGCGACTCTTGCGTCTTCTAGACGTATTGCTGGGCTACTTCCCAATCCACTACATGCTGCTCATGGCGCTTCTTCTCAAGTTCAATTCTTTCCTTCCCAATCTCGAACTTCGCTGCATCCGACTCCTTCAACATGTCGCTTAAGCCTATCATTTCGTCGCTTGCATCCCTTCCAGTATAAATCTTACATAATTTGGGAGGACTTGTTGTGCAACGCTTTGATATCATTTTCTGTCCTGCGTCCATCTTCGCCCCTCTTTCTTCAGCGCATCATTAGTAGCCACTTTCTCCTCAAGGAACTCATTCTTTGCTTGAGACATGTCCCTCAACAGCTGATCGAACTCACAAATTCCACCCCTGTCTCAGAAAGTACCCTGTCCTTCTGGTCACGAACATCAAAGTCTTCTAAGATTCTTCTAAAACGATCTTGAACGCTTTCACAGATCGCAGTAGGTAAGAAGCTGAGGTTAGTACTACAGCGCTCCGCAACGCGCGTGTATCTCGCAACAGTCTCACCATGCGACGCATTGCCTGCCTTATAGCTGGAAACTCTTGGGCTAGAATAAGGTCATCTTTTTTTGAATTTCGACTTGCGCCCGGAATTCTTGTTGGCTGTAGCGACGTAAAGTGGTACAATAAAATCAGGAGGTGTAGTGGAAGTGGAGTTAACTGGTAGAGAGAGGAGTTCCGGAGTGGAGGAAGGACTATTTAGCGAAGATGGGAAGGATAAGGACTGCACATCAGACATGGCTGATGTGAATGTGTGATTGATAAGTAAAGAGACGGTGATGAAGCCGTTCAAAAGTTTGATGCGCTATAGGATCTGGCCAAATGTTGGTGAACGGTGGACGGGCTATTTCGGATTCCTGAGGGGCGTTCTATGAACAAAAATTCGAGCCGACATACGGAAACAACAAACAATGACACTAGCAGTAGCCAGTGAGAGTTTCCCATTTGGGTTCCTTACCATGTTACATTTACTATACGGGGGGAAAATTTCCGTTTCCCCGCCCAGGAAACGAGGAATTAGGCAAAAGAAGCTTGAACAGCATGGCGGAGAAACAAACTTTAATGTTAACATCACCTGCCTTGCTCCTGTAGACCTCCCCCGCATTTCTCGCGACCGACGAACCATCATCCGGTCCTCCGTCTTTCCCTCATTCAATCACAGATCCTGTTTCAAAACTTCCCTACACTCTACTCCTCGTATAATAGTGCAGCCTGTACCAGACTCTGCACATATATCAGCGAAGGCCGTAACGCCCCTGAGCGACTCCAGCCTGATGGGAACCTGTTTCAACCTTCCCAACCGCGCCCCCTTTCCCCCGGTCTTACGGAAGGTAAATCCACAAACGCAAGACAGGGGAGAAGTCAGGTCCGGTCGTCCGCCCATGGAGCTGCGGTGCGAGCCTGTGGCTATGGAGGACCTCGCCCACAAATAAATTGACCAAACCGAACCAGTTGTGATTGAATCACAACTTACCCAAGGAACTGACGGTACTGTGGTGCATGATGATGAAAATATCAACCCGCGACGGCTTGTGCCAGCATATGTGACGAAAGCAGATGAAGCACTCCAAAAAGATGGTTTTAAAACGACGGACTTGAAGGATATGCCAACGGCGCTTCTTATCAAGGGCGCCCACAATGCGAAAATAACTATCAAGAGGAAAATTATCGCAACCTGGTACAAAGGCGCTTTTCCATCAGTAAAATTTTCAAGGTAGTAGCGTAAAATCGGGTCGACGACAGACCGCAACCGGTCCCATCGTCACTAAATTCAGTGCGCCCAACTTTGTTTCGCTTCACAACTCTGTCGACTGGAGAGGACCACATTCAGCGGAAATCAGGAGATTGCCCAGTCCTCGATTACAATGGAAGAGTGAAAATAAGCGAGCACGACTTACGTTCTTGTGGTAACATGGAGGAAAGAGCCGCCAATGTGGGGCGACGAGACCTTCCGTTTCAAGCAGGGGAGTATGCTCCTCTGCTGCACACACTCGCTGATAGTCGAATGAAGACGGCTCACGAGTACTTGAACGAGCCATTATCCAGAGATGATTCGAATCGAGAGCGCACAGATCCCAGGACTGATCTAACTACCCCTCTTCTTAACGACGAGCGCTTTAAGCCGGACATTGTGCCCACGTTAAGTGGCGGCGTCACTTGGGCCGATATTGAAGGCATCAACCCGGCTGAACGGCCACACATTCGGAATGGCGGGTCACTAAAGCGGAAGTTTGCTGAGATTAAAAGCTAGTACGGTAAGTAGAAGTGCAAATATGAAGCATCGGGGAACGGAGACCCCGATTCTTTTTTTCTGTTTAGTGAGGGTAGGTCCTATATCAACTAGACGCACTGCATTGTCGCCTTTCACGATTTCCTGTTTCCTCTTTGTATGCGGCCATGCGGGAGGATGCACAGAGGTCAGAGGAATTTGGTTTTTGTATAAAGCCGCCTGGTGCAGGAGACCGCTGTAGCCATTCAGAGAGCACTCCGAGAAGGAAGCCAAAAATGGATAGGCAGGAAATTTCTATCGTTGAACTGGAATCAATGTCTACTGTATTCCAAGGATCGATATCAACCGCTCCTGAATAAAAGATGGTTGCGGCATACAGAGACAAGGCCGTGTTTCAAGCAGCGGGCTCCAAAGGCAAATCAATGCAGTCTTTATTGAAATCCATTGAGGAAGTGAAAGAAGTTATCCGTACTGTGGAGACTGACGCAGAAAGAGCGGT
This sequence comes from Kappaphycus alvarezii, assembly GCA_002205965.3. Classification (NCBI taxonomy): domain Eukaryota; phylum Rhodophyta; class Florideophyceae; order Gigartinales; family Solieriaceae; genus Kappaphycus; species Kappaphycus alvarezii. The sequence continues at coordinate 771,939 of NADL03000012.1, forward strand.
TTATGAAGAATCACTCAAGAAACTGCTAGATAATTTAGGCAAGACTTCACAATAATGATCTTTAGTCATGTCATCTCGGTCGCATGTAACCAAGCTGGTTTAGTCTCTCAGCGGCGCGGTATCTTGAAGTTGAATTCTCCGGAACGCGATGTCGAATTCGGTCTGAATCTTGCTCCAAGTGCAAAAGATCCTGTAAATATACAACTGGTGGACCCCTGCATTGTTATCATAAGCTACTGGAGCAACACTAGGCGTTACTCCATGAGAATGATCGTTTAGAGAATTATGCAACTTGCATGCGAATACTACAATCAAAGTGTTCTTGGCCAGTGTGAACCGCAGCGGACGCCAGAATATACGAAAACGTGTTAAACGAATACCGAAGGGCTGTTATACAGTGATGCGGCAAGACGAAAGAAAAAAATAAAAGAGTCCTGTGTTGTTAAGAGTTGTCTCCGGGAGTACGGAGTCAAGACGTTTCCCCCGTTGTGATACTTTTCATTCGGTGCTATGTAGCACCAAGCGGGCAGAGCACCCTCTGCTACCACATCGCAAAGTCGCGTGGATTGAAAAGCCGTCGAGTCATGGGTCGACCCCGCATAGCGGGCCGACACAAAGTAAACTTGTATTGAGCATTGACGGCATCTTAGGCAGAGATCGCGAAAAAACCCCTTGCGATTGTAGCATTTGCGGGGGTCAAGAGTGTCACTGAGATTTGGTTATTGAATCGCAATAGCGTTTACGTCCAATTCTGCGATGATTCTAGAAAGCGGGCTTCGACGGGCACTTTGAAACAACTCCGACTCACGTATTTACTATTTTTAGTAATCGGGAAACGCAGAGGACGCAAACAGTAATTTACATCAGCCAATGTCCCTTCAAAAATAGAATACGTCGTCGCTGGTGCTACACTGTATCCCCAACTCTCCAAATAGCTCCCTCCAGCTAGAAGCCGAAACTTGAAAAATAGCATAACCTCTGGGTAGCAGTTGCTCCCTGAGTTCAAGTACGAATAAACTTGCGCAGGAGTGTTGACTTGATAAGTTCAAGGAGAGTTTTGAGCTGCAAGGGTGTAACTCGGTAAAGACGATAAAAATTTTGATGCCCAATCTCATCAATGTGCCCATGAAGATCTAAACGCCTTCGATGCCTCACAGTCCGGTGTTGTCGACCATCAGCACGTTTGTGTGCTATGCGAGGGATTACAGAGAGGAGGCCCGAAAGGGGTGTGAGCGAGGTGCCAAGGAACAAAAGACGACTTCGTCGATCGCTATTCCATGCTCGATAGACCGGCAAACGTTTAATGCGGTGCTTTACAGCCGGTGAAATGTTGAGACCCTTGAAAGGGTCCATGCAATGGTCGAAGTTGCTCCGGCTGTCCTTTAACAAGATAGCAGTACACGAAAAGGCAGAATATTGTCAAACCCTACGACATGCAGCATAGCGAATGAGGGGTAGGCCATACAGAATGTAATAAACTAATATTGTGGGTCAGCCATAAAAATTTCCGCTTTCCTGAGCGGGACTTTTGGAATGGCAACAACGAAAACTGGTGAGATATATCGTTGTTCTTTCGGCATTTCCAGAAAAATCTGATCATAGAACGCCCTGAGTGTTACTGCTTTCAAGCCATTCATACATTGCATAAACCATTTCTGATACTGCTCATATTCATAGTTCATTTCAGAACCTATTTTTAGAAATATTGCAATTGTTAGGATACGTAAGCCACGTATTACGGAAATTCAGGGAAAATGAAGAACTTTTCTTGTACATACTATTATATAAAGTACCGTTGAATATTAACTGTGCATACTGTAATGCATGAAAATTCCTGTTATTCTTTCATGCTTTTTTCCTAGGCCAAGCGGAACCTATCCTTCCCTTTTTCCGTGCACCCTCGACAAAGTACAGTATAAGTATACTGTACTTGCCGGGTGGTGGGAACACAGTACCTAACCCTAATCGACTGGGGAGATACAGTACAGCATCATCATCTCCCCAGATTAAGGGGTGAGCTCACATAGCTCACACGTACCCGCACTCATAGTGCACCACGGGCGCACAAATAGACAGTGCAAACCCACCCTAGCCCCTACCCCACCTCCTACCAACGTCATCCCCCCCAACCCAAATCAAGTCTATCAACCATCAACTACTGCGGCACGCCCTCAACCACCCCACACTGCCTCTGCAAAGCGCAAACGTGCCTTTTAAACAGCTGGTGTACTTGTGGCGGGCTTCCCTTGGCGTATCGTTGCAATCAATAACAATTTCCTCTTCATCGCCTCCGGCTAACCAACACTAACCCACCGTAAATATCCTCAAGCCTCCGGTGACACCTATACTAACTTTCATCTTCCGTTTTCCACCTAACAATCAAGGCTGCCACACTCAGACTCCTTCCACACCAGCTCTAGACCACCTTCTCGCTCTAAATTTGGGAACGCTCACAGAACCTCCAAGCTTCGCTCACACCGAATCGCTCTCCGCAATCTCCAAACTGGCAAATTATTCCGCTTCCTCTCCGAAAACCTTCTCCGGGACCACAATAGACGCCCCATCATTTGTTGGTTTCCTCATTGGTTCCCTGGATACTCAACCTGATCCAACTTTGCCTGTCTATCCCGTGGCCACTTCGATGCTTCTCCGCACCCACCAATTCAGCCACTCAGAAGTACCTCTTTGCATGTTCTTGCTCCTACATGAGGCCTTTCCTCGTCAAATAAAGGGGAAAACCCAGTACAAATAAGAAGAGAGAGGAAACGGAATAGAAAGGGAGTCAATAAAGTTCTCGCGGCGCCGGCTGTCTCGCCCACCTTGCGGTCCAGGCCCAAGAAGCCGCCTCTCATAGCCTCTAGTTCTACTTCCTAGGTCAAGTTCCTAAATTATTATTTAGCTCTTCTACCGAGCCTTTTTTCTTCTCGCTCCCATATCCATCTTTCCTACGCATCGGCTTGCTTGGTCACCCCTTCCTACTTGTTGAAGGACTCCGCAACCGCCGGCTTCCCCTCCTTAATTGAGTCTCCTTGATGACCTAATATACCCGACTATGCGACGCGCATGGATGGCCTTTCTGGTCACTCGACCATTTGACCAGACCAACTCGTAGCGCGGATGATCAGCCTTGATTACCCGGCACGATCCGTAGTAGGACTACTCGAACGCCGGCCACTTCTTAGCCTACCGAATGCTGTCCCATGCGCCACCAGCACTTCGTCCCCAAACTCGAACCGTTTAACCTCCCCTTTAGCCTTTCGCGGAGCGCGCGACCTTTCCACTACAGACGCCCTTACGCTAGCTTACCCCACCATCTCGACGAGGTGGTGACTTGGGTTGGGTTCGCCCAGAAGGGCTACCGCATCGCTTTCCATCATCCTTTGGTTTATCCCATACATCAATCGGAAAGGGGAACGATACCCCACGATCGCGTCGACGATAGCCATACAAGACCTTAGGCAATGATTCTGCCCAGTCACCACCACTATGCACCACAGACCTTTTCATAGCGTGTTTCAGCGTCCCCACCATCCGCTTGGCCCATTTGCCATCGGGGCGTACGGAAGTGCGGCCTTCTAATCGATTCCATGCTTCTCCATGAACTCTTGACGAAAGCCGCCATAAAGGCTGTTGCATTGTCCGAGACTATCCTTTTTGGGGATCCAAACGGCAATATTTTTTCCTGTCCCACAAACTGAGTAAGGTGCTCGACGTAGCGTCCTTACTGGCCCAAGCGATTGGCCATCCGGTCATGTTTTCCACCACGATTACCGTTTAAGCCTCAGCGCGAACTTTTGCCCTGCCCTCGAGGGCTTAAACGGCCCGCGAAGTCAATCGATAATGTCTCGAACAGCCCGGTCACGGGAGCCCTGAGGCTGGTATGGTACGTCAGGAGTCTGCGGGCTTGTTGGCAACCGTAGCAGGCCGCTACATAATCCGTGCTATCGCAGTATACTCCCGGCCACCAGAACCGATCCTTACGAACTTCGTTGTAGACGCGACATCCAAATGGCCTATGTCGTCGTGAAGGGTGGCCAGTATCTCCGAACGTTGGCAGGGAGGTGGAACGACGCGCAGCCCGTCCTTTTCCAGTCGAAGCAATGTATCGTTCCGTAGCATGAACCTCTTCGCACCCCTTCTGATCGAAACCCTCTTCTTCAGATCAGTCTCTTGCACCCTTTCGACGGCTAAGAACCTCGCAACATCCAGAAATTGTGGTTCTAGACCTGCCAGTTTAGGGTCAGCCCAGCGTATAGTGGCCACCAATCCCTCCGTCAGGTTCCCTTCCTCACCTTTTGTACCTCTTAAAGCTCCAACAGTGGTGCACGACAGATAATCAGCCGCCCCATTCGCCGAACCAGGCCGGTATTTAATCTCAAAATCGTACTCGGCCATCAAATCTATCCACCTCGCCAACCTCCCATGTATATCCTTTTCTTGAAAGCCGTCTGCAGGGCATGATGGTACTTATATACCAAAAACGGCCTGTCGGACAACAGATACACGCGAAACTTCTTGAGGGCGAACACTACAGCAAGTGCTTCCCGTTCTCTCGTAGTGTACCGGCGTTCCTGCTCCGTCATTATCCGAGACGCAAACTGTACCGGGTGCAATTTTCCGTCTTCTTTTTTCTGCGAGAGAACCACTCCCAGGGCAGTCGAAGAAGCGTCTATCTCCACCACGAAAGGGGAGTCGAAATCCAGGAACGCGAGTACTGGAGGCGTCGTGATCTTCTCCTCAAGTACTCAAAAGCCTCCTGCACCCCCGCGGTCCACTCAAATTCCTTCTTAACGGAGGTTGCGGCGTGCAGCATTGCTGAGCTATCTACGAAGTTCCTAATAAAGCGCCGATAATACCCTTCCAACCCAAGGAAGCTCCTTAGCTCGGTCACATTCGTTGGCGCGGGGGCCCTCCACAATTGCCTTGATTTTGTCCTTGTCAACCTTCACACCCGCCTGGTTGAAGACATGATGACCGACAAGCTTTACCCCTGATTGCGCGAAGCTGCACTTCGTCCCCTTAAGCTTCAAACTGGCTCTGGATCCTCTCAAACACTTTCCTACAATGCTCCAGATGCTCCTCCATCGTCTGAGTGAAGATTCACGACAGCATCCACATATAACATAGCGAACGGTGAATCACGCGGAACCTCGTCCATCTTTCGTTGAAATTTGCGGGTGATTCATCATTCCGAACGGCATCACTTCGAACTCGTATGTTCCGTATCGAGACACGAACACGGTCTTCTCCTTACAGGCTTCGGCCATTCTCACCTGCCAATAACCTGTATAAAGAGATCCAGTGTCGTGAAGACCTTCGCGCCCTCAGCTCATCGAAAACTCCTCGATCTTCGGTAACGGCCAACGGTCCGGTTTCATGACCCTGTTCAGCTGGCGGTAGTAAACGCAGAACCATTGTTTCCCATCCTTTTCGTTGCGATATCCACCGGAAAGGACCAGTCGGAACTCGACGGCGTAATAACTCCAGCTTCCAGTAGTTTTCCCATCTCCTTCTTAACGATGGCGTTATGCTTCGGAGGCATCCGACGAGGCTTCGAGTGTATCGGCGTCTCGTCAACAAGCTCGAAAGAATGCAGTACCGGTACTTGGGCTGGTTCCAAATCATGAATGTCCCAAGCAATCACGTCCATCTCCTTGACCGCATTCACCAACTTCTTTGGTTCTCCTCCTCGAGATCCTTACCTTCGAGACGAGAAACGCGGCGTGATCCGCTTCCTCGTCTTCCTCGGTGGACCTTCCTCCAACTTCAGGCCTCTAAACCGGGTTCATACGGTTCCTTGTTCAAGATAGCCAGCACCAATTCATGCTCGGTGTCCGATCCACCATCGCTGCCGCCTGACTCTGAAGAGGACGAGGCAGGAAACTGCTCTCCATCAGACTCTCCAGGGGATGTGAAATCCTCACTATCAGTCCGCCTCCCATCAGTCGCTGGGGGCTCATCTCGTAGCGGTAAACGAGCCTTATTCCTCCCAACCGCCAGGGTGACCTGCTGCCTCCCGTAATCCGAATTTGCCTGCATAGATTCTAGTGCAGGACTGCCAATAATAGTGTCAAATGGCGCGTTCCATACCACCAAGAAGCCCAGTGGCACCACCAGGGTTCCACAGGGACTAGAACCTTCTGTACACACCCAATGACTTCAGCAACCGTTCTATCGGTGACGATGACCTGCCGATCTGTAGCTATCGGAGCGAGTGCCGGCCTCTCGCAAGAGTCCCAGGACATCAGGTTTGGAACTGCACTCGTGTCGAACAGGGCGTGTGTATCCGTTCCATAAGCCTTCACGGCAACGACCTTCAACCGACGAGAACTTCGTGGTGACTTGTCATGGACGCTTGTGTCACCGTGACAGTCTTGGAAACGAGACGCTTCACTGCTTCCTTGCTTCATCCGCGTCTCCACGGAGAAGCTGCCCAAGTTCATTCCAGACGAGGCCGAAGCCAGTGCAGCGACCACATTACACTTCCCTACGTGGTCCTGGGGGCTCCCGATGCCTTCTTGGTCTTCCTTGCCTTATTTTCTTCTTCCTTGGCTCCGGAACGACCATCGGCGGACGAACGAGAGGTGCAGTATTCATCAAAGCGTCGATTTCCATGACATTCTACCTGCGTTGCTTCGGAATGGCTTGGCTGTCGGCGTTCCTCTTTGCCGCGGTCACCATATCACCCTTGCGAGCCTCCTGGACGACAACTACCGGCTCTTCGTCATTCTTTTCCCTCAGATTCAGTTCTTATTTCGACTTTGAACTTACCCCGGCAATTAATACAGTTCGGCCTCCCTCTTGCTGGTCCTTGGACCAGCACGTCCCCTCTGAGTGACCTCTCTTCCCACAGAACGAGCACCGAGTGTGCTTGTGGGGGTTCTGCGGGCACTGCGTGGCACGGAGGCCCTTTTGCCGACAGAAACTGCAACTAAAGTCGTCATCGACCATAGCTGCATGTCCTCCATTCTCAAAATGCTTCTTCGCGAAGAGAGACAACTCCGCAAACTGCCCCGCTAGTTGGTCAAGCCTGTGCTCTAGCTGGTGCGTCTTGGCAGCGTGCACTTCAGGCCTCTGAAGAATCCTCCTCGGAGCGACCAAAGGCGCTCGATTAGCCTCCTTGTCAGCGAAGAATGCCTCTTTTTCCTGCTGAAAGTCTTCAATTGCCTTCTTAAGTTCCTTGTAGCCCGACGGCGCTCGATATATGACAAACTGAGCCAACTCCGGGTGTCCCGGCACCGCCTTTCGAAGCAAACCAAAAGAAGCCGTCTCGTTGAAGCCTGCCATCCTATAGAGGGCATCCGTTCCCGCTAGAGACCCTCCTATGTCTCTAGCGTCCAGTTCCGCGGCAACGGCTTCGTGAAACCCCCTCTCCGGCTTCGCCTTCTTCGAGAACTCGGCGAGGAGCTTCTTCTTGACTATATCGTACTTCTCGGCGTCTTCGGTAAAGGAACTCCTGCGCAAACGACTCGTAGTAGAAGTCGAATCCGCCCCCTCCAAATGGCACATAATCTGGAGGGCCTTCTCGTTTTCCGTCTTTCCGCGCATAGCGACGTTCTCGAACGCAAAAAGGAGACGGGCAATATCGTAAGAGGTAGATCCATCGAAGGAGAAATGTGGGGCGTTGTGTTCTGTCATGGCGTTGTCGAACCTTGGATGCGGTACCATTTAATGCTTGAAAATTCCTTTTATTCTTTCCTGCTTTTTCCTAGGCCAAGCGGAACCTATCCTTCCTTTTTCCGTGCACCCTCGATACAGTACAGTATAATAATACTGTACTGTGCCGGGTGGTGGGAACACAGTACCTAGCCCTAATCGACTGGAGAGATACAGTAAAGTTCACTGTAGTCCAATGGATGAGGTTGGCACAAAGTACAGCACAGAGCAGTACAGTAACGTATGAAAGAGTGCCTCACAGTACAGTTCAGAACTTTACACTTGAGCAGTGCAGTAGCGGTATTTTACAATGCTGCATTGATTGATACATTGCATTATCCTCGAACCGTAATGCAAATTTCACGGTACGTACAGTAATATACCATACTACGGTTTCTTGAGAAACAACGTTTATTACAGTATCTAACATTACAGATGACCTATCCTCAATATTGAAGCATACTGTACCTCATATGCACATCAGCGTGAATCTTTGTCACGCTTGGTGTCGAGAATTGGGTACAGCAAAGTTATTCTGGAAAGAGTACGTATGAAGGAGATTCCTAAGCACCGCACTGCATACAAAAGCTGATATTCGGCGAAAAATCAGCCTCCAGGAACACTTAGAGACGCCCACTGCAGCCTTCCTCAACGCACATCCGTCTGCGGTCCGCCAAACATATAATAAGATGTGGTCAGTAATGCTACGCCGCCACTTGGGAGTTCACGTGTTTGGCGACACTGTGCCGCTGCAATGCGCGGAGTGCATCACGCCCATGGACAACAGAGGTGACTGTGGTGTTATTGCGGAGATGGCAGAGTGCGATGACCGTTCCCTGGTATGGGATTGGGATTTAACTGGTGTAGTCCGGATTGGCGATAATCACTACCTAGTGCAGCCGACAGTTTAATTTAGCTAACTGTAATTGTGTAGATATTATTAGTTTACTGAATATAATTATATGGGCCCCAAAACCCCGGGGTCAGCCTGTATATAAAGCCGTCGCCGACTCCACTTGCCAGCAGTAAAGGCGAGGCACTTTTACCTGTGAACCATTCCTTGACGGTGAACCGTCCTCGGTTAACCGTCGTTCACGGATAGTTTTCCCTCTCGTCGCTCCCGTTTTTGGTCGTTCCCACTGTTTACCGCTCGGTCACCCGTCTAAGACGGATTCCTCTCCACTCTGGGTTGTGCCACCCTTCATTTTCTCCTGCTTTCCCTCTGTTTAACCTGGTCATACTTCGTTATTTATGGTTAACGAACCTGCGCTACCGAGGCTTTCGGTGATCGCTCTACCAATTACCGCGAACGGTTTTTTATCCCGCTGTGACCATGCACGGATTTTCGCAAGAAAAGGCCTGGGATGGACTAACCAGCACAATGCCGTAATGAACGTATTTCGACGACAAATGCTGGTGGCAGATCAACCCTAATGTCCTTCGAATCCACCACTTTTTATCAACTGGGAACGTATTGAACCGGACAACAGCTTAGAACAAAACATTAGTCGCTTCTTCCGAACATTTGATGATTTTAATCCTCAAGCTCGTGGATAAGACTTTGGAATGCTACTCAGCTCCCTATAGGGGATCTCACAAGGGCTGACACTCTTACCAGCAGCAATATATACAATTATATAAGCGTTTTTATGAAAGACCGTGGCCTTCGTCACCCAAACTAACAATTGAATTCGAATCTTTTATGCATACGCATCACAGCGTAATATGGCCGGAGCGGGAATTCTACAATGACATTAGCGAAGCATACCACAGGTACCACGACTTATAACAAGGAATGCTACAACTGGAATTCAACACTTTCCTTCTAAGACTCTGCAAACCCTTCACCGAGAAGGTGATAATCACCCAACCTGTAGATAGCCATCTACATTTCGACCAAGAGAATGGAAAAGAGGCCAGCAAAATTTATGCTTTCTATCGTCCAGACTCCTCCAATTTTGGTGGGACTTCAAGGCAAACATCTTTATGGCTTTGACCCAATTAGACCATCTCTGCAACGTCACCAACATCTAGCAGAGCCAAATTATCTCTCTTATCTACAAAATGTTGCGAAATGAAGCGTTTTGTTGCTACTACTTCCTTGCGCAAAATCCTAAGCTGGGATCAAATAGTACATGCATTTCAGCCAAGCTATTCCAGTACAACTCGTATATAGTTTATAGAAGACGAGGTGTCGCTGCTCAACATCAATAAATTCATGATGGATTCTGCTAACGAAGACGAAGCACTTCAGAAACTCGAAAAAAATTGAGGATCTTGTTCCCCAGTGCTCAACTGGTCGTAACTTGGAAGAGTACCAAAAAGACGTGATCTATCTTCCGGTACTGATGAAACATGGGCCGTCGCCCCCATTAACTCCATGAATAACCCAGGAAGCGATTTCAAATCGTTTCTCTACGCTTTGGACGGAGCGGAACACAACGCCCGTATCTGTGCAGCCTACAAACAGCCCATTGCACTACCTTCAAACGCTTTGTCTGTCAAAAATACTCCTCACAGATCACAGGAACTATTTGGACAAGTACCGCCTCTCAAGTCACCATCGCAACCCCAACTGTTCATTCCAACTCCCCAATACAGGGCACCACAAGAATCTTTTCAACCAGAACCTGTTTAAATTGCTTCCTTAAGGAAAAAACACTCCCGTCTTAGCCAAACTAGTGGAGCAGTCAGCTGGTTCCAATCTCAAGCGCGCTATGGAAGGGATCCATATGCTCGTCACCGCAAGCGCAATACCTCTTCCTCCTGCGCAAAATGCTTCAATTGCGGAAGTACCGACCATGTTGAACGTCGATGCACTAAACTACCTGAAGCTGATCGCATCGTCAAGAATCTAATTGCATTTATGCTGCGCAATAAGAAAACCAAGCAGAATGTATTCATTTTGAAAACGATTTTATCGGAATAATCTGAGCACATCAATTTCCTTTCAAGCATGCTTTTTGATATTGTGAGATCCTGATGGTTAAAATAAGCCCTAAATGATAATAAAGTAGATGATAATGCGTATGTAGAGGAGTCACTACAGAAAACTGACGATGATGACTCCGTTATGGATCCGGAACAAGTGCCAGATCCCCAATATATTCTTTCCACTCAATCTTCTCACATATCATCGTCGCACACGTCGTCCCACACACCATTACTTCCATTTTGTAAGGTGACATCAACTCTAGCATCTTCGAATCCCCGATACTTGAGAACCCACCCTCCACGAAATATGGTGATTCGGTCACTGAAGAGGACACTACCTCAACTAATGGTCCATGTAACTTCAATTTATCTCACACTAATCGCTCAAGTTCTTCTATAACCTCCAGTAGGTTCATTTCACCTGCATCTGTGGCTAACGCATTACCGGAAGCTGATTCACCATATTCACACACGTCTATTTGGATAAGGAATATACCGCAATCGCCGTCACCCTAGTATGCCGCAAAAGTAAAACGAGCACGGAATAATTTACATCTTCATCTTGTCTAACACCGCCTCTGTCACGATCCTCATTTTTCTCCATCCCGTGACAACCTAAATGTCATTAATATCAAGTACTGTGACACTCATTTCTCTAACACACCTAAATTGTTTACTGGTGCGTGTCTCTATATCGGAGCACAACGCTCATGCATCGGACTTGCACAAGCCAAGGCGTTATGCTTTCTTCGTCCGACTACAGCTTCAAGTTGGGCGACAGCATATACGCTAGCCTCGGAACTGTCAATATACGTATATCAACTCCCGACGGCGCCTTCGTCGAGTTCTACGTTGATGTTGTCGATTCTGATGTCTCGTTTTCACTTGGACTGGATATCATGGACAAACAACGGCTTGTAGCTGACAATGTGGAAAATTGTTGCATAGCCGTCAGTACGGCTGGAAACTCCCAATAATCCGAAAATCAACCATCTATACGTTGATTGGAACATCAAGGATACTTTATTCCCGGCGGACTAAGTCGATTACACAGGCATTACTGGCACCCTCGGCTTCAAAACTATACAATCTCCTTAAGCGCATACGTCCCGTGGACACATCCCCGAACTCTCGCAGTTTAAAGCAGATCAGCAAGGCTTGCCACACTTTCAACGCTATAACAAAACGCATCGTTTCGAGTCATTTTTCCTCCACTGATTGTGTATTCAATCATGAAATTGCTCTTGACCTCGTCTGGCTACAGGGACGCCCAGCACTTCACGTCGTTGATTCACACCATTTCTCTTCTGCTATTTCTACCCGATAAGACCAGCCAAGCAATCTGGAATGCTTTTATTGTCTGCTGGGCTTCAACATACGTGGGTTACCCGGAAAAATGCGCGTGGATCAAGATAGTATTTTTACTGGCAAGGAATTCGAGACACTCGCGAAGTCCGCTGGTATTCAGTTGAAGATCTCTGGCGTCCACTCTCACAATGCGTTGGGAAACGGTGAGCGCTACCATGACCCCTGCGAAGGATCTTCAACAAGATCACAGAAGATGTCCCCGGTGTTGACACGGCAATTGCACTCCAGCTGAGTATCAAGGCCATGAATGATACCACCGACCTGATGGGCTAGTTCCATCTCTACTGGTTTTTGGAACAATTCCTAGGTTTGATCCACACTCGACACCTTTACTCAATCATGCTGACCGCATGCGAGCTATGGACCTAGCAAGAATTGAAATGGCGGACATCAGTGCAGAGCTCAGCCTCCAACGGGCATTCGAGACGTGTCCCACCTGCCGCTGACTTTATAGTACACGCTGGAGATCATGTATATGTATGGCAAGAGAATTCAAGGATTTGGAAGGGACCTTACGAGGTAACAAAGGTGCAAAGCAAACAAGTCTGGGTTCAGAGACCGGATCGAGAGGCGAAATATAATATATCGAATATCATGCCAGTTTCCAAGGCAGATGGAAACTCATTATTGCACAGATCAACTACTCAACATCTTTCTTGGCCAATTCTCACCTCCTCTCCGCGTCTATCTTACGGAAGTTCTTGAACCAACTGATCCTCGAAAGTTGACCCCCGCTTTGCCGAAGCAAGGGCAAAAGAAATTGGTCTCCTAGACCGGAACATATTCGAGTTGTACTGCGCGAGAGCTACCAAGATGCAACATATTGGGCGGGGGTTTTGCTAAGCATCAAGCATAAGGGCACAAAAGACGAGCTATACAAAGCACGTTATTTTGTACAAGGTTCAAGGACAAGGAATTACAAAAGTTCATCCGCGACAATGCTTCGACACAGCTCTGTTCGTTTATCATAGCCCTAGCATCTATATTTGCTTTCGTATTTGGTTGCAAGATGTGACACAAGCGTACCTACAGTCTGCAGGCGAATTATTGCGGGATGTTTAGTCAAACCACCAGAGAATTGCAGCTCGACAAAAACCACTACTGAAACTTCTCAAGCGCTCTATGGATTGAATGATGCGGCGACTATGGGACGCCACAATTACGTCTCATCTTCTCAATGCACTCCAGATGAAAGTCTTACCGACATCCGCTTGTTTTTTAAGCTCCTAGACGGCAAACTAGCAGATGTGTCCGGATACTACGTCGATGATAGCTTCCATGCGGGTACAAAGACTTTCGATCCACACAAAGCAGACGGAAGAAAGGTTGAGTCTAAACCGATAGGGATGATATTTTACATTTGAAGGAATGCAAGTATCGACTACCTCGTATTTGCTTGTCTCAAACCGAATATCTACGCTAATCAAGCCGCTACCACTAGGAGCTTCATTGATGGAATATTGCTCGCTGCGCCAACGACTTCAATGGCCCACGCACACCCGCCCTGACATCGTTTGTGCTGCGGAAAAGGCTTCTACAGTAATTCACCATTCCTTCGGCCCTCCCGCAATCAAATTTATTAACCGCGTCGTATGGCAAGGTACAAGTGTCTTCCGGAAACACTGACAGCGGCAAGCCTCGCAGCCAAGCCTGATAGTAAACACAAAATTCTATGTCGAGCCTGGTGCGAGTGGGCAGCAAAGTTCTTCTGGCAGGACGACGAATAGAAGAGGTTGCCAAACCCATATCGGATTCAGAAGCAGATATTCGGCGAAGAATTAGACTTCATGAATACTTGGAAACGCAAGCGGGGGAATTCCTCACCGCACAACCCGCTGTAGTCAACCGAACGTACAACGAGATGTCGACAGTGATGCTTTACCGTCACATAGAAGTTCGCGTGTTTGACGACACCTCACCGCTGCAGTGCGCTGAGTGCCATAGGCCCATAGATCTCTTCGAGGAACACGCAGCAGACCTTTGTAACAAAGGTCTCGGGTGGACCAACCGACACAAAGCAGTTTTGAGAGTACTCGCGAGAGAGCTGTTTAAAGCAGCAAGAGTTGGTGTCCAATATGAGGTCAAGTACCTGCTCCCCGGACTGAATGCCCGACCGGCAGATATTCTGGTGCACACGCGATCCGACGCATTGAACACCCTGTTCCCTCTTCCATTGGCCTACGACATCACCTTTTCTTCGCCATTCCAGGTTTGCTATATCTCAATGGGAGCACGAAAAGCACGAGCCGTTGCCAACGCAGCAGACAAGCGAAAGAAGGGGGACCTGGCCACGAAAGTGGCTGCCATTTCTGGCGATGTTCTGCATGGAAGATCAAGATTAGGATGGGATTTTTTGCCGCTGGCTTTTGACTTGTTAGGATACCTTCTGAGACATCACCAAAGGTCATCGAGAAATACGCGGCAGCTGTCGCATCGCTCAGCGGATGTTCTTCGGGGAAATTAAGACCCGCTTATACCAGAAACTAAGCTACGTTATTTGATCCATAAGTGCGGCGTCAGTAATATGTCGTGTCCCGCTACACGAAGAAGTTATTCACCCTATTCAGAATTAATTTTGTGACGACTTCACAGTGTTGCACATACATATTAGACCTTTTTAATTTAAAGAGTTTTAGCTTAAAAATGAGGTAAGCATGATTTTCCTCAGCTCACTGGTTTGATTAGAAATTAATAGATTTGCTAAAATTCTGCTATTTGCAACCTAACCAAAAATTTACCAGCGCTACGAAATTATATTCTGGTAATGTTACGGTTACTAAATTGGCGGTAACGTGGATACACAATTACATAAAAAAAATTAGGCAGCAATCCTGACAAACCAAATCTTTCGCAAAGCAGCTGCAGCACCCGGACTCCTGCCATGGATCCCCTAGCACAACCAATACAGGAAAACAACATCCATCCCTTATCAAGCACAACTGTATCCACCGGCTCCCTTCCAAATGCGAGCACGAAGACAAAGCACAGCAGCGAGCGATTTGGGCCCAACCTCGTCGAGGGCACATGGACTATAGAGCAACTAACTGCGCGTGGTGGGTAAACAAAAAAGGCAAAACTCTGGAAAACACCTCTGCCGATGTCGCCAACGCACCTCGGACCCGCCACTATACAGATCGACATCAAGCTACCGATCAGATCAAATACGGCGTGTCATCGTGAGGCGGGAAGACATCCAAAAAGTAACAGGCAATAAAGTTTGCTACATTGCAACCATGGTTCCGTCTATGGCTAGAAATATCATAGCATTGCCGGACTTGATGGTAAGGAAGAAGCTGCGATACGTGATGGATGCAAGTCGAATGGACCAGAGCATTCATTGTATAACGCAGCTCTGGAACGGAAGTCTGAATGCGAGAAAAAGAAAGAGTCGACAGACGATGATACAAGAAAATCAATGCAGAAGCAAAAGAATCTCGTCAGCAGAAGTTCGCTCGCAGAGAGAAGAGAAAGGCTGATTATATGTTGGCGAAGTCCAAGATGGCCGAGGCTGGAGAGAAAAAACGAAAGCAAGACACAAACATAATGTTGCAGAATTTGAAAACCCAAACGCTGACTGCAAACGCCGCTGCTGCAAGTTTCGAAGTTAGCTTACATTCATGCAAGCTTTTAAGTTCCTTTCTTGCGTTGTTGGCACATAAAAACGGCCTGCAGTAGCCTGCCATCGCTCTCCAGGAACCAACTTCGTTTCAAAGAGAGAAACTGAACATGAACCTAGACCTTTCCCGTCTTTGCGATGAAGCAAACTCTGAATCTGTTCTGCAGATAACTCCATCCGAAAACGATATTGTAGACGTAATTCAGGGAACATAAAATGCAGCTAATCTGAACCCTGAAAGTGCGGCTTGAGCGTTGAAATCGTGTACTTTTACGGTTAATGCTCGAGGGTGTCGCTCCGCGGGCGACGGGGAGATCCCCCTTCGACTCTCCCTGGCCGCGCTCCGCGCGGCTTCCGAGCTTCGCTCGGTGGTAATGAGGTAAAGACGGCGCGACTTCAAAGCAGCGAATTCTCTTCTTTTTTTGAGTTTCTCGATGTACTGCTCAACTTTCATCAATGCATAACCTCTCCTGTCGAAACTACAATTTGAGAGGAGCACTAAACTTCTGTCTGCCATAGTGAATAGCGAGTCATAAAATGTCCACCGCCCCAAAAACATTCTGAACCTTTTGTTTATGTAACCTATTCCCCACTCGTTCACCATGCGCTGTGAGGAATATCACGATTTTGCCTACCTCTCAGCATCCATTCAGTACTTCCGTTTTGCTTATATGGAATACTATGTCTCCGTCCCCGGCGAATCCCATGTCGGCCATTCCATGCTCTCCTTCCGAGGGAAAATACTCCTTTCTCCTGTAGATCATCGACTCGGTATACATGCTTCGGTCGCTTTCTGCTCCATTTTCGGTAATTTCTACTCGTATGAACCGTCCAAAAAATATCACTGAACACAATGATGTAAACGCATGTGTCTTCTTGCACCCGTCATACGCACTCTCTTGCGCTTCGTTGCTACCTGGCCTACATATTCCATTCTTATTTCCACCAACAAATAAAACACACTTAGGAAGGCCAATTATAAATCCGTGACATAAAGCGCGCTCATCTGTCTGAGTCCATGACACGAGACTTGGGACAGATTATTCCTGGGAACTAAACACAGCGTAAAGGGTATGACGAAAGTAATCGGATACAGTTCCTACAGATACGCCGTACTTTTTGGCAATTCGCTTCACTTCCTCTCCTCCTTCGTTGGTCCCACCAAGTAAATCAAAGTAAAATAACAATAGCTCCCCTGAACTCATTATTTTCTTTCGCAGAACGCGGGGATCGACACCATGAATTTTTGGCGTCACTTGTAATGGTTTTGCTAACCGTTTTTAGCAAAGCACAAAAAGTACATCAAATGTCTCCCGTCCATATGGCAAACACTTTCGAATAATGCCACGTCTGCTTCTATTTCACAAACCCTTCGGTATTCGTTGGTATTTCCACGTCTTGAGTAAGCTGCCTTTAGAAGGCCGTCAATTGTGTGACCACGGCCAACATGCTCAGTGGCGCTGTCAGTATGCTCGGGATCATCGAGTGTATTGAGCATGTTTTCAATAGTTTGAGTTTAGTACAGAATTACTGGATATAATGTATGTCGCTGTGTCTCGGCTGATTGTTGGATGGATCGCTGGAGAAAGGCTACTGCCATCAGAATATAATCTTCGTTGAGTAAGTCCATGATGCAGGGTGGCTGTGGTTTGTTGAGATATTACGATGGGCGTCCAGTTCAAATCACTTCTGAACAATCCATTGTCTCGAACTTACAGTCCAGGTTGTGTATTTAATTGAATTTACCTAGATTTTTAACAGAATACTGTTATGTAAAAAAATAAGAACACGCCAGAATCGGATGATTTGTTAAGTAACGTAACTTTTCTTAAAAGTGCCTATTACCAGGTCAGTATAGTATGCAGTACAGTATACTTGGTGGTATATACTGTTGTCGATTGCTACCTTTACCTGTCCAAGCTGGACAGATATCTCACGTGTCAAAGATGATACACACTGAGGAAGGTGCATAAGTGGTCCCAGCGCGTAGGGGAGAGCGCCTGGTAGACGAGAGATGAATGCATTGTGTGCTGAGTCCGTAGTGCTAAGAGAGCACATATGGGAGAGAGAGGAGTGAATGCAAGATGACGTACTCACTCTTGCATCACTGATAGAGGGACGCCAACTGTTAATGCAAAGTGCATTGAGGACGTTGTGGAGAACACAACCGAGCAGATCGGTAGTCTATTAAAGGGATAGTGATGCGCGCCTACCCTGGGGAGAGGGGAGGTAGCCGGCGACTTGTGCTGTATCGACTTGCCCTGCACCGATCCCTCAACCACCAAACGCGCGCTGATTGATCTCCGACCCCTACCTACCTTACACTTGTCATTCATCCCTCGGACCGCTGTAATCCACAACTGTACAGTACAGTACAGTACTGTACTGTTTAACTGGTCGTTTTTACTATAGAGATGCGAGATGAACGTTTTGCAGAAGGCCTCGTCGTCCATCGCTGACACGACATACCGTAGCTGCAGTAGTTGGTTCCCAACTGTAATGACAGTAAAGTCAGAGTACTCCCCAGAAATGACATACTGTAACCTTCCAAATAATAAATTACCCAAAATTTTCCCCTTCGCAGAAAACTTCGAAATAAATCAAAATCCTTGTTTAGTAAACACTTTTTGTTGACCTTCCAAATAATAAATTACCCAAAGATTTTCCCCTTTTGTTGAATCGGTTCCAAACAATAACTGTACAACTGTAATGATAGGTTAATTTTGTTGTGAGTATTAATTTTGGCGGGAAACGTGGATCCCAGATAGCTCCACATGCACACCAACGTTTATTTTGCACTTTCCCTTGACTAAAGAAGTAATTTCATCAAACACACCGCTAGAGAGCATTCTTACTCAGGATGACAGAGAATTACATTCTTTCCAGGGTGCAACCTGCCGATCCAACGCTAGTTTCGCTCCTCAACCTGTGAAGAGAGTTTCGGCTGGTACTACGCAGCGGAAGCGACTAACTTCGTTCGCCTTTTTTCCTCCTGCCATTTTATTCCCCTCCTCTGTTGCACCTAAGCGCTGATCCGCTCCGCAATTCTTTTTTGGCCGTCTTTGACAGCGAAAAAAGCTGTAGCTTGGTGACATATCTTCACCTCGACACGCACCTTTCCTCAACGGTGTAACCGTATCTGACCACGTGTTATGGACATTCGTAAATATTTGAAGAAGAATTCTACCTCCAAGAAGAAATCATCTTCCTCCAAGAAATCTCAACCGCCCTCACTTGCCCCTACTCGATCATCGCGAAGGTCGAATCCATCGTCTTCGTCGCCAGCGCCCGCCCGGCCGAGTGATGATCACACACCAACGTTCTCAGTATTGTGGACGACGATGATCTAGAGGAAGATTTCCAACCCGTCGCAAGAGAAGGCCAAAAGCTGCAAAGATTGAGGACGTCGATGACGATGTTGGTTCACCCGAAGAGAAGAAAACACGTCAAGAGGGGTCTGGGAGAAAGAGGGCCAGAAGCAATACAACCCGTGCGGAACATGGATTCGGCGGTAGTGCAGATATGGCAGAGGCTGAACCTGCTCAAAGAAAAAGAAATGGGTGCCCCGAAAGGATGAACCTCCGAACCGGGGTAGCAAGGAGCTCCCTATTGGTAAGGCAGACTGTTTGGTCGGCAAGGTTTTTGTCATCTCTGGTGTACTGGACAGTTTGTTGCGTGAAGAATGTGCCGATTTATGCAAAGAATACGGTGCGAGAGTCGTGAGTGGTGTCAGCCGGAAAGTCACTCACGGTATCGTTGGCACAGATGCGGGAGAAAGTAAGATGAAGAAGCTGAAAGAGTATCGTATTCCATCTATTGATGAGGATGGTCTCTTTGACATGATTCGCTCTAGTTTGCCAAAGAAAGGCCACGGTCCAGTCGTGGCCGCTAGTAAAGACGAGGACCAGATCATGGAAGTTGAGGAGGTTGTCCCAGTTAAGCAGGAGAAGGTGTTGCGGAGGGGAGCAAGTGCTCGACAGGTAATTGGCACCTCCCCACAGCGGCCTACAAAGATTGTATCTGAGTTGTGGGTAGACAAGTACAGGCCAGAGGACTCCTCGCAACTTGTGGCAAATCCTAAAGCAATCAATGATCTGAAGAGTTGGTTAGAGATGTGGAAATCGAAATTCCTATATGGGATGGCCACACATGGAAGTTGAGGGCTCGTGGGGACAAGGACTATGCTGCGGCACTACTTGTCGGTGCACCAGGCATCGGGAAAACCACCGCTGCGCATGTTGTGTGCAGAGAGCTTGGATTTGAGCCACATGAATTCAACGCTTCTGATGTGAGGAACAAGGGGGCGTTCAGGTCCTTGCTGATTCAGTCATGGTTGCTAGTACCATTACTAAGTATCTCACACTGGGTGGGCCGGCCAGGGCAAGAAGAGGAAATCTGAAACCCCTTCTTACCCAGAGGGACAAGTTTTGATTATGGATGAGGTAGACGGAATGAGCGGTGGTGATCGCGGGGTACCCAAGAGCTCATCAAAATGATTAAGAAGTCAAAAGTGCCGATCATTTGCATCGCGAATGATGATTCCTCTTCGAACATGAGGTCTCTATCTGGCAACTGCTTTAAAATTCGATTCCGACGACCGATGGTGTCACAGTCCACGAAACGTTTGGCAGAGATTGCCAGACGTGAAGGATATCGGCAACTACAAGATCAAACTTTGGCCAAATTGGCGGAGGGATGTAACGGAGATATAAGGCAGATGATCAATCTTTTGCAAACTTGGCGCGTTTCTTCATCGAGCTTAAGCTTTGGCCAAGTGAAGAAGAGGCTGGATGTTGAGGGAAAGACAGTGATCCAAAGGAGCATCTTTGACTTGGCTAGGGGATTCTTCACACCCGGTGTGGATGGTTCGCAAAACTCCCTGATGGCTCGTACCGATAATTACTTTGCTGACAGCGATCTCATGCCGTTGTTTATCCAAGAAAATTACATCAATACTGTGGGGGCATCGAATAGTTTGGAGCATTTGGCCGATGCTGCCGAGAGTATAGCAGAAGGAGATCTCTGCAACTCGCTCGTTCGGCGAGAGCAAAGATGGGAGCTTATGCCTGCGGCGGCATTGATGTCTGCAATCCGTCCAGGCAGTCTACTTGCGGGTGGAATGGGACAACAACCTCAGTTTCCGTCGTATCTTGGCAACTTATCCAAAACCAACAAGTGGAAGCGTATAGTGCAGGGGTTGGAGATGAAGGTCAAGGCTGTTCAGCTAACGACAACAGGGTCTGTCCGAGGTTTCCGGTTAGATTATATTCCAGCTATGACGACATGTCTTGCCACACCACTTATTCGCGAGGGTGCGGGCGGTGTGACGAGGTTATGGAGAGACTTGATTCATACTTTTTAGAACGGGATCCTGATTGGATCGAGATTCTGGAAGTGGGGATTTACGGAAGAGGAAGGTCCCAATGGATAACATATCGGCAAGCGTCAAGACTGCTCTGACAAGGGCCTACAATTCAAGGGACCACAAGCGATCAACCGTTACTGGTTTGCGAGTTGGCGTCAAACAAAGCGGCGCAGATTTTGCCAAGTCTAGTCGCAAGGTAATGGAGGAGGGCGGGGATGTTGGTATCGTAGATGATGATCCTTTAGAGAAAGAAGGAGACGAAGAGGAGGAGGAAAGAGTCGAAGATGTTTTGGCTGAATTCGGGTCAGCAAGAAGAAGAAAGGGAAAGGGTAGGGGGAAATCAGTACGTGGAAGGGCGCTAAGAGTGGGGGGAGGCGTGCCCGCCAAAAGAAATGACCCGAACAAGATCCAGTTGGTGATGTGTCATGGAGCCTTAAAGAGATGTCTTTTCAAGGCTTTTGCGAGCCAGAAATTGTTATATCAAAATAAGCAATGAGTAAAGATCTTTTGACCCATCACCGCTGTCCCACCGCCGATCCACATGCAACCTTCGTCTGCGCTGCGGCCGACTCCCAACATACGCAATCCGCGTACGACGGCTTCTTTGGCCACTCCGAATCCTCCCTTCCTCCAATCACCGTTTCTCCCCCTCCTTTATCATCTTTCATTGCTATTCCATTGCCGATGCCCAATCCCTCCTACCCACCCTCCGTGCCGAAGTCGCTCGACTTCCAACCCCGCCTGCGCTTGGAGGCCCAAGCAATACTTCATCGAAGTGCTGCGGTCCTCCGTCTCGGACATCATGGCCCGCTATCCCGAGCTCGCCCCGCCGCTCAAACCGTCTCCCCCATCCCCTCCACAAAACCCTGCTCCTGCCAAACGCCTCCGTCCCTCTGGACCTGAACCAGACTCCAACATGGAGGAGGCCACACTACTTGCGCCCCCCACCTCAGAGTAATAGTTGCCCCACCACAGGACCTGCCCAACGATGTCCGCCACCCTCCAATGTCTTTGCACCCCTGTCCCTACCCTTCCCTATCTCCCAAATTCCCTTTGTTTTCCTTTCCATTCCCTGATGGCATGTCTTTGCAGGCGTTCGTTGAGGGCCGCTCTACACAGGCGCGCACTGACAACCTCCACAAAATCATGGCTCTCGCTAAACTGGTTCTACGCAAGAACGGCCGCAGTGAACCCCGCACCCGGCATCGCCCCAGCCTTGTCGCCTCCCTTAAGCGCAGGATCCGCCTAGCACAAGAAGGGCAGTGGTCCCGTCTCGTTGATGAAGCCGCTGACGCCTCCGGCGCAGTTCTCCAGCGCAAACAGTTCGTACCCGATCTCCACAGGACCGCTGCAAACGGGCAATGCTCAACGGCTCCCACACAAAGCCGCCCAAGCCCTCACTGCTCCGGCCCACCAGTCCCGCCCACCTTGGCAAATGCCGATAGGCTCCGGTCCCTCCATCCCGCTCCTTCCTACCCCTATCGCAACCAGGCAGATGGAGGTCTTTCAGCACTGACACTAGCCGAACAGCGGAAAAGGGAATACTATGCGCTACCTTGTAGTGCGAGGGTAGGGACCTTCTGCCTATCGCCATTGACATATACGGACAAATCGGGTCAACCGGACTCCAGGGGCTTCATGACTTTAGTAACTTTACAGCCGACCGTCGAGGAGAAGCATCCTCTGTCTGAATTCCGGACACTTAAGACACGTGGCTCGGCAGTTGTCCTCTAGTACACCGCGGTCATGCTGACTCACCAAAAACAGCGAACGTACCTCACCACCTGACCCAAGATGGGGGCACTTGCCTGATCCCCCACTACCTGTCTCTGGCTAGAGAGAATCCATGAAATAAAAGGTCTCTTTTGCTCCTAATACAGTACCCTGACATACCGTACTGTAACAAGTGGAGCTGTGGTGTCTGATAGAGCTGGCTAGGTGTAAGCAAAGCCTAAAGGCATATCATGCTAGTGAACGTCGTGGATATTCATTACAGTAGCACAGTACACCATGGTAGTACGCCAGGCAAAAAGGATAAGGACGTCCGGATACCGCCGCCATGTACACATACAGGAAATACCGCTGCGATAAGCATGCTAAGCACGCTCTCTGCAACCATGCTTCGCCATTTCTTTCAAGGAGCAAAGAGTCTTGGCACCAAAGCAGTCATGCAACCGCTCTCGTTTATCCCTCTTTCTGGCCTTTCTCCCCTCATAACGCCTCGACCTTACACAGCCTCTTTCTCAGCAGGATGCTGCCGTCGTCGGCGTCCACAACTTACCGTTGGAACGGCGATGTGCAGTGATCCGTCCCCACAATCTGGTGGCTCAACACTAAATGACAGTATTAGAAGAAACTATGCAACAACTAAGGTAACCGACGATGACTTGCCAGATGTAAAGGAGGAAGATATTGAGGAGCAATTTGTTCGTGGGAGTGGACCTGGGGGCAGAAGATCAACAAGACAGCAGTTTGCGTGGTACGTATCCTCCCATTTCGTTTAGATACGGTCGATGAGAACACATGAAATAGAAGCGAATAGCCGCCAAGCAGCTATCAGCTTTGGATATAACGGGCGCAGTTTGTTCAAATTGCAACAAGGATTGGACTACTAAAAGTGTGCCGTTTCTCTACGTTTGTCTGAATATGAGATCAGGTTCTGAAGCACAAGCCATCCGGGATGATTGTGAGATGTCAAGAGACCCGCAGTCAGATGAAGAATCGCCAGCTGGCTCGCAAGATACTACAGCGAAAGTTGGACGAGGTGCGACGCGGTGAGGAATCGCTAGCAGCTCGGGAACTCTCCAAGGCACGAGCGAGAAAGGCACGGCGCAGGAGGAAGTCGGTCAAGAAACATTTCAAATCGCGGCGGGACAAGGCCCTTATGGAGGACTGGTAGCCGTTGTGCTGCTTTCGACAGGAGTTGGAATATTGTAAATGCCTTGATCTCATAGCTGCCTCGACCTTTTGTAGATCTGCCCGGTACGTATTCTTTGTTGAATCAGAAATTCTCGAGAGCCCGCTGAAGAAAGAACGCCGACACACCGTCGCCCAGAAGCGTAATGGGTATCTTTGAAAAGCATTAAAGAAAAAAACAGTTTCCGCTCTACTGTACAAAAAGTAGAGAAGAGGCCAGCAAGCAAAACAAACTGCATTGAGGATACTGGCCTATGCAGAGTGTCGCAGGAAAACAATAAAGTACTGTACCTTGTACCTTCGAAACCCCTTCCATCGCATTAATGGCGACAGTTCTCAGAAGTCCTTGCGGACTGCGCAGTACTGTGCAGCAATTGTTTGTAAAAGACAGTCTGTTGAACAGACTATGTAAGGATGCTGAGTACTGTAAGACTGCCAAAGAAATGACATTAGCCAAGACAGCAGTATTCTGATACACGTGGCAGCTGACACCGCCCCCTGAAAAATAAAACTGTTTACAGACTTCGCTGGCTTTCAAGTGATTCCATATGTTGACTGCTTGTTGGCATTCAACCATCAGTCGTCAGCGGATACCTCGATCCACCTGCTTTGAAGCGACCGCTCTTCCTCACCTCCATCTTACCCCGCTGCTCGTATCCGTTCTCAAGACCGATCCCTCTCTCGCCTTTTGAAGCATCTCCGCGGTCCTAGATTAATCACAATTCGTCCACCATGACCTCCGCGTTGGAGCGGCAGTGTACGCTCCTCATCCACCAAGATGCCATTCCTGACGATGTCGATGAACTCAAGAACCATCTTGAATCAGGGGACCTAGAGTCGAAAGCAGAGGCCCTCAAGCGTGCGATTTCCATGCATCTATCCGGCGAGCCACTTCCAGGCATGCTAATGATGGTAATCCGCTACATACTTCCGCACGAGGACACCATTTGCGCAAGCTAGGCCTCTATTACCTTGAAATAGTAGACAAGCATGGACCAGATGGCAAGATGCTACCGGAGATGATTCTCGTCTGTAATATGGTCCGTAATGAACTCGTGCATCCGAACGAATACACGAGGGGATGCGCACTTCGATTTGTTTGCAAGATCCATGATGCTGAGATTTTGGAGCCTCTTGTTCCTGCTATACGTCAGAACTTGGAGCATCGCCACAGCTTTGTGCGTAGGAATGCAGTCTTGGCTGTCCACACAATCTTCGAAAGTTCGAGTTTCTTATCCCAGACGCCCCGGAGTTGGTCGAAGAATTTTTGCAAGAAGAGGGTGATCTCGCCGCAAAGCGTAACGCATTCGTCATGCTTTGTCAGTCTGATCAGGAACGCGCCGTTAACTACCTCAATAGTAACATTCAACATGTTCTTGTTTGGGGTGAGACCCTCCAGCTGTCTGCGTTGGAGCTTGTGAGGAGAGTTTGCCGCGCAAACCCTATGGAGAAAGGTCAATACATCAAGGTTATTTTCACTCTTCTCCAGAGTCCCTCTGCAGCCGTGGTCTATGAGTCTGCTAATACTCTAATCTCCCTATCTTCAGCTCCAACTGCGATCCGCGCTGCGGCCCAATGTTATTGCCAACTACTCGCCTCACAAAGTGATAACAACGTGAAGCTCATCCTGCTGGACAGAATCATCGACCTCAGAGGGTCACAGACCGCCGTGCTGCAGGAGCTTGTCATGGACATGATGCGCGCGCTATCTAGTCCCAACATGGATATTCGTCAAGACTATTGAGTTGGTTATGGACGTAGTGACCAGACGTAATGTGGAGGAGGTTGTGGGTGTTCTACGCAAGGAGCTTGTCAAGACAATGTCAGTCGAATCTGCGGCTGAGAAGGAAACAGTTTCAGAATACAGGCAACTGTTAATCAAAGCAATCCACTCCGCTTCGGTTAGATTTCCGGACGTAGCAGGGCCCGCTGTGAATGTACTGACGGACTTTTTAATTGATTCGTATGGAGAAGCTGCTGTCGACGTGATCACATTTGTGCGGGAGATGTGTGAGAGGTACGAGAAACTTCGTCCGGAGGTTTTGTCAAGGGTCCTTTTTGTGCTCCCCTCCATTCGCGCTGCAGGAGTCTTGCGTGGTGCCTTATGGGTATTGGGTTCATACAGCGAAGAGCCTCAAGACGTCAAGGAAGCTTTCAAAGCAGTACTGGCTGGCGTCGGTCGTTTGCCACTCACCACCAAAAATGAAGAGGACGATACTGAAAAAACTGAGTCCAATAACGATGGCGAGCAGGATGTTCACCCAGCTCCGAAAGCTACGCGGCCCACTGTGCTCTCCGACGGAACTTACGCATCTCAGATTGCGGAGACCGAGGTTCCAGCGGTGGGAATGGCACAACTGCTGGTAGCGAAAAGTCCGGGCCCGCCATCCGCTCCTTGCTGCTAAGCGGAGATTATTCCGTTGGTGTTGCTGTATGCACTACGCTGACGAAACTGATTCTAAGATTTCAAACTTTCGACAACGCGCCTGCCATGTTCATCAACAGAGTCAAAGCAGAGGCCATGTTGGTGTGTGCGTCATTACTTCGGTTTGGAAAATCTAGCTCGGCTGCTCTTCCCATGGATAATGGTTCTGCAGAGCGAATTATCGCATGCATTAAGACCATGAACTCCGACGTGGCCGGAGACGTATGGTTAGAATCTAGTCGAGACGCATTCAATGAGGTTATCCGCGTTAGTGAGGAGCGAAAGGAGAACGCAGCATTGGAGAAGGCGAAAAAGGACCAGACTCCAGTCGAGGAGGTAATTGACTTTCGTCTTCTGCGGTCCAGACGTGCAGCCACAATTGCCGACGGAGACGTGGACGTGGACGAAATGGCCCTGACTACCGCGACTACAGGATCGACCACCTCAAAAGGTTTCCAGCTCTCAAGAGTGACCCAACTTACTGGCATGAGCGATCCAGTTTACGCGGAGGCTCACATTGCTGTCCACCAATATGACATTATTCTCGATGTTCTAGTCATTAACACTACGCAAGACACCTTGCAAAATCTCACTCTTGAACTTGCGACAATGGGGATCTTCGACTTTGTGAGCGCCCGCAGTCTTACACGCTAGGTCCAGGAGACCGAAATAATATCAAGGCAAACATCAAAGTTTCGTCGACAGAAACGGGAATCATTTTTGGCAATATTGTTTTTGCCGGATCCGGAGCGAATTCTGGTTGCGTGATTCTTAATGATATCCATGTGGATGTAATGGATTACATAGAGCCAGGAGAAGTTACTGACTCAGAGTTTCGGTCTATGTGGGCCGAGTTTGAATGGGAGAACAAGGTCGCCGTTAATACCGCCTGCACAGACCTGACGCAGTTCCTAGACTTTATCACTGAGTGTACCAACATGCGGTGCTTGACACTGCGCGGGATAGAGGACGAAAGCGGGTACTTGGCTGCCAATCTGTACGCGAGATCAGTGTTTGGAGAGGATGCATTGGTAAACCTCAGCGTGGAGAAAGCACCTGATGGATCACTGGCAGGGTACATTCGAATTCGCAGCAAGACGCAAGGAATCGCGCTCAGCCTTGGGGATAAGATAACACTTCGGCAGAGCCAGAAATCTATCGCCAAGTAAAGAATCGTGAGCCCTGCGGAGACAAATATATCTTGTTTCGCCGGTTGGGTACGGCCGTTGTTTGTTGTTTGTCCTGCGTTGATCTCCCCTCGCGGATGTAAATGCTGCAATTAAGTTTAGAAAGAAGCCGGATTTCAGTGGCAAAGCAAAGACAAGTACTTCGACGCTCGGATTTCTGTGCTCACCACTTGCAACTTTCTCATTTCCGAGACACTTCCATTCCCTCGTTGCTGGCTTCAGAGAACCGAACATGAGCCTCAACGTATGGGAACAGCACCTCCCTCCGATTTCTTTGCAAGGCTGCAAGATCCTTTCCTAGATACTAGGAGAAGCAGAATTCCTTGTGACGGACTGAATGTGAGGAGCCCGGTGAAATGGTAGTAAAGTCAGGAGCAGCATGCTTGCCTGGTGCACCTTGGAGCGGCAGACGAAAATTAGTGCTGGACCACGCCCCGATCCTTACGGCGATCAATAACCGCACGAGGCCGGAACACGAGCGCTTTACTATACCATCTCCGCGCGGTCAAATTTACTTGCCCCTGCAATGCAGTACGTAATTCTGCTACAACCCACCACTCGCGAACCGATATGCCTTCTCAACGCCTCCCCTTGCTTCTAAAGTACTTCCCAGCTCATTTCCTTATGGTGGCATTCTGCGGCGCAATGTAACAGTCTCTACTCTGCAGATGGGGCCCTTGAATCCCGCCTCTTCCGGGCTGTCATCCGCTTCCCCACCTGTCTCCAATCCTCCCACCCCGCCAGCCTCCGTCAGCCGTCCCATCTTAGATCTCCCCACCCACCTGGAATGCAAAGCGGACCCCCTCTGGCACCGCCTCCATCTCCAAGCCTGTAATGCTCGACAGCCTCTTTGGTCTCGCGCTCCACATAGGCTCCATCTGCGCCGTACTATTTGCACCTGGACCGCCTTACACAGAGCGTCCTTCACCCTGCCCCTCCCGCCGTACAATCCAACGCTCCCTCAACCCCCAGAAGACATCTCCATACGTCAGATGCGGCCCCGCTCAAGCTCTCCTCAGTGGTACCCCTCCCACGGTTACTATCCAAACCGGCCTCGCGCTGTTTCTACCGGTGCGAATCTTCAGCGGCCCCGACGTCGCGTTGCTCTTCGCTAATAGCTCCGCAGTATCCGTCCTCGTGTGCATTTCTTCTCTGCTCCCTAAATCTGCTCCAACCTTAGTCTATTTTATGCTACCCACCCGCTCTGCTAAGGTCCAACTAGCCCCTGTATCCACCCTGGATTACCACCACTGCCGTCCCTCACTGGCCCCCACCACTGCTCGTTACCAAATCCCCCCCCGGGAAAGCTCCAATCCATCACAGACTCCGCTACGCTTTCAATTGAGCTGCTGACTTGTACAAACAAATCTGCAGGACTGGACATTCTTCCTGCGGGCCCTTTCTGGATGCTCCTCATACCAAGTTAGAGAAGCGAATATGAAAGTTACTGCCGGGAATACAGATCTCAAGGCCGTTGCAGTCTGCGGTCACCTGAATCATCCTGTCGATCTGTTGGAGCAGCTCTGTGAATGCACCGAGTCGGATTTGTTTTGATTCTTTAGCTCTCTCGTTTGCTTCGCTTGATTCTTTATTTTCGTCTCTACGCTATGGAAGGGAGGCTTTATTTAAATGGGTTCATTTCGTTTTTGGGAACGAAACGCGTAGACTGTTTGTCTCTCGAGTAGCTCTTTTGTCTGCTCTCTTCTCCTTTAGATGCGCTAATCTTGCTTCGCGTTTGTTCAGACCGTGCTGAGCGTGCAAAATCTGGCTATTAATGTCCTAACCTAACTTCCATCTGCTGTTTGGCCTTCTCTTCCCCTGTGATATGCGCTGTGTAACCCCGACACATTTCTACCCCTGGACCGCACCAGTGATTTCGATGTTGCAGACCTTAATAGTGATAGATTTCTTCTTTCCCTTCCATCCATGTACAGTATTGCCTGAAATATTAGTCTCGGTTCAGATTATTGCTGATTACCTCTGGCCTTCTACCTTAACTCGTCCGAGCAGCGTTTTCGAATTTCAGTCGAATACCAATAGTTCCGGTTTGTGCGGGTACTGGAACGGGTTATTTATTCTAATGGTTTTTTTGATTTTGATTTTGTTTATCTTTTCTGTTCTTTTGTTTCTTTTTGTTTTCATTGTTTTCTTTTTCTTTTTCTGTCTGGATCCCGTATTTAGATGGTGGAATTTTCTTCTAGTCCCCCCTTTGTCCTTGTTGGAGTGGGTGATGGTTCAGCCGTCGCCTGGAGATGTTCTTAGTCTTCTAGTGTAACCACTACCTGTACGGTTCAGGTTTTTGAATACATTAAAAGATTCCCCCCTCTTTCTTTTTCTTTTTCTTTGTGTTTCTTCCTTTTTTAAACTTATTTAACCCTCGTTCGTTTCCTACCGCTACCAATTAAATCTACCAATCCTTCCCTCTGACTCAATCCTTAGTAGCCGTGGTGGTCTCTCTGCGTCCTTAGTGGCTCCGCAGGCCTTCGATCACCCCCTTTGAGTACCAGGAAGGTTTAAATTTTAGCATTAACTGAGGTTATTGCCTCCTTGAACTTCGAGCTAAGCACCGAAAGTCCAAAGAGACAAGGAACAATTGCAGTATAATGGGTATTGCCCCCTTGAACTTCGGTAAGCACACCGCAAGTCCAAGGAGACAAGGGACGCCACTGCTTTGAGAAAAACAGCCAAGAAAAGGCAACGTGGGTGTTTTGAGAGTGCTGGAGTGTTTGCGTATTGGGGTGTTGGTTGTGGGATTGTGGTGTACTAGGGTGTGGTCTTCTGTGGTGTGGTCTTCTGCCCCCAAGCGACCAGCCTTTATATAGAAATTCGCAAATCTTGAAAATGCACAAATTGGTATTTAATTCCTAGCAAAACATAGAAATCAGCCCTTAAACTCCCCTATTTGCCGGTTTTCAGACGCCCCCTACTGTAATTTTGTGCAGTGCACGCTACTTATGGCTCAGAGCCATGCATAGTACTTTACATGGCTCTCGTATCCCAAATTTGTGGCATATACAATACCTGTACATGGCTCCTAGGACCATAACTTGTGGCCGTTGGACACCGGCCACCATGAGCCACATAAAAAATACACTTATTACTGGAGACCGCTGTATGGGCCTAAGGGGACCCGAAAGCATCTGTATGGGCTCGGAAGGACCTTTTTTGCCTACAGGGGTCCGAAAAGACGTATTGGAGCCCTCGTAGGTTCTAACATTTGGACCGGAAGGGTGATTTTAGACAAATATTTCACCCAAGAATGTAGCAGTAGTCCAAGATACCTGGGAGGTCTGGGCTCCCCTAGGCATCTGGATTACCAAGATTCCTGGCAAAATGTCCAGGATTCTTGGATCAAATATTACCGATACTTATATTTATTCTCCAGTTTTCCTCGGAAACGAACCAGGATTTCCGGGTTTTCTCAATCAGCATCAGGAATTGGAGACGAAAATTCCTTCCATCATCTCAATTGCTGGAAAATATGCAGGAGTCTTGAGGGGTATATCTGAAATTCCAGGGAGCTCCCTGGAATCCTAGGGGAGTTTGTATCAATGCCTGGGTGCACTTCCAGGTTTCCTCGTCATATTTCCAGGAATTATGGGATTCATTATTGGTCCCTGGCCAGAACTGGTATGTGGAAACCATGTGCGTACTGGTATTTTTTCCATGACTTCTGGACTCAAAAAGGGGATTCTTGGGATGGTGAAGTGTAAATACAGAGAAACACCTACGAGTCCTAGTATTTTCTATCCCAGGACCCAGGTTGAGTTCTAGGATACTTCTTTATGCTACCAGTATTCCTGGAAAAATCTTGGGATCCCTTCGGACTTCTAGGGATTTTTTTGTGCTAACAGATTCGAAATATATATATGAATAGCCTGTTCGATGCTCACAAAAATCCAGGGAAATACCCCAGGATTCTCGGATCTTGGACCTCTTGCCCAAGATACCTGGCAGTAAATCCTGGGGCCAAGTACCAGGATAATTTTCCAGGAATACCTGACCAGGATTGGCCTCAGCCGAACGCATGATTCCTGGGGTAAAATATGTCCTGGAACCTGGGAAAATTTCCAGGAATCCTGAGTGTATCCTGGAATTGGAAAATTAACGACGACCTGTTGCTGGCTTCACAGGGGCAGGTAGCAGTAGCGCGTACGTAGGCTAAGTAAAATAGGGATACTGATAGTAAAAGATTCTTTTATTGAGAAGTGCCGCGGTTGAACACCTTGGTGAGGCAAGGAACGGGTGCGTCGACGCTGTTCAAACTTCTCTCTGTCTTTTCTCGCTGGTGAGAGAGCGTAGTGAGGTGGCGCGCGAGAGGTATAACGAACGAAAACGGTACTGTAAACTTTCTTACAGTAACAATATGAAAACCTCTCGACCGTAGTGCGACACTCCCCCAGTTGTTCAAGTCGCGTGCGACTACAATGCTCGGTGAGCCATATATATAACGCTAAAATATTGAATGTAAATCACATAAAGAGAGCCAGCGCAGTTCATTGCTTTGGTCCATTTCAATAACTGCAAACGATCGCGAGATAGAACCCTGGTGGGGAATCAAATTCCGCCAATTCACCGAAGCGTGCACGCGTGCAAACTTGTGCACTTCCCACCACCAAACCCCAACGCTCGACGACGACGGCTGCTCGCCAGTTGACAAACGGTATAGCACACCATCCTGTGTTTAGTAAAGGTTCTCTGTGCAGTGGAAAAGGGTTGGCGCCTTCCGCACCGTTCTCGGTGGTGCAAACTTACACGGACTCTCCCCCCATCCATTTGCGGTAGAAAGATACCTTACGGGCGGCCCTTATATTCCGCCTCTCTTAGAGACCCTTACGACAAAGCTCCTCAGTAATCGGCCATCATGACGCAAAATCTAGAAGAACGGAAAGGCCAAGCAGTCAGGCAGCGAAACGTGATCATCAGGGGGCTTGAGGCTGCGAGGGAAACTTTGCCACTATCGCTATTCGAAGTTGTATTCTGGAGCAATTTTGGAGGTCTTTTGTGATCGTGGACCGCTCGATCTCGCAAGAGAGATATGTTGCAGAGGATAAGGTAGACGGGCTAGAAATGTAGCTTGATGAAAGCGATTTGGATGAGTGGGGGATAGATGCGATGGTTTTCAGCGATCAATTGAGCTCTGGCAGATACTAATCATCTAAGGATAATTGGTATGCGTGCAATGGAAAGGTGAAGGATGCTTACAAATACTGTATGGTTGATGAGGATTCACTAACCTTGTCCGAGTTTGCGAGGGGGCAGATCGAGTTACCGACGGCCATAGTTGGGGGCAGGGATCGTATCCGAGCTATTCCGGAGTTCTGTAAAGTGTCGAGTGCGGATGCGGCGGGGGTTCTGACGAAAATCAAGGGTTTCTGTCGGGCGTATACAGGAGTTGCAGTACTGATGGGTGGCCCTGGGGCAGGAGAGAGCAGGATAATTTGGAGAGCTTCCGGATGTTTGGAGTTGGAAGTCCTTTTGTGTCGAGTAGTCACTTTGATTGCATACCTGCTGCGAACTTTAACGAAATGAGGGGTTTGCGTGGTCTGAAAGATGCTGAGATCCTCAAATGTTGATTCGAAAAACTGAATTTCCACTTCAGTAGCTTGAAGCAGGTTAGCCCAGTGCTTCGGGCGAATAGATTGAGGGTTAGTTTCCGCAAGCCCCGTAACAGGGTGCAAATTCGAAACCAACAATTTTCAGTTTCATTCAAATAATAGAATTCAAGAGTGATATATACATCATCAGGTTGGTTAGTGAGCGAGGTTCCCGCGTAAATAACTACGTTAGTATCAATAAAATTACAAGGTTGATCCTGGATTCGGTCGACAGCTTCGCGATTAGGCTGAGTGCGGATTCGTTGAAGTTTAGTGCAAAACCGTAGGCTCAGCTATAGCAGGTAGTTGTAGCGGAGCTATTTGAGCTCCATTCGCAGTAGATGGAAGTAAAGTCAAGTTGTCTCTCTCGAACGGACTATCCATTGGTCCGGTTGTATTTCAAGTTGCCCAGTAGTGATAAGCTCTCTGAGAATTGTTTGGCTCATGGAGATGGGAAGTCCATCTGTAAAGTTATTGTTGCTCCTGATGAAGCCAATATCCGATAATATCTTGTATCGAATTCATTCTATAGATGCTGCAATGTGGATTTTTAAGCGCTCACGAAAAGATCTTGGTTGAACTGCGGTTCAAACTTTTGTTGAGGCTGGCCGGGTTAAGCCGGCCGCTCTAAACAAGGGTTTTCATAGAACTAGAAATAGCTGTATAATAAAGTAATCTGTAGTTTAAAAGTAGCTCATGCGAAGGATTTCACGTAAAATAGCCCGCAAGATATCGCAAGTAGCGCTTTAAGAATTGTAGTTGGCACGAATAACATACTCAGACATAATTTAAGGCGTACCTTGGTCCAGGTGGCATGGGATAGCAAGTAAACTCTTGATTGGTAGAGAAGTGATATAGTATCCCAGTGTGCAACCCGCCGTAACTATTCCAATTGTACCAATGTGGTCAAACGTTGTGTTCAGAACTGTAAGAAAACAAAATAACAGTAAAGTGCGTAGTAGCCCTGCTTGTAAGGTTACTAATGTTTTGAATCTACAGTACAGTAGATGAAGTAAATTAGTGTAATGCTGTTAGGCCTGTGCGGTACCACGTCACAAAGGAAGATGAATATGTGGAATACAAAATTAATCCCCCTTACATAAAACAATCGCCCCGATTCTTGAGGTTCTGCTCGTAACTATTCAAAAATCTTGAGAATTCTTAAGATGTGATTCGGGAAGCCACGAGTAATCGTGATCTCCGCACCCCTTCCATTTGACAAGTTGTTTATATTTTTTAATACGTTCTTTCTTGTGAGCGAGTATAGATTCAACTTCGTATTCCCCATGTCCATTTTGAAAATCGAGAGGTGGCAGAGGTGGAATTATCAAATTCTTTGGTAATCCATGGTGTCTGTTTACATGATTCTTGAACAGCGGAGCCATTTCAGGAGCATCTGTGTTTGATTTCGTTCGTATTGTTCTGATCATCTTAGAAAGTCAGTCTACCACTGTCAACGCGATGTTGTTTCCATCTTTCGGCTTTGGGAGAGTTGTGATGAAACCCATGCTTATGTTGGTCCTTTCAGTTTTCGGTGGCTCTATTGGTTTTAGAAGACCTGAAGGCTGCCTATTTGCCTATCGTTCTCTGGAAATGGCAGATACGAACGTACCGGACTACATCCGATCCGAAATTCTTCCAATAAAACTTTTGTGATATTTTCTTTATATTTTACCTTATTTCTAAGTGTCCCGTGTTATGCGTGCAATGAAATTCGTGCAGGAACTTGATTCTAAAATGTACCTCTGGTACAAAGATATTATTTTCCAAGTAGAAGCATCCCTCGACGTTCAAAGAGTGCTTTCAGGTCTTGATAATTGGTTATGATGTTCCCATCCCTAATTTAATATTATGACAACCCCACTAACTCAGTGTTCGTGAATGACATGGTCGAAATGTTATTGGATTCTGAGGATTTCTTGGTAATGACTTCTTGGAGTAATGAATTGTTCCGGTAATCATGTGACGGCACATATTGTGGTTGCCTCAATAGTGCATCCTCCACCACGTTTGATTTTCCTGAGATGTGGATCATCTTGAAGTAGAAATTAACTAATCTTTCCAGCAATCTCAATTGTCTCGGCGACAATTTTTCTCGGGTGTATATGTATCTTAGGGCATATTGATCCGAGTGGAAGGTGAATGAACTACCGTAAAGGTAGGCTCTCTACCACTTGGGAATAAAATGGCCAAAAGTTCTCTCTCATAGGCTGCATTCTTTTGCTCGGAATCATTATGACTTCTCGACGCAAAAGCGACCAGTCTTCAATAACTTGACTCTTTCGGTTCCAACAATGCTTCAATTGCGTACTGTGACGCATCTGTGGTTACGTAGATAAGCAGTGTGGCGTCGAAATTTCTGAGAGACGTTGCACTACAAAGTGTTTGCTTGAGGACTTTGAAGGCATCATCCTGCGGGCGACTCCATTGGAAATTGACGTTTTTAGTCAATTAAGTTACAGGTTTAGCAGCATTGAATGGCCGTATATGAATATTCGGTATTAATTGACAAAACCAAGAAAAGACTGTACTTGTTGCTTATTTTTCGGTATTGGCCATTCCATGAATCTACTTATCATATTTTCGTCAGCAGAAATATCGCTTTGAGAAATGTTGTGTAGCAGGTACTCCATTTCTGTAACTCCAGAAACGAATTTACGTAATTCGCCAAAAAAATTTTCTCTTCTGAGGTTTTTGAGTACAGTTCGAATATAATCTAAGTGATCTTTTCATGTCCTACTGTAGATGAGAATATCAACCAGATAAAAGATCACAAATGGGGCGAGCTGGTTTTTGAAAATTTTATTTATTAGACTCACGGAAGTTGCTGCGGCATTGGTGATTCCAAACGGCAGAACAAGAAATTCAAAGTGCTCGTATCGCGTTCCGAAGTCGTTAAACGGAATCGAATCTTCGTGTAGTCCACTCTGGTGATAACCAGATATAAGATCAATTTTGCGAAAGTACTTTGCTCCTTTAAGTTGATCGAAAATGGAGTCAATTCGTGGTACGGGTACCTGTATTTTACATTAAGCCGATTTAAGGCTTTTTAATCCACACACATCCGTGGACTACTATCCTTCTTGCTCATGAACAGAATGGGAGCTCCCCGGGGGCTCTTACTAGGTCTTATAAACTCAGTTCGCAGTAGCTCGTCCTACTGTTTTCGGAGTTCTGACATCTCTTTGTCAGAAAGTCTATAGAGACCTTTCTTCTGTGGTTTTGCTCCTTCCTCCAATTCTATTTCAAAGTTATGTTTCCTTGTTGGCGACAAAACTTTTAGGAGCTTCTCGTTAGTTCAAGCCAAATGCGCCTCGAAATAGCTTTTATGCAGTGAAATTGAAGTCTTTCGGAAATCGCTCCTAGCCCGTTAAGTATTTACCAATCAGTTGGCTTTTGAAATAACCCAGCATTCCGTGCTTGTCTCGAGTTGTTTTAGCTTTAATTTTTAACAGCTTTCTAATGTTAAAAAAATCAGTCAACGCAGTAGATTTGAAGCTCTGTATGTCCATTTGCTCAGTGAAAGGCAAAATCCTGGTGGAGCGCATTTCGAAGCTATTTGACTCGAATACTGAGTACTTAAGGCCGGATGGTCATGCAGAAAATAAATACCAAGCCATCAGACCATCTATTCAACATGTCCGTTCAAATCTCGATCATCCTCGCTACTTATCCTTCCACCTCAGTCAAAGTCAACTACTCTGTTCAGTCGTCCGCGTTTTCATTGTGTCACTACATCACTACAGTCACTACGTCTCTCAGTGTGCTTTTCCATCTGTCTCCCAGTCTCACCTTCTACTAGTCTCTCCGTCTCTTATTCCCTCTGTCTTTCAACCTCGTCTTTCCGGCATCCTTGCTTGCCGTCATTTTGCCCAGTATTTTCATAGGGGTTAGGTTTGCTCGCTACCTCTGTTTACTGCGGCTGAAGTGTTTCGTGTGCCGGGCTATATAACCAGCACTCAAGCGCTCTGTGGCCGAGATTAGTCGTTACTACTGTAACAAACCTAAAAAGAAATAAGAAGTAAAGTATCGAAAGTATAAACTCATCATAGATATCATTAAAATCCCATAAAATTCAAGTTCCAGCGAATTTTCTCAACAGCACCTGCTCCTCAAACTGCAGCAAGTTTGCATTAAAGATTGAGCTCAATCAGCTCACCCAAAGATTGGTCAATCCCTACAGCTCCCTGTAGAAAGGAGCAAACCAAATCAGCACTCGCGCTTGGCCTCTCTTGGGTCCTATCGCTTCCAAAACAGCCATTACTTTCAATTCGCACCTCGCAAATCTCCCATCCCCTCCGCGCGCCGTATTCGACGCAAATTTCAGTGTCGATCTGTAAGACAAAGCCTCAGAGATGGGCCATCCACTGAGCTCGTAGAGGCGAAGGAACTAAAGCGTTATGGTCATCCTAAAATACCTTCGGTAACCAGTTGAGTGGCTCATAATGAAAGAATTAGGCTAAGGAAAGTCTGAAAGGTAGATACAGGCAAAGATTCAGTGCGTTTAGAACCGAGCTTGGGGACCTTGGACGAAGTTGAGAGGATGTAGAGTGAAATTGCAGCCAGTATTATTATCCGCAAGAATTTATCCGTGAATCATCGGTTTAGACGAGAAGATTGAGTTCATGCGTGAGCATTCGGATAAAATGGCATAAAGGTCGAGAAGGAGTGCGGAGCTAGAAGATACGTGTTTCCCGCGGGTTACGACGGACCTTTGGTCGAAGTTCCCGCAAGAAGATTTAGAGTCAGAGTCAATACTGCCTATGACTCATTAAAAGTCAGAGTCAATACTGCCTATGACTCATTAAAAGTCAGAGTCAATACTGCCTATGACTCATT
The DNA here is from genome assembly GCA_002205965.3 of Kappaphycus alvarezii. Taxonomy (NCBI): domain Eukaryota; phylum Rhodophyta; class Florideophyceae; order Gigartinales; family Solieriaceae; genus Kappaphycus; species Kappaphycus alvarezii. Next base: position 809,842 of record NADL03000012.1, read on the forward strand.
AAAAGTCAGAGTCAATACTGCCTATGACTCATTAAAGGAGAAAGCCAAAAAAAAGCACTAAAACGGAGGTGAAACGGTAACTAACATGGCCCAAATTCTTTAATCTTAGGAATTCAGGTGAATAGGGCGCAAGACGTAGGGAATTGTGTCCTTGCGTGGATGGCGCAGGAATGAGGACTCACGCATGAGATGAACCAGTATCAGGGGTGTGCAACTTTCTAAACGCCACAATGCCGTAATAGCTCTGCAGAAGGACAGAAAACTTAGCTGTGGATTTTAACGCCTGCACATGCGCAACCAGAACCCAATCCACGAAGTTGAACAAATCTGAATCGTCAATTCTACGCATCTTTCCCTAGCAATGCGAGCTTAAAGGGCCGAGGAGCTCAAAAGTGCCATCTTGCGGTGCGTATCGAAAGCGTTGTTTATCAAGGCGACGGTATCAGAGGGATCAAGTTGCGGAACTACTCCTAACATCAGTTCGAACGGCGAAGCTCATGCATAAGGCGTCGGTAGTGGTATCCATACAGAATACGGGGGAAATATTCCTCCGAATCCATTAATTGCGAATCCCATATTTTCCAGGGCTCTTTTGATTTTTCGTACTATCCGTTCGGCTCTACCATAAGACATGGGAGCGCAAGCGAGAATAATGTCCATATGATTCCATGTTTCTTCATGAAATGCAATGGCGGCAGCGATGTAGCATCCAACGTTTGGAGATAATAGTATTTGGGGACCAAAAGGTCATTAATTCGATCTCTATGAATCTGCGACGGTTTTGCCGACGAGTAGTAGTTTTAACTGAAATTGGTCAGAATTTCCAAAGCCTGACGGCTATGAGAAGATAATCCTCTGCTGCGTTTGATATCGGTAGAGGTCCGCGAAATCTATCGAATAAGTCTCGAAGATATTCGTCAATGAGAAATTCAACGTCGTGCGATACGGTAGAATAGGCCTCTTGTCCTGGAACCCTTCGCAACTTTTCACTTATTTGTGATTTTCGTTGTGCATCTACGGCAACCAATAACGGTCTGAGACAAATTTCTTTTTCTTCTCCTTGTCCCAGTGTCCAACATCGTCATGGAGGGTATTCAATAGCGCGATACTGTTCGTCACAAATGGTACAGATTTAGCCCGTTTTTGGTGCGTCTGAGAAGCTTTTGTTCCCAAATCATGAAGATTTTAGCCATAAATTTGATCGAACGGCGCTTGTCCTCATCGTCGTTCAGGATTTCAAGGCATGCATATGAAGGGCGAATTAGAGCAGGAGAAAAGCTCAAGTACTGAGTACTCCTCGACAGTTATGGAGTCCAATTCCGCGAACAGGTTTCCTTCATCTTGTTCAGTGCCAGGAGAGGATCTAGTAGGTTTTGCACGCGAAAGGTAGTCAGCTGCGCCGTTGCCCACGCTCGGCCTGTACTCTTCCTCGAACCAATAATCCGTAAGAAAGTCCATTCAGCGTTCGATACTTCGATGAAGATCGTTTTTCTTGAATGCATAGCGAATGGTATGATGGTTTCTTATCATCTTGAACGGCTCATTTGAAAAAAGATAAACAAAAAATTATTTAAATCGAAAACTGTGGCGAGCTCCTCCATCTCATAGGCGTATTAGCTACGCTTTTCTGCATGCATTTCTTCTGCCTTGCGTAACGAACGGGATGAATTTTTCCTTCTCCTCTTTTGGTCCAGAACAGCCCCAATGTCAACATTAGAAGAGCCTGTAAGATCCTGTTTCCATGATTCAATGGGACTCGAAATATCCCAAATAGAATATGACCTCTATCTTGAATAGTAGCCAGCGATCTGCCTTCCTTTTGCGGTTCAATTGCGGAAATGTACGTATAAATGAGACCTGCAATACTTTCTCGTCACGATGATGACTGAAAATGACCAAGAAGACGACGCAGTGGTAATGAACACAGTGTATAACATCTTTTCGATTTTTCGAGGGTCAATTTATATTTGTAGAGGCGAAGTCCGAGAACCCCTGTTGTGGGTCGGAATAGGGTCCTTTATCTCGAAGAAATGTTTCGTTGGAATGGATGCAAAGCGAATTTAATCTATAGTCCAGGTGACTAATCTCTGTAGCGAAGCAAGCCATTAATGCCTCCCTGCGTCTATTTCTTCAAGTGAGCTAGTCGATCCCTCAGCTCGTTACGCATTTTCTCGTCTTTTCTTTTTCATCAGTAGTTCTTCACTGGTAGGATCTCCGTCCGATCTGGAATATTTATCCTCGCAGATAGCCAGGACCGCTTCTTCTTCCGAATAGTGCGACGACACCGGATCGGAGTTCAAATCAGACTTGAATTCTTCACCGGGGGTCCGTAACTTTTCGCCCTCGACCAGTTTATTCTTAGTCGACTTAGCGTAGATCGGAAGCACCATTTCTTCTGAAGCAATAGTTAAACGAACACTCTGCGACCCGAATTCCATGTTTGCACACATATCTGTGAGCATGGAGAGACCGGTTATGATGTCGAATGGGGACTTCTCGACCATAAAGAAGTCTAATTTGACCGCTTTGTCACTGAACATCGTCGGGACTTGACAAGCATCCGACATGGGAAGAGGTCTCATCATTCGCAACAGTGATCCTTCTAGACGTATAGTTCGGCGTGAGCTATAGATGTATAAATTTTCAGATGAAATGAAGCCCGATACGGGTATGGAGTTTAGTGGAGCCCAGACCTTGGTACCGTAAATTTTTATCTGATTCAACTGTAATAAACATAGACGAGAATTCAAAACGACTGCGATGTGGGAAACAGACTGTCTCCCAAGCAACTGGAGCATAAACGCAGAAGCTACGTCAGCGTATCTTCTAACAAGCTGGCCAAGTGTGAAACCACAGTTGGCGTTTGCAAGCTCTCGAACAAGGTCATATTTGCCGACGTTTCCCTGTAGCTTGTTTGAGTTCTTCACGAAGTTTGATTTCTTCGCCTTCCTTTTACGGCTCATAATTGGAAAATTTTCCGGGAATAGGGCTTGGCCTGCCTTCATAGCGCGAGATTGGGGTCAAGTCATGGGGAAAGAGATTGGAATCCTGACGGGGATCTCTCGGAATTGACTCTCCGTCGGCGTTTCTCTTCGCGAAATTGACGCCTTCATCCTGCGACAAATCGGTCTTAGACGAGTCTTCTTGGAGGACTTTCACTCAGCCACCTGCCTCCCTGTCTACTTTTCTTCTCAACGGCCTCCTCGCGATCTGCGTCTTTCTTCCCTTGAAGACTAGCAATTAGCCTCTGGATGACCTATCTTTCCACAAAGGAACAGCAAGTATGACCATGCGCGTTCTTTTCGCAATTGATTGCGTTATGGACAAGCTCATTGAACTAAGAGCATTAGCGGACCCAATTGTTCTTCTTAATAGCTAGAAATGGTCCAGCCCCTTTCTTTGCCCTAGTCTTCTACAGGAAAATCGTCAGCCTTGAGAGTAATTCGGCTATAGAATCCCTCTTATCTTCAATATACCTCGAACTCAAATCCGAGAGATTCAGCAGCATTTCCGGCGGAACTTCGGCTGTACGATTCGAAGGATCGGTAAATGCTACCCGACTCTAGTGAAAATCTTTCAACGCTTTGACAACTCCTAAGTGCTCTCTAGGTCTCTGGAATACCAAGAACTATAGCTGCTCCTTTTTTGACAGAGACTGGTACGAAGAAGTCCCAACCTTGCGACCTTGTCGAAGCTATCCTTCTCGTAGAGTCGATCTATCTCCTTCAACGACCCAGGGATGCTTTCTAAAGCTTGATGAATCATATCCTAGGTGTCTTCTTCTTTGATAAATTCGAAGAAGAACTTCTTCTTCACGGCTATGTGGTTTTTCGCTTCTTTTTTCAGATACTTATTACGAGCAAAGGTGTCGTAACAGAATTCGAAAGCGCCGCCATCTACATTTCCGAAGAGATATTACTTTTTTCTCCCCAGCTCGAAATCGCTCGTGCCGTCGAACAATACCGCGCTGGGCCGGAAGTTTCAATACTGCGCAAGAGTAACATGATGGGAGTGGATGAGTAAGTTAGTACTGTAGGTAGGGAAGACATTACTATATGTAGAAAGGGGGTAAGTATTCCCACTGACTCAATTTACAGCGGCTGAAGCTTTTCATGTGTCGGGCTACATACCTGGCACACGAGTGCTCTGTGTCCAAGAATCGTCGGTAGAACTGTTCAGCACCTAAAAAATAAATAAAAATGAAAGGTCACAAGATAAAAATGACAGTAGCGGACAGTAGTAATTCATTACAGATACCTCTAAATTCGCATAAATTTCATTCTCTAGTGAATGATCTAAACAAGGTGATCCTAGGAAGCAGGAGGTTTGTGTGGTGTGTTGTGCTTTTATCCCCGTCACTAACGGGTGCACTATTTACGTAGAACTCTTGGTGCCGCAGATGGTTCCAGAGCCACATTCGGCGAGGCCCGCAATAATTAAAGATAATTAAAATACTGCAGAAAATAATAGAAAAACGACTCTAGAGTACAGTAGCTGAGACATGTAGAAAACTGAGAAAGATCTTCATTCAAGTAGCAAAAAAGTTAGGTTGGTTTTTATTACCCTTCAAGAGCCATAAAAACCAGCCCAGGCCCGGCAGATGTTGATTGCTCCTCAGTTAGAAGCCCAGAGTACCGAGTAAATCTGACCTGGTTGGTGGTATATGAAATCAATGCCCCCCTCATACCCTCAAATCCTATCTGTATACCTTTCGCCTCGAAACTGAAAAGCATCAACTCTTCCCTAGCCGGCCCAGCGACTGCAGCCAAACATCCCAAGTTGCCCCGCGCGCGGTGTATTCTCCGCTCTGAACACACCTTGATTCAGGACAGCTAGAGCCTTCGGGACTGCTACATCCGTGTCACTACGAGCGGAGGTTTGTACGGCTTCGGAGCCGTCCGAAAGAAATCTCTATGAGGACCAATAGGATGACAAGGACCATCCAAACCGCGAAGAAGTAAGCGCGGAGAAGAATCAGCCTCATTACTTAATGGCAAACGCCAGCAGCTCGAAAAAGCGCGGACGAACCTGTTCCCCTCGAAAATGCAGTTATCCAGGCCAGAAGTGCTCTTCCTCCTACCCGTACAGTACCCCCGAGCATTTCATCGTGGATAAGCTCCCTGGGATTTTGAGTTTACAGAAGGTCGTCGTCTTCTCGAGAAGAACCGACATAATCAATATCCAGAAGTCGGGAGTACAGGGAGGGTCCATATCCGACATGCGGTTTTCGCATTTAGTTCGGGGACACCAAGGAGAATATTAAGTGTCGCCGGATGTATTTCAATGGGACTTGGAGGTCGTTTATGCCTGGAATATCCCAAAAAAGTTGGCCTCGAAGGATTTTGACCAGCGTATCTACTGGGATCTATCTACATAACTTAGCTGACGGAATCTATTCCTGACCAGGATAATCACCTGGAGTTTCTGGAGTTCCCATCTTCGATAATCTCGGAATTAGTGGGAAGGGCCCGGCATGGTGTCCATGACAGCTAGATAGTTAAATATGTAGTAAAAGCGGGCACAGGGAGTAAGGCTTCTGGCGCCTCGTATGAATAGCTTGTCGGGAATTCCTACCCCTTATGGTTTACCCAGTACCCAGAACGAGCTGCTTTCAAAATACGACACGGTCCGAAAAAAAGAGATTGGAAAGCAGACTAATTAGCCTTAGGCGTTAAGGCATTGCCATGTGCGACCCAAATCAAGTCTCGTGTATTAAATGTTCGTACTTCTACACCCCCACTTTCCATGCGAGCAGCTGCATCTTAATATAGACCCTCGTCGGCGACGCGCTAACATAACCAGCATCTATAGCCGTAAATGAGCTCCCGAAGAATTGTTTAATAGTCTACCCAGATCTAACGGATCCATTATCGGTCTAACTCCGAACAGGAGTTCGAACGGGGAGTCACCTGTCTCAAGTCCTTGGCGGCAGTAGCCATAAAGAACTCGGGGAAGTCAGTGTTACTGATCGTATGGTTTACCGTACACAATCTTCTTTAATGCATTCTTGATAGTGCGCACCATCCTTTCTACGCAAACATTTGACATCAGCTCATAAGAAGGGACGGTGATCCACTCGAATCCGTTCTTGTTCATAAATTAGACGAGAGTAATGGTCGCAAAAATACAGCATTGTCAGACACAACTGTCTTCGGGGGGCAGGAAGGGAAGTGATCTACTTTTCCAATAATGCGGTCACAGCTTCTGCGGATTCGATCTTCGTTGCGGCGGCAATCGGCCTGCCCGCCAGATACTCGATAGCTATGAAAATTAATTTGTTTCCAACCTCTGACCCTTGGAAGGGCCCAAAGAAATCTAGAGAGTAGGTCTCGAAGATATTCGTGAGCGCAATACTCAACGTATTCCGATAAGGGGGGATTTACTTGGCCTTTTGACATACACAGCAGCTTTTACAGTAGTTGTTAAGGTCTAGATGGAGCTAAGGTCACCAGTATCGGTCAGAAACGAATTGCTTTGTTGTCACCTTATCCCAGCGCCCAACTTCGTCCTGAAGTATCCTCAGGTTCCCTTGCCTGTCATTGATTCCTGCAGTCGTGCGGCGAACATTATTTGTACGGGTCAATAATTTTTTTCCCGCACTGTTTATTATTTTGCACAGTGTTTTGTCTAACTGCGCTCGGACATTTCTGTTCTTGAATATTATTCTCCTCGATGTAGCGACAGAAATCAACAAAATAACGTAGTCCCAGCACAGCTCACGGAATAGAGTGCAGCAAAAAGTTTTCCTTCTATGTCATTTGGGGCACTTCGTAGCTCTTCGTGAGCTACAAGTGAAAGGTAGTCTGCAGCCTTATTCCCTGTGCCCGGACTATATCCCACCTCAAATTCCTACTCGGCTCTAAATTCCATCCATCGTGACGGTATTCCATAGAAGCCACTTTTTTAAAGGCGAACTGAAGGGCATGATGGTCAGTTACGAGTTTGAAGGGCTCCGATGAAAGAAATTACTCTCGGAACCTCCTAAATGCACAGATGAAACAAAAGCTTCCATCTCACACGTGGAATAGTTCCGCTCGCCGAAGTACATATTGCGACTTGCATGTGCACGGGGTGTATCTCCCGGTCTTTTTCTTCTGAGAAATTAATACTCCCACGGAGACACTCGAGGAATCTGTTTCCACCAAGAAAGGCGCGTCGAAGTCGGGGAAGGCCAACGCAGATGGGCATGTAAGCTTCTCTTTTAGAACAATGAATAAATCCTTCATCTCTTCTGTCCAATTGAACTTCTTATCTGCGAAATCTGCGGCGTGAAGAGCGACAAGTGTACCTGCGAAGTCCTTGATAACGCGGCGATAAAAGTCGGCTAAACTGAGGAAACTCCGCATCACAGTAGTGTCAATTGGTACGGATTCCTCCTTGATTACACTGATTTTCTCTTTGTCGACTTCAGTTACATTCTCGTCTATTGAATGGCCGAGAAGCTTGACATTAGACTTTGAAAAGGCACACTTCCTGATTCTTAACTTGATATTGGCCTTTTTAATAGCTTTGAAGACAATGCGAAGGTGTAGAAAGTGCTCCTCGATTGTGTTAGAGAACAAGAAGACGTCTTAAAGATACATTCAAGCGAAGGATATAACTTTCAAGGTGTATTACATCGTTCGCTGGAACGCAGACGGAGCGTTCAGCAGGCCAAAGTGCATCACCTAGAACTCGAATGTGCCTAAGTGGCACAAACATTTAGTTACTTCGTCGCATTATTAACTCATGAGGGTCTGAACATACCCTGCAAGGAGGTCCAGGTTGTAAAGATTGAGCTTACCCTCAATTCATAGATTATTTCTTTGATCTTGTGCAGAGAACAGCGGTCAGCCTTCATTCGTCGGTTCATTGCGCGACAATCCACAAAAAGCGGGGGCTTATGTTATTATTGTTACAAATACGACAGTTAAATATCAGGCTGAAGAGTCTGGAGAGACAAGTTCTGCATCACGCATGTTGTCGATCTCCTTGCGTGCGATGATAATTATTATGTGGGGCCGTTAGAGAAATAGTTTTCTTTTTGGTGTTTTTTCAAGTATTTCTTACGATTAATCTTTCTTTATGGATATGATAAGAAAATAAAGAACGTCTGAGACTCTGAGTGATAAAAAATGCGATACAAATTGCGTAGCGTGGTTGAGGCGAGGAGACATTCGACGAGCACTGGATAGATAAATGTCTCTTTCTTCACCTCGAATACGTGTTTCGTAGGTGCCGATGCGGTACGAAGCTCCTCGATAGCCCATGCGACTAACTCGGTATCACGGATTGAGCTGTTTATGTTTCCTTGTGTTTCTTCGGGAAGATCAGCAAGGAAGGATCTAACCTTCCATTTCATCTCCTTTTTCTCTTTTTTTCAATCGCTTCTTCCATGTTGGCAGAAAACGTACCGATAGTTACTTATAAGAGTTTTTGGGAGTCACAATGTTTTTTTCCGGACCGCTGGACCAATATTTCTTCTGAGGTGTACGCGGAGTCAGGGCCAGCGTCAGAGTCGAAGGTGAGTCTCAACTAGGCTTTTAATTCTCTTCACTCTTCATCAGCTACCTCTGTGCTGCTTTTTTATCTCAATCCGAAGGCAGCATTACCTCCAAAGAGCAAATATTCATATGAAAGCTTTGGGTACCGAAGTCCTAATTTGCTCGAATAGCCGAGAGAATGGAGAGACCAATAATTAGATAAAATGGCGACTTCCCCGAAACCAGGTAGTCCAGTCTGACCACTTGATCCCTACATATTAAGGTGAGACGGGTGTTCAACAAGGGCATCGACCTCCTGCTCGATGTTTTTTGGGCTAGCATTGGGAATAACTAAGAGTCTTGCCGGCGATAATTCCATAACGTGAGGCGAGGATACGGAAAAAGCAATACTTTTCGCGTGAAAATCCTTCAAAGCCTTCACTAGATCGGCTTAATACCTCTATCCTCAGAATGACAAGATCTGGTGCAACTGATCATTTATAAATGAAACAGTCCTAAGTGATAAGAATTTTTCAATATTTTCGAAACCATCCTTGTCGTACAAAAGCTCAATGTTCTTCAAGTACTTTAGTACGGCTTCTCTCTCGAGGACTACTGAGGCTTGACGGATGATTTCCGAGGGCTCTTCTTCCTCGGCGAAATTTTCGGGAACTTCTCCTCGGCAATTGCATAGTTCCTGGTATCTTCAATCAGCTATCCATGATCTGCGAACGAATCGTAGTAGAACTCAAACACAGTTCATGCAGGTGTCCAAAGAAGAAACCTATCTTCTCCTCACTGGACTTACCGGCAATCGCAACATTGTCATATAAGGAGAAGAACTTATTCACTTCGCTATTCACGTCGTAAGCGACAGAATTCGCTCCGAGGGAAGAAGTCCTCCATAAGAGTACCATGATAAGGTTTCAATATGTGGAGGTGGACAAGGTAAGTGACCACGGGAAGAGAAGCGTATTTTTGGTGTTTTTTAGCCTTACGCCGGCCAATAACAGCCAGAAATGTTTGTATGGAACTCGCGAGTACGGTAGGACGTTCCAGGGCCACAAGTCGCAGGGAAAAAATTTAAAAAATAAATAAAATACTGTATAAAATAGTAAAAAATGACTCTAGACTACAGTGCTGACTGTAGAAAACGGAGAAAAAATCGTCTTACAAATAGCGAAAAATTTAGGTTTTTGGTGACCCTTCACAAACCATCAACAAGGGGTAAGGTGTCTAGCGAGGGCACATGAAAGAAGATGCCTGACTTTGAAGATGACTGGAACTGGGACCCACAGTGCTGCTCGTTCGGGTTTTTTGATGCTCTTAGGTGTAATTGCTTTTCAGTAATTTTAATGTCACGGGGGTGGTATTCGTAATAAATGTAACCGCTCTTTCTGCCGACTGGAGCTCAAACGACTCCTTTTCTCCATTAAAAAACTAGTTGAGCTTCTTTACTCCGCTGCGTTCTTCCGTAGAAAGAAGCGCATCGCGAAGAGACAGGGCGGCCGAAGGCCTGTCCGCGAACGTTTTTGAGGAATATCACTAAGTTGTAATTTTTCTACCTCTCAATTCGCTTTACTTAGCCCCTCAATTTGCACCCTATTTATCTCTTTAACTACGACACCCGCTGCCAACCCATCCTTACACGTGGCTTACCATCTCCCTTTCCTCAATTTTTGGTCAATCTCACCTCAACCGCCGCAAACTATCTCCCTACACTCGTCACTGCAAACCATCTATCCCCTCAACCACTTCACACCCTCCCTTTCCCTAAAACAGCGCAATCTCCTCCTCCATTCAACAACTGCACACTCCTCTCCCCCAACGCTCCCAACCATCACTCATCTACCTAAATCAAGTCCTCTTTGTCGTCGATTGTTACTGCTCTTGTTATAATTGTTGATTCTTTTTTTGAAAGTTGGTCATTTTTGTGTTGATGTGATTTTTGATTCTATTTTTGGACGTAGGTTGTTGTTGGTCACCACTTCTGCTGGATTGTTGGCTCCCCGTTAAAGAGCGGCTGATATTGGTCACTACGGCACCTGTAGTTATTGGTCTTAAGGATTTTCGCTTGTTATCTTCGTCATTCGTTCGTTGATGGCTGTATGATCTAGTTTGGGTTCTTTTTGGTGCCTCTGGAATTGGCTTTCTGCTCTCGAATAGCTGTCTGAGGCTCGCTGAAGTCCTTCTCTTGTGTGGAGTGTTGCTGAACCTAGTAGGGCAGTGGACGACAACTGCGTGTGATCTGGTTTCATCTTTGGTATAACGCTAATAACGGCCTGCGCACCACAGGTTCCATATGTTCAGGGATCAGCTCCTGCGCCACACACTTTGAGCTGCTGTTTGTGGGCACATGAATCAACCTTATAAGAAGTAAAGTCCCAAGATAGGTATTCCTGATGGCTAAACCTCCGCCCACTCGGATCTCGTTTCGCCCACAGAGGTAGCTTATCTCGTTTTACGTCATTTTTGCTTTGAAGCTCATTCAAAGATCGTGTTGAAGTCTGAGACATTTCTTACTGGGGTGATACATTTTGGCGGATGTGATTACTTTTGGACTAGCCGCTTGGTTTGTTCGGGAGAATCATGGCGAAAATTCTATAGGATGCGGACTGGTTGAATGCTATTGTAGATAGCTCCGGGTAACATATCAAGAACAGAGTGACAGCAACCTGCAATGGATCTTTGTGAAGTTAAACTGCTGAAATGCCCCTCTCCAGAGCAACAATGACGCTGTAACAGGGTTCAATACCCGAAACCTCCTCATGTACCGAGGTGATAGCGTTCGGAGTACACTTAACCCGTGACTAGTAGGGGACTAGCCGCCTAGGGTCGGAGTACCCTTGTAATTTTTCAGTCAAGATCAGAAGTTGGGTTGTGAAGCTAAGGGTGAAGGATTCAACTAAGGGGTATGCGTTTCGCCTAGGTACTTGGTGTAGCTCAGCGCAAAAAAAATTCCATTGGGACTCGCTTGATGTCAACGAAAAAAGTCTTCCACACAGCATGGTGGACCAAAGACAAGAGTTGACTCTCCGCAGTTCATGCGGACAATTTCAAACCAAAAGTTGACTTCCCTAACGATCGCCCAGAAGGGATTCACTATTTTATTCTGCTCACTTGATGCCTATCTGCAAGGCTCACAACTCAAGGAGTTGATCTCTGAAATTTTTCCTTCCTCAAGATTTTTTTGCTGAGGAGATCTGCGATCTTCTGGCTGTTTGGGTAGAATTTAGGAAGTTTCTTAACTACAGGTATCTTAATCTTGATATGCTCTTCTCGCGTATGGTAATTCTTACGCTCGCGCGCAGAATGTATAACGATGCTAAAGACCTTGCAAACCACTATTCGGACTGGCCAAATCATAGTTGCTGTAGGCTCCAAGGGCCAATAAGACCTAAAGATTCAAAGGAGATCGTGATCGTAACATCAGGCCTTGGAACGGAGGGAGCTATAATATGGTCAGCGGTAGTGGGCTGGTTCAAGACATTTTGGTGCGTCTTTACTACTACGATATAACTTTCTCTCGACAACGTAAGTAATTTAGGATGCTTTTTGTAGAACAGTACTCCCAGGTAGAAATTGAATACGGACTAGGTCCTCAATAGATGTTTCAATGCCTTTATAACTTTTTGTCCAGAAACGCAAAACTTTTTTATCTTGAAGAGGTGCACAAATATTAGCAGACGTCTCAGTAGGCAGTTGAGATGAATAAACGAGAGTATAACTCGTTTACTTGTCAAAAAAGTGTGAATAACTACCTAAAAGCGGTTAGCGTTTCCACTTCCGTAATAAACGGGCTGCATATTTCGATGGCTTTAGTTAAAATGTATAAGCTGCTCATCAATCTGTTAAGAAAGACCAAACATCCCATTGCGGCCATTCTCAAAAGATCGAAATTCTCCTGAACGCTTAATTAGGATATAACTGGTCGGGAGAGCCACTTACAAGTCACAACGCATTCGTTCAGCTTCCAGATGCTCAACGGTAGATCAGAGCCAGTATTACAGCTCGATGAAGAATCAATGATAGCAATCGCAAGGGGAAAACGTTTTTGACAGTCATCGGATGAGAAATTGGGTATCCATTACACTGGACAGGCTCAGTACATGGACGATCTCAAATAGGTTATGCCGAGGTGTCATTTCTCAACGTGTTATTGTATAAAGCCTTTATAAATTGCCTGATGTTTCAACTGCGAGGATCTTAATCATATGCTCAAGCACTGAAAAATCCCTTGAAATTTATGAAGGCTGAATCTACGAAGCTAGATTATTATGAGAAAAACGGCTTGAAGAATTACAAAGTACTAATTATTCTAGCGAATTCTTGGCAGCAACTTGACTTCACGGTTAGTGAAGACCGAAATAAGGCTGAAAAAAATTGATGTAAACATTATCCGTCCAGCGTGAGAGCGCATTATGATTTTGACAGTTCCTTGACACCGTTCCCTGTGCTTCTTGACCTACGTTGTGAATGTCGATTCAGACCCTTATCAAATCTTTGTTGTTATGACGTCTACCTCGGATAAAACTACTCCGCAAGAGAGCGAATGTGGATGTGGTGACTCGAGTCCATAGATTACTGTGAGAGGAAGCCTAAGGCCAAAGCGTATTGCGCTCTTCTGAAAAAAATCTCATGAAAGAACTGAAAGGAAATAAATTAACTTTTTTTTATGACATTTTACACAAAAGAGAACCGATAACATCCTTCTCCGAATCCAAGTACTCTATAAATTCTTCTTTCATTTACCGCCGAATTTTTTTATACTGACGTACAATTACTCCCGGACCGGGACCTCCTCACTCAGGCATGAATAATCCTGGACTTTGCAGAATACACTGTAAGCTCAAAGGCCGGAGTGGGGGAAAGATTTCATTTTTCAGACTTTTTCCCCCAAGTCTGAAACAAGGTCATTGCCGAAAAAAGCTCACATAACTCAATCTCGCCCTGCAGATGACTGACAAAAATGTCAAAGATACCACCGGACCGTTAGGAATCGTGTCCCAGCTCTTTGTAGTTGGGATCTTTCGCGCATTCATCTTATGGAAAATTACTTATCTGATCAATGAAATCGAATGAGAGCACTAAGTGAGTCACAAGAAGAAATGAAGAGAATATACCGTAATGGTTACCTCAGTACAGCACTAAGTAGGAATGTACCTACGGCAGCTGACATTTAACCTCTTCTCTACTCTCATACTAAAGTATGAGAGTAGAGAAGAGGTACTGATGTATAGAGAGAATCACGTGGCTAAATCAATAGAATCGCTCGTCGAGCGAGATGTGTAAGGCAAAATAATGACTTTACAGATGGTGATAGAATTGTTAGAGCTTTACTTGAAAAGGTGAAACGATTTATAGAGAAGAATTATGAGCCCCAAAATGAGCACCCAAGATCTATAATTACTCAAAACGAGACAAATGCCGAAGCACTGTCGCCAATAGTGTACCAACACGACTATCTGCTGAATGAGCCCTCGAATGCGAAAGAATAAGACATCCAGTGCGATCAAGACACAGATGGCGAGCTTATAAAAAAGTTTTCACCGAAATCAGACATGCTGAAAACGACCGAAACGCGGGAAAAAAGCCCAAGATAGCTCGATGTTAATATTTCTTAAATAGATGCTCATTTTAATGAAGTATGTTCACCTGGTGATCCTCGCGGGAGCAATGAAACATTAAAGGCTGCTAAGGTTTCCTAAATTAACGGCTCAAAAGAGCGCTGGGTTTGTAAGATCATCTCTAGAGGCGAAGTCCCTGACAGAGGTTAGGGGTAGCTGGAGTGAGGGAGATAGAGAGGGAAGAAATGAGAGAAGTAGAGTGAAAGAGAGAGTGAGAGAGAGAAAGAGTGAGAGACCAAGAAAGAAAGTGGAAAGGAGAGAAGGTAGTGAAGATCGTTATTCAGACAGACCATGGAGGGAGACCTGGGACTATATAGACCTCGAGGTGAGTCGACTGGTGCGTCCGAACGATCGAAGGAAGTCTCCAAGAGCCATTTAGACGACAGTGGGGGGCTAACCCTAAACCTACTTGAGCTGATTTAAAGATGATCAGCTAAAGATTACAGCACTGTACAATGCAACAACGTAATGGCCAAGTTCTGGGTTGTACAATTGACTATAGTAACGGAAGTCTGTAAGCCTCTTGGCTAGCTGTAAGCTGTCAGCAGAGGCGACAGAAGATAATTACACTGGCACGCCCCATCAATCTGGAACTGACCACAATAGTGCCACCTCAATCAGAAAAAATACAAAATTATTTGAAAACGCTAGTACAAATGATTCACAGCTCACACCAAAACTTTAAAAACTTGACTCGAAGCAAAGGTATTGTCAGAATATCCGAAACTTGATCTTTGGTTCAGCAATAAGATATCGGGATCTTTTTTCCCGCTAAAGCCTCACCAAACAAGTGGTAAAGAATAGAAATATGCTTATTACGCTTAGTGATGGACTTTTTTTTGGAAGAGCTAATCAATTCTGAGCTACCAACGAAGATTGAAATCGGTTTGGGAAGGTTGCACCCAAAATCTTATAGAGGAGATCGGGGAGCCACATAGTTTTTTTCAGAGCAGTAAAAAGCGAAATATATTCTGCCACACAGGAATAAAGGGCACCACATCCTTGCTTCTTGGAGCCCAATGAGATAAGCCCTCCAGAAATCATGAAGAAAAAACTTTCGGATGATTTGCCAGTTGAGCAACAGCCCACCCAACCAGAATCGCTGTAACCAATAACAGTAGCGGCCGAAGAGGGTCCGTAACAAATATCAAGATTCATGGTTCCCTTTAGGTAGCGAAAAAATCGCTTCACTGCATTCTATTGACTCTACTGAGGTCTTTCGAAGTGCTGCGAAAGTTTTCCAATTGCAAAAAAAAGTCTAGATCAGTGCATATCATTTGATACATGAGGTTTCCAGTTGAGGGGCGATACGGTGTCGTAGAAGGAAGTTTACTGTAATTTTTTTTCGGTTTTATCCCCATTTGGAAGGACTATAAGAGGTTCTACGTGCTTTGAGTCACTCATTTTGAATCTCTCGAGTAGCTTCTCCGAATAAGAAGCCTTTGAAAGGTTCAAATTCCTTTTTTTACGGTGACAGGCAGCTTTGATTCGAAGATCATCTTTGACAAGACCAAAATCACTCATTTTAAAGCGGCCCTTCAACTCATTTTTGATTCTTTCCAATCATCTCGAATGAATCCTCCTATCAAAATATCATCGACCTATTCCACAATTATTGAGACTGAGTCACCGTGACTTCAAACATAAAGGCATGGTTTATGCAAGTTGCTTTCGAATCGAAGATTTACGGTTAAAAATCGTTTATTTTGAAATGCCATTGACATGGGGCCTGCTTCAGCCCGTAAAAGGATCTTAGAAGTTTGCGAACATGATCAGGATTTTTTTCATCTTGAATGCAGGATACAACTTCCATATATACCTCCTCCTCCAAACATTCATTAAGGAATACTCACATTCGATCACATTTGAGGTCGAGGAGATTTATCAGACAAAAGAAACATGCTGACAACAGACAGAGAAACCACAGGGGCATACGTATCGCTGTACTCAAATCCAGGGACCTGCCTAAATCCCTTGCTGAGGATACAGAATTTCGGGCAAACGTACGGTTTCATGCGGAAAAGGTAGCACCAAGTAATAACCTGCATTACTGGTTTCTGTGGGACGAGTTTGAAAATTCCACTTTCTCGAATGGATTCTGCTTCTTTTTGATCCCAAGCATACAGATATCGATGTTCTTGGGAGAACTAGCGTCTTCATATGAAGCAGGGATGCCGACAGAGATCGATGCAGTATCATCAATACGAGGTACATCTTCTGTGGGGCTACGAAACCCCCACCTATTTTGCTTCCAGGATACTCTACATGAGCGACATGAGATGACTGCACAGGAGTCATCCTGAAGTGAAGTATGATTGCCGCTTTCCGCAGACACGTCTACTTCTCCAGTATCTTGCACTGCAAGGGACTTTTTGGAAATGTCTCCCCATGAGGATTTGTCTTCAACTGCGAAATAATCTTGGTCGGAATATTCTTCGAGGTCTTTTGTAGTACATTGAACTTCTAAATTTCCAGGCTCATTGAATATTATGTCCCGAGATACAACCATTTTCTCTGCCTCGATATCCCAAAGCTTGTAAACTTTACTTTTCAAGTAGTAACTCATTATGAGGGCCTCTCTTGACCTCTTATCCAGCTTTTTAAGATCTCTTTTAGGAACTACATACCAGCATTGTGATCCAAATACTCAAAGTTGCAATATATTTGGAATTATCTCGTTCTAAAGGAAATATGGAGTAGAGCTATCTGGAAAGAGCGCTGTAGGTTACGCGGTTCGGAACATAAACAGCGGTAGAGAGAGCCTCTGCCAGAAGTGTTTGGGAATACTCTTATGATTTAACATCGAGCATTCAATACTGAGAAGTGTACGATTCATTCGTTCAGCAACACCATTTTGCTGAGGCGTGTGTGATACTTTGAGCTAATGTTGAATACCTTCTGAGTCGAGAAATTACTTGAAATTGGAAGAATATACTTAACGTCATTGTCAGCTCGCAAAGCTTTGAGGAGTAAATAGTCTGTTTTTCGGAGCGGGATTTTGTTATGAAATTCATGAGCGTGAAGTTCCCTTAGAGATCGACCATTATTTTTTCTGCGAGTACCTTGCACTTTTTGAAATATTCCAGAACCTTTGACTTGTACCTCAAAGTGTAGACAATTGTCCATTTGTAGTAGTCGTCAATAAAAGATACAAAAAACTTTGCGCCGACAAGCGAAGCGGTCTCGAAAGGTCCCAAAGCATCTGGGTGAACTAATGTAAGAGGATTTGTAGAGAGAGTAACCCTTGGCTTAGAAATCGCGGCACGATGCGACTTGCCGAGGATAAAACCAAAGCAAGAGCAATTCTAGTTTGAGTGTTTGAGCTTAATGTCCTGTAAGGGCCCATTTCTGACCATTTACTTGATCGCACTGGTGTTGACGTGCGAAAGTCGTTCATGCCATGTTGGAGGGTATTATAGCAAGACAAATTCTGAAGCAGTGGGTATTGATGAATCCTGGGCCATGTTCAATGTATATAAACCTTTACCAAGTGTTTTAGTGGCAATTTTAGAGCTTTTTGTGCCAGTGACGAGAGAAACTACCTTGCGATCGAAGTGAGAGTTGATCCCTCGATCTTTCATTTAAGACACTGAAAGCAATTGATGCACAAGCTCGGGACGTGCAGAACGTTCTTCAGCATTCATTTGATTGTCGCATCACTCCGTTGAAGAATTAGAACTACATCTTCATTCACAGAGCGGATCTAATAACCGAAATAATGGTATATAAATATAGGTCGCAGAGTTTAATAAGCCGTCAATATTGCCAAAAGCTGCACTCAATCCGGCTTGAAGTGCAGTGGAGTGGGCACTTTGAAACTAAAGCTTAGAACTTACGCCGATGCTACTTTCGCATCGAACGATGGTCTTTTTTCTCAACTTGGATTCTTAACTATACTAACAGATAAATATAGAAAAGTGCAGGGTTTGGAGTACTGGAGCAAGAAGTCCAGTTTGAATTTCGTTTGGTGATGAATGGAGATGAGTGGTGATATTTCCGTGTTCGCCTATGTTTTGGATAAGATATTTATAGTTCACGATCTGGTGAGAATTCAGGGCATGAATGTTCCTCTTCGTTATTTTACAGAATAGATAAAAGACTTAGATTCACTTTCGAAGTGACAGCCGCCTAATTAGAAGCGATTAACGATGGATATCATGTTCGCCCATGAGTCGTAAAAGAGCATGAAGCTCACACAAATTGGACTAGTGAGTACTGTGGAAAACTCTGCTCACCGGCTCTCTAAACGCTAAGATAGTGGAGCTGTAATGATTCTACCGGAAAAACTGATTGATAACTGTTCGGTTCAGCAGTGGATAGAGCGACTGAACCAGGCTCCCAACATTTTAAATATAGAATTTGATGATGCATTGAGCTTGGTCCTACATTGTTGCTTGGTTTACTTTTTTGAGTCCGTTAAGTTTAAATTATTTACAGTAATTTGAATTTCACGGTGGCGCTGAGGTCCACCGATAAATTTTATCGATCTCTCGAGCGGCTGGAGTCAAAGCGACTCATTGCGTTAATTATACAGTTCGTAGAACTTCTTTGCCACGATTTGTTCCGCCAACGGAAGGAGAAAACAGCGAAGATCCAGATCAGTCAAAGGCCTGGTCACCCCCGGCTTAGGGGGATCCGATTCCCTTTTCTTTGCAGCTTTCACGTGGACTAAAATACGTACGTGACGCCTAATGTCGTGGACCGATGAGAATGGCGTTTCACAAGCACGAAAATATAGGAACCTTCTCCTCCCTGTGGTGCTGTACAGCTCGAGCGTGTGCATTAGAGGCGCAGTGGTGCTCCTTGTCACGAGAGTCCTAAGGACCTAAGTACAGAGCGTACACCGGAACCTAGACAACACAATCACAACACCAGCTTAGAATTACTGAAATTTTCCCGTTGTTTTCTAGGAGGCCGCAGGTTTCCCTATAAATTGGGCAGGGTTTCCCCGTAGGGCAGCCAAAACAGATAGGCTGTCCGATATATTTGAGCAGGATTCCCCGGTACAAATCCGAATTTTCAAATGCCTACAATAAATTAGACCAGGGCTTCGCTTCTGTAGATCCAAGCTCACCAATTGAGCCCCTGGTTGTAGTAACAGGGTCACCAACCACTATCCTTTGTGTAGCACAGTAGGCTAGAGTGTGATGGAGACCCACTCAAGTCCCTCCGCAGTCTGGGAGAGCAGTTACTTGCCACACAGGACAGCCTTTGTATCGCACAGTAGATTGTCGTGTGGGGGAGGCCAACTGGCACGTGATCCAGCAACACTCGAGAGACAAACACCGGGCAACAAGCAGTAGCGGCAGCGGCGACGGATAACCCTAATGTCTCAGACAATCATACTAAGTACTACAAAATGCATCAAATGGAATTGTTGAACAGGAAAGACTAGCATAAGATGATATCGGGATAAATATTTAGATTTACTAATAAAAATCTTAGTCCTCGAGATCAGAGCAAAAAAATTCCTCTAAAATATCCATACCCCCATTGTAGTCCCTGCAACTCCCGTCGAACGCCAAGGGTGATAAATGCCCCCTCGCAACCTTCAAACTCCTCTTCATCCCCATCAAATTACTCCCTAACTTTTTCTTCTGCCTTGAACAGCAGCCCTCTAACCGTTGTACACTAGTGGTTCCCTCGGGTCCATCCTGACTTCCTCATCTTACTCATCTTCCAAATCAGCCTCAGCCTCCTCCTTTTCTACCTCCATTTCTGCCTCCACTGCCTCCTCGGAGAGCAGTACCGCAGAACCACTTCTGAACGCGTTCTCGGTTCTTTCTTCTACAATAGTCATCATAGTGGTTTGGTCTATTGGCCATCAAGGCCAGAGAATTGAAGGAACGGGGGCTCAGAATGACGTGGCTACGGTGAGGGACGGACTGAGATTGGTCATGTTCAGGAAGAAATGGAGGTAAGCCTATGGGTTGTTGATGGGGGGTGGTTTGCTTCAATGACTTTGATGTCGAAGTTTAAGTAGGGCGAGGGGTTCGAAACTTTTCACGTCCTTGGACGAGATAAAACTGTGAGTCAATGCTGCAGCTGTGAATTTGCACGCAATAAGGGCAATGAAAAAAGTATGCTAGACAAAATATCGGAACTGAATATCGAGGACCAAGCGGATCACGAGTCGAAATATTTCTTTTATGAAAAAGGAGGACCAATCCTCAGAAATATAAAATGGAAAATCGAGCTGTACAGTGAGTTTGAATCCGTAGGGAGAAAGTCGCTACATGTTTTTTTTAAAAAAATAGGCAGGAAGATTTTTTTTGAAAAATAAGAGACCAGCGATGAAGAAAACAGAAGTTTATTGAGAAGAACGCTTCCTTACAGTATGTACAGTGCTCACAATAAAATATGCTTCTCTTTCAAAAAGAATATTGGGTTTACGCAATCTTCAGCTCATTATTGTATGTTCATAATGAAAAGAGGGAGATTTTAAAATCGTTATTCTCTTTTTATCTCGATGATATCGCTCTTTTCGTGCAAGAAAACTGGCCACAGATACCACAATTAAAATACATAATTCTTTTCAAGCAAATGATCTAAGCAAACTTTGCTTCTTTCTGGGGCGCGAAAACTACGGATTATGAATGCTCCATATATATATATTTCACAGGCAGCATAAACCATGAACATCATAGCCAATGCAAGCATGGATTCAGCTGGGTCAATAACATATCATTGCCTTTAAGCCACGTTCTGTGTGAATAGCGTCGAGATGTGCCTAATGATGAGAAATGTATAATGGCATTTGTGCCATAGAGGCAGCTGCTTGGCTCTCTACCCTATCATTGTGTCAGAAAGAGACCAGATAGTACAGCAGCATTATCTATGCTGAGAAAAGGCGGATATTACCGAGCGCCTCGACTCTGGAATGACCTGAAGTATCTATTGCATTACTTAAAAGTGAATTATATCTTCGGCCCTATCATTGAAAATAACTCTCACAATGTATTTCTTCAAAGTTTTCAGAATCTGACTGAGCTCGTAGTGAATATAGCCTCCGTTCAAAGTCTGATTATCTTTTATCATTGAATGATATTTTTTCATATGGCCATCGAAGCTACAGGAGAGTACAGCGCTCCCCACAGCTGCGGGTGAGATTTTTGCCCTCTCATACTGCATTGTTCATGTATCATGGACAATATGCTTGCTCAGGACTTGGTGATAGCACCGAACTGCCAACTACAGTTTTTTAGGACAATTTGGAAGCCATCAAGCTGACTCAAGAAATTAATGGTCTACGGAATGTCAAGCATATTGAAATTCAATGCAGTCATGTCCATTTCCATGGCTTTGAGCCTGCTCTTTAGGCGCAATATTGACACTACCCATTTTTCTGAACACGCTTAACATCTACCGGGGGAAAGCCAAGCCGCATATTTCAAATATTAAAGAAACAAATAGATTAAGATCATGTCCATGAACTTATTGAAAATAACCACGTTTAGGTTGAGTACATACCCTATACAGAGAATCGTACAAATTCCCTAGCGAAGATGCTCGTTGCAGATAACTTCAGCGAATACGGAAAATTCCTTAGAGCTGCCGAAAAAGCACAGAGGAGGCGCGTTTTTGAGTTCTGAGTACCATCAATCAAACAAGGCAATATTTACAAATTTTATAGTCTGGAGATTTAGAACTGATCTCCTTTCATGTAGTATGATAGGGTAGAATGGCGCCAATGGAAAAAGAAACCACCAACTACCCGACATGAGAATCGTTGCGGGCGACAAAAGTGCTACTGTAGACGTGAACCGACGATTAAGAGGGACTGGCGTGAAAGCCGAGTGACTGCTCTCGTATACAACTCTAAATAGGCAGATTCTACCGCCTATGCTCTGTGACTTGGGTAAGAAAAACTGTCCTTGGATCTGAAGTTGACTCTCAACTTCGTAACTATTTGGACTAGACTTGAAGTTGTCTGCCAACTAGCTTTTGCCTCATGAAGGAAGCAATTTATTTAGCTTATGTAAACTTTTTCCCGAACTGAAATATCGATTAATCTACTAGAAACACCAGGAAAATTACGACAAGACTGTATGTGGACGCAATGAGATTGACAAAAGATACTTGAAAGAAACTAAATGAATCTACTCCTCAAAATCTTCATACTATAGATAATAACCTAGCACGTCCCTTAAGAAGACATCATAACTACCCATTTACTCCCCACATATATCTTTCAGATGACCCACAATTGTGTGACCTATTCTGCAAATAATGGAGCTCCTTGAGTCTCCCTAACCGGGCCCATGGTCGGGACCACGGAGGAACCCGACCATGGGCCCGTATTATTTATAGTATGAAGATTTTGAGGAGTAGATTCATTTAGTTTCTTTTTATTCTTTCCCCTCCCATATATGACCCGGGTCGAGGCCCCATTTTTTTCCGCGGACTCCTCATCTTCCTCTACTTCCTCCCCGGCCTCCTTTGGTTCCACCCCGTGGACAGGCTTGGGGCCGCCCACTCCTCGAAGCAATCCCATGCCTTACCATCCTCCTCTATAGAGTCCATCTTAACTAGTCATTTGCTTCGATCTCCTCCAGATGACGGGCAACGACCTCTCAAAAACTTTTCCTGGTTTGGCAAAGGAGTTAGTCCTAAACGTCAGTCGGTACAGAAGTTATTAAAGGAGAGACGATTATGGGGCTAGAATGACGGGTTTTGGCAATGAGGCGAGAAGGGGGGAGTCGGTGCGTGCTGGCTTCTAAGAGGGGGGTGTAAACTTTCGAGATTTTGTTGTTTAAGGACGAGGGGGAAAGCTTATACGGCGGCCGATGTGTTTAAAAAGCGCGACACGGCTCGGATTGACGGGACCGCTGAATCAAAAAAGTAGGTAAAATTGGTCCTGTGGTGGGATTCAGTGAAACCGCCTTAAAAGGGGATTTATGGCGAAAATCATGTGTAGAATTATTGTTTAAAAAGAGATACCTTACGGGCGCAGAAGAGCAGATAAATGGAGAAGACTAAGAGAATTACCATCAAAGTGGAAGGTAGACGCTCATGAAACGAGAAGTGAGAAAAAAGAAAAAGTATAAAGAAATGTAAAATTCATAACAAAACAGAAAAAGAAATTTATGGTAGAAACAAAAAAAGGGAGTGAGGAGAGAAAATTGAACGGGAGTGACTTTCGGGGCGTAAAAATAATAGCTCCAATTTGTCGCTTAACAAAGTACTTTCAGTTTTATCAACTTTACTTGCATATGCATTCAATACCTGTTCTGAGTCACTCCCAGCTACAAAAAAAACTATTCCTTGGTGTACGATTCAATTAGAAGACCGATTGATTTCGTATCATGGTTTGACCGTCATGGCCTTGGCGTCTTATGTTGTTTCTGCCTCTGATGACGATGCCCGCGTGTACAGGAGTGCAGAGACGATGAGCTTTCTTATTTAAAAGGGGGAATTTTTGAGTTATTATAATGATGTGAAGATTTATTCGGTTGTTTCCACGCAACTGATGTATGCTAAAGTGCAGTGCTTCTTTAAGGTACTGCAAAGAACGGTGGTGCCAACAGGCCTATCTGTTGCGTTATGCGGCGACATGGGTTGCGCCCACGTCACAGATGATTACAAAGTGGATGTCGAAGAACTTCATCTGTGGTAGATTCTGAGGATATCGTCCTTTTCCACGGTCGAGTTCGTATGAAGTACGAAACACAAAAAGGAATTAAAAATCAACATCGTCTTGCTTTTATCCCCGACATGATCCTCATAAGGCGACATGTACCGCGCCATAAGACGAGAGGTAAACCGTAACCAGCAAGCAACACGAAGGATATATATCCAACATTTTGTTTCGATGGATGCCCGAAATGCAAACTACATCATCAAACTCATCTCTGCGAGCAGCCGCCCAAAACTATCGCCCAGTACCTGTCACCCACACCAAAAACTTGGAACCCACTAACTTTACTCGCTGAATGAATTCGAAACCAAGCACTGGCCATGGCCCAACTATATCCCCGTTTGCAAGCACATTTCGAATCCCAAAGCTTGTCGTGATGCAATGACAAGGGCAAGGACAAACAAGGCGACAAGAATTGATGAACTGTTTCGCAAAGCTTTCGAGATCGCACCTGTCCCCTTGGCAAAAATACTAACCGCATTATGGGATAAAGTGGCCTTTTGGAGAGCGCTGATCTTTTTCTGTCACTGTATCGGAATACGTTTTTGAATCGATTGCGTTTTTCTGGAAAACTTTGATAGATAGATCGAATATATCTCCCAAGAGTAAAACACTCAAACCTCTGCTTCTGATATAATTGCAGTGAATTTGGATACGTCTTTAAAGACTGCAGCTCCGCGCTGCTTATCCACCCGTTCAAAATTACGGGCTCAACTGAGGAGTCTTACATCCTCCTCTACATCCTCCCCTGTTTCCCCTGACTCCCCGAAGCAGTGAAAGCGTAAATAATCCCGAACGCGCTCCCGTTAGATCCTTCTACAATAATCATTGTATTTGGATGGCTCATTGGCAATCAGGACCAGGGCGTCGAGGGATGGCGCGCTCTGGATGCCTCAGCTTTGGTGAGGGACGGGCGGATGTTGGTCATTTTGAGGGCAAGGCGGGGTTAGTCGATGGATTGGTTGATAGCAGGGTGATTTATCAACAAATTTGACATGGAGCTTTAAAAAGGGCGGTGTATTCGAAAAATTTCACGGCCTTGGGCAAATCAAATAAATGCGAGGCAATTTTGCAGCTTTGAGTTTGCAGGCATTACGGGCAATAATAAAAAACTGCTTGATAAAATATCAGAACTGGATTTGAAGGAGACGGCAGATCAAGAGTAGAGAGATTTATTTTTTTAAAAGGAGGAGGAGGAATAAATGTTGAAACACAAAATAGCAAATGGAGTCGTACATTGAATTTGGATTCAAAAAGAAAAAGAACTGTAGGATTTATTTTTGTTGAAAGGAGGAGGACAATAGTTTTTAAATATGAGAGGTCAATACTGAATCTGGGGGTAAAAAGGAAAAGAAATTGCGGAGAGGACCACTCTCTGGTGACACTTGCCATATGAATATAGAGGAGAGGACATTTTATTGATAAAATTTGAGCAGAAAGGGCATTTTTTGTCGCCAGGTACGGGAGGCATAACGATACGGAGAGATAAAGCGACAATCAACGATTGGAAGGACAATTACGGGCCATGGTGAGGTTGGGGGAGAGTTTTGTACACGAAGGAAGAAGAGTTTCCGCAGGAAGAAAGCGAAAAGCCCGGTTCGCGTCAGATAAGGACCGTAGGAGGCCGTCAAACTTCGAAAAAGCAGTTCAGACGTGTTAATGGATTAAAATTGTTCACCAAGAGGTGGAAAATAGCAGCGCTAGAAAAAGCAGTGCTGGCAATGACAGACAAAGTAATGAATGGCGTATTTTGATATGGGAATCCAGCCAAATCGGCAAAAAATAAATCAACAAGAGGCTATGGGATTTTGAAGCGAGGACGAGCGAACTGTAAGATCTGCTTGGCTTTGGTGCCTCGGTTACCGAGCCTATTCCCGCCCTGACGCCGAGCGATGTAAAACAAAGATTAACAAAGGCCAGTTGAAAAGATTAAAAGAGTGAGAAGGGGGTCGACAGTGTTCTAAGGAGAACAAAATTTGGATAAAATGTTTCTAATTATGTCAGATTGGAAAAAGCATGGCACGATTTTTTCTGAAGCGGATGCTAGGGTGCCTTAAGATATTAAACTAAATTTTGTAGCACTTCATAAGTTCAATTGAATTGTAACCCTGTTTCTTGGAGATAAAAGGACGCACCTAGGTATTTACCTTAATATTATCTTCTTTTTCGTCAATCTCGTCTTCAGAAATCACTTGAACGTTTTTATGATATTTAATATGTTTATTTGAGACTATGGAGTTAGCCGAAAGTCTATACAGGAGTAAGGTGCTTTTTCTAATATATAAAAGCTATTTGGGAGATAACTTCGGGTACAGACTCAAGTTTTGCAGAAGTTGAAGGTAAAAATATGCCCTAAAAGCATTTACTTTACGTTGGTCCCCGAGTATACGTGGTAGGCCCAGCCCCTTCAATACTGACTTATAGCCCTTTACCCCGCCGTTCTTACTCGCTTCTTTTCTTTCCCAAAACCATCCTTTGGTACAAATTTTGTCGCTTGGAACAACTCTCTCTTAGAATTTTTGGTTCTGAGAATATCATCCTCTGACAATTTATCCCTGTCACATACGCTGAGGCTGTGGAACAAACTATAGTCTAAAATGAAACAGGCAGAGCATTCCCAAACATAGTACTGTTACTTTTCGCTGATGATGCAAAGCCGCTAGCAAGTAATCTAGCTGCACTGCAGTTTGGGAAGAAAGTCCGAACATAGTATTCGAAAAGCATGGGCAAGAGTTGGAATACTCGAAGGAGCAACGTACTTGAACTGGATAATAATATGGAGACCTCTGATTACAAGATAGCCGATACTGCTGTTGCAACAAACGACTCAGCACCATAACGTTGGATACCGAACGAAATTAGATCGCGTGAAGGTAGCCAGTCGGTCGACAACGCGTTATTTCTTTCCCATTGGTCAGACAGAGAGGCATTAAGAGCAGGGGAATGGTCTAGGTGGACGTTGTTGGTGGGCAGGGTAGCTAGGGCGGAGGCAGGACTGACATTGGCTCGGGGGGCAGGGTTGATGGGGGCAGCTGTGAGGTTGGCAATGTTTGCAGTGGGAGCTGGGTGTGAAAGAACTGCGCAAGTCATGGCGTGGGCGGCCCATCCATCTCATGGAATTGGTTGTGGAAAGACATCAGCGAAGGTTTTTATAGTGTGCGAGCGTATTAGCGAGTGTCGCTCATAGCTTTAGAGTCTGCGAGCTTCACGTTTCATGAAGTTTCGACCTCAGACCTCCCGCAGCAAAAGAGCGCAAGGCTTGGAAACTTTCTAACGGAGTCGGCGAGGTCACAGCTGGCTCCACCTAGATTCTGTTGGTGCAGGATATGATCTCACTCATGTTTTGGCCAGATCGGCCTGGAAATCAACGTTTTTTCAGTAGAAAACATGACACATCTTCTCGCACGGACCGTAATGGCCAGATATTTATTGGCGAAATTGAAATTTGCGTCGCTGAGAATACATGTACGAAAATCTTTGGAGAGCATTCGGGCTTTTTCCGAGGAAATCAACGGCACGAAGACCCGCGGAAGGGAAATTGTTTCGATCATATATTCATGAATTGTAAATTGTACAGCGTTCTGAACCAGGATATTACCGATGATCTCAAGCTATTCTGCATCTGCTCTCATCAATAATACCTTTCCGGACTCAGAATTCTGATTAATTTGTCCACACTTTGCATGGTGCCGCCCAGAAGTATTCCTTCGATAACTGTCAGAAAAGGATGACCTGATATTTTCAAGACTATATAAAGCAGGATCATTTACGATACAAAGTAAATGAAAGCAAGAAGACATTTAATTGGTTCGTTTAAGTCTATTCTGAAAGCCAGGAACACTTTGCAAGTTTCTGGAAGTCTCAGAAAATGTTTTACCGCATCAACTAACTCGTAGAACAATTAAACCCCAGCTGTTGCAATTTTGATCACCAGGTCAACTACCTAAGTAAGTGTGTTACAGATTTTCAGGACTAGTTGCGTATCTTAGTCCATTACATCAAATTTCAGCGGAAATATTTCAATATGTTTGTGACAAAGGCTCACAAGTCTATTCAAAACTTGCATAAAATCCGGCTCTTAACCGGCACGAAGGTTTATGTCTCCAGAAACTTCACTACTTAAAGCTACAGTAAACTTCTATCTAACATGACTCTCAATGACCGTAATCCAGGTCATTTTACACACCATAAAGACCGTTTATCGAATAGGGGTAAATAAGGCCATGGACCAGACTAATCATTCCATATATCTCGGAAAGGCAAGAAATGTCATAAATGCGGTGCTACTTAATGTAATCCCAGCCACAGATGCGTTAATGGTGCAGGTGAAGCGATTTTTTGTCGCAGAATCAGAAACAATGATTCCACTCCTCACGTTCTTATTTATCAAAGGGAAAGAATATTTTTCCTGAGATTCTAACGATGAAGCTGACAGTATCGCTGGGTTTTCCAACGCCAATAAGGACCTGGAAGAATTCTTTCCAAACTTCCTGAAAGCCAAAAAGATTCTTCTCAGAGAATACCCGTTCTTCTATGGAAACCCACTCGAAGCATAAATTTTTTGCCAAGACATATAACATCCGAAATGGGAAGCTCTAAACAGTCCCTCTCTGTTTTTCATTCAGGCATCGGGGATTACTATAAAAATGAATAATATAATAATATCAACTAAAACCCATACGAAGAATATTTAGCCAGACTCTGGTCATAACGTGTTAATGAAATCACGTATATCACAAAAATCGAGACAGAATCCCCTTGGAGGCTTTTAAGTGCTTTTCTATGAGAAATATGTGCTCCAAATCAGTTTTTTACTAAAAGGGAGCTAGTTATATATTAAAGAGCCTCGACGTGCGCAAAAGTATGAACAATGAGCCCGAAACAGATTCAGATTCGCAACTGCCACATAAGAATCCCATTCCTGCACTCCGATTCCGCTCGAAATACCGCCCGGCGTCGCAAAGATAATTTGAGTTAGGCATAGATGCAGATATTCCGGGCTACTTAAATTTAAATTCTTGTAAAGGGATCTTTGACCCCATGAACCGTTTCAACAGACTTTTCAGACGTATAGCGAATACGACTTCCGACCAAGTGATCGCGGACGTTGAAGATCGATGTCTGTAAATGCTCAGATCAGCGAGTAATCATCTCTATGCCCAAGTTTGATGCTACAAACCTGCGAACTAAACCTGTACACAGCTTTCGAAATTACGTATCTATCTCTTTCATCCATCCAGCACGAATCTACTTAACCTAACCAAACGCAAACGCCTGGATGAAGCCATACTTGAAACGTTAGGGACCCCGAAATATATTTCAAAAAGTTGTGAAACATTCTGATTCCAGAAGGCGCCAAAAATATTTCGCGCTATGCTGGGTGCAGAGAGTATGCGCTTTAACTATCACATACTCTCGGAAATTATGTATGTATATGGGGATCCCGGATTTTATATCGCTGAAGAAGGCCTTAGACTGAGCGCTGTCAAATTTTCCCAGAGGTCTGACTACAGAGGACATCTGGAAAGCATTAGTCATCTGTTAGGCCACCATTTATACTGAATTACAGAACAGAATTCACAAGGACAAAGGACGACTACTTGCTGATAAGTTCATCCATCTCCCTCTTTCAATTCCAATTCCAGGACCTTCATTGAAGCCAGTCCAGTCTTTCAATAGGATAACGGCATCACGAATTAATATTTCGCACATTAATATTACGACAAGTCAACCAAATACAGACAAATACCTGGCGTTGGATTGCTTTTTGAAGGCGATGAACTACACCCTTGGACCGGAAGGTCTCATAACCTCTTCCATCGAATTTGGGGAATTCCCAAAACTCTCCGTATTCCTGGACTTCCTCCTACTTTACTAAGGTTAGCTAAACCAGTTTGCGGAGAGAGCGCGAAAGGATATAGAAGCCTATGTTTCTAAACACAAGCTACATACAGCACTTCACCAAGCCATCCCTCCGACACATGACAATTCTTATCAGCCTAAAGATATATTTCTCGTGGCGAGAGAAAGAGGGCGCTTATCCTTTTGGTGAGTGGCTGGAAACTTTCAAAGTCTCCAGTACGGAATTTCATCCCAGGTTAAGCCAGACTAATTCGCATGAGAAGGTAGACACTTTTTTCGTTTATCTAAATCGCACACTTGTGCAAGCTAGAATTTCTATCTCAAAATGCCTCCTTTAAGTGCGTCGGATGGCTGTGCAGGCTCCTAGCACGGTTTAAACACTCGAGCACAGATTGTGTTTGCATACCAGCTCGCACGGAATACAGAAGAGAGATCGACTCCAATCGCTCGCAGACTTTGCGGAAAACGAAAAGTCAGTAAAGCGGCTATCGATAACCGTGTGAGTCTAAAATTGCTGAAGCCCTACTTCGGCACTGTCCGAATTGTTGGGTTTTCGGGCTTTTCATTCTCCAACATTCGTGACTTATCGTCGCATCTCAGGCACACGTATTCCTTGCACACTCCCCAAAGAAGTTAGAGCACTTTTATTTCAAGTGGTGTGATTCGATTTGCTTTAAAAGATCCGCAATTTTGAAAGAACAACTCGTTTACACAAAAAGGAAGCTTTAATTAGAAACAGTGTATACTTATTTTATGAATTTGTTTTTCTTTTGGCTCGTGATGTAGTCCTGTAATTATACCCTAGACATGTAAGACAAAACCTCTTAAGCTCTGATCTAATTAGGTCTGAAGCAACTGTAATTAGTGACCATCAATAATCAAAATATAGACTTGTTAATTAAACGGATGTATCTTGATAAAACATGATTACACGAGCAAGATTTATATTTAAGTGATAGAAGATTCCCTATCACTTGCTAAATTTTAATCAGTCCTATTCAACACAATTTCCGTTGAATGAATCCTATTTATCGATATGGTCGACATCGCTATCGCATTTTCAGAAGAGCTCAAAATTCAGTTGTTACGACAGCAATATTTTATTCAACTTTATTTCGAAGTTCTAGCGTACATCAGAGAAAAGATCGATGTTATGTATCGCAGCAACCAGAGAAGGGATTCGAGACAAGGTAATCTCAGATACCGAATTCGGCAGAAGCAGTAACAATAACAGTAACATTTTAGATGGAGTCAACAAGTCTATGAGCCAAGCCATTGTTAGGTAAGTTATCACTACAAGTCTACTTATCATCTAACCAGATCAGTAAATTTGCAGTTACAAAGAAGTAACGTGGACCGCAAAACCTACTAGAAACGGAGCTCAACTATCTCGACCAACTTCTCCGTGCTGAGTGTTCAATGTACAGCCCAAAGTAGTCCTTGTCACAGCTACTCTCAAATTACTCCTCGCGGTCAAGATAAACTTATGTTCATCATTGAGAAAAGCCAATGATATACTCGGCTTACGGGTTCTGTTCCTACAAGAACAATCCAAATTTGCCTGATGAAATTGTAAATCACACCGATGGTCCTATCATACCTATTTTCTGAAATGGGATCTAATAGTAGGTCTGAAAAAACTTCATAGCGTCCCAAACTTACGTACCAGAAGTAGATTTGCTTGATTCACTTGTTGTGGAACTTCGAAACATTCCACTATTCTAGGACCATTTCGGCTTGACTTTTGCCTAGAGGCACACTTGGAACGTTCACTACAGGTGTAGGAATACAATCCAACTAATAACTTGACATAAAAGGATTTTATATTCCTAACAAAAGGTGTTTTAGGAACTGCTTGTGCCCTTCAGGTGCACCAGTATTCTTACCCGCAACTCCCCGGTAATTTCGACAGAAAGTCTTCACATCACCCAACCACTTTTTTATGCATTCAGACCCCTTCACCTACCTTTTATATTATTAGCAAGACCAAATTATATAACCAACTCGCTCCTGGTCTCCAACTATGAAAGTAGTGAACTTGAAACTAGGGAACTCCAACACATCTCTAGCGAAGCCTGGCATAGCAATGAAGTCTTCACCGATCATATCGTTACAAGAGTGTTAATGACAGTTTCTAACGCTGTAGTACTGCCGTTGTGCAATGAACTTGAATTCTCTAACTACGAATACGTCAGTGAAAATTGCCTCAGTCAGCCAGCCCTCTCAAGGCCACTGTAACTCTCACTATCCCCTTTCCTTTCCCTACCCAGATCTAGAACCTCATTTTCGTCCTTTTTCTCATCATCCTCCTTCCCACTATTATTTTCATTTCCACAGCCGTTGTACTCAACATTACTGCCTCGACTGCTTTCGCCATCGTTATCCTCACTCTTGAGATCCAGATCGCTTCCAATCACAATCTCCTCGTTGTCCCTCTAACTTTCACTTTACAACCTCCTTTCATCTATTTCTTTCTTTGAGTCCCCAGCCTGCACAGATTTGTTGCCTGCGCTTTCACTTCACGTTTTCTCAGAAAGGCCCTTTCTATCGTTCCATAGATGGCCAAAGGATAGATTTTCCGCTCCATCTATCCTTTCCACTGCTTTGCTACCACTGTTACGAATGATGCTGTCTTTCTGTGCACTATTCCACTACGCTGCCACTTCTGCCCACTTTACTGTTTAATATCTCAATTTTATCTGATTTTTGATTGTGTAGGTGACAAGCGACACCGAGAAGGTAGCCTTCAGCTTGGTCTCTGTGTAGCTTGAAAGTTGGAGGTGTCTCTGGCTGTTTCCGATTTGAACGTCATGTTTTGTGTTTTAATCCCGGCTTTAAACTCCCCAAGTCTGTCGTTGGCTGTTGCAGTGACCGCTGGTGTACTCAAGTCCTCTTCTAGAAGTGATTTATATCGCGCACTCTCCCAGTTTTTACTTGTCCTAGATTCCAATTAGCTGCAGTGGTGGGACATGGCTCGCTACGCTGCTCCTTCTGATGCTTGGGGAGTTTACCAGGATATAGGGGGGCAAGAGCTCGGTGCTCGGGACGAGGGGTAAAAACTCATGCCAGGTATGTAGACCCGCGAAGTGGGCATCATGAGTGCAGAGAGATTCACTGCTGTGTTTTCAGTCTAAACCAGGGCATCAGAGGTCACCGAAATGGTCCCTGTCAAAGAGGAAACCAAATTTATTCTCTGTACGTCCAAACCCTTTTTTTTTGGATGTTTCTTTGTACAACTTCTTGTTTCTTTTACGCAACTAAATTGTTGTTTGTTCTTACACTTTCGTTTTTCCCTTTTTCTCTTTTTATGTTCAATTATTCCTGTCTTTGATAGTGATTCTTTTCTTCTTCTCGGTTAATTTGATTCTCTTTGACAATAAACATCTTTTTTAATAATTCTACACATATATTTGGCCATAACTTATCCTTTCAAATGCGATCTTCATTAAGTCATTCTGCAAGACTAATATGCGCCTCTTCTTACGTGACGAAGCTTCCAATTTGAGCCTGCGAACGCTATTTAAACGCATCGAGCTCAGACTAAATTTATTTTCATTCATCTGAAAACATCTACACTACAACTTTAACGCCTTTTTGGAGCCAATATGCATGAAATATCCCCACTCTCGCAGCATTTCCAAATTCAGCCATCCTCACATCGTCACCGTCTCTCTTCTATTCCCTTCGGGCCCTACCGAAGTAGTGCCTGGCCTCCGTCGAAAAAAAGAAAGCTTCTGACAGAATTTATAGATCGTGACTTGGTAAAAATGAAAGCATAGGACACGGTGGGGTGACTCAGAAGATTTAGACGGTAAGCCAAAGGATAGCGTCGAAGATTGGATGCCCCAAGAACAGGTCTACGAGATAGAAGAAGAGAAGAGCGGGTATTTCTCGGAGGATGAAGAAGAGAGGAATGATAGATCTGAGGATGAAGATGGGGATTTAGAATCGTTTCATATGGGAGGGTAAGGAATGAATTGTATTAAATAGGTGGCCTTAGCCATGAATGTGGTTGAAGGTGCGTTAGGTGAAATACATTAGTTACAGTAAGGGAAAGAATACCGTGAGCCAGTCGCGTGTATGTGTACGGATTACATGTGCCTTCTTACGTTTAAGGGAAGTGCTGGTGTCTGATATAAAGGACGAATGGTGAGAGAAGTAGATTTTTTCAGAAATGTTTCTGTCAAGTTTCTTTCGTGGATTTATCTACTTCTAGACGAAGTCTTTTCCTGCATTCTATGGCGCTTTTATTAGTTTATCGAGGTACTAGGTTGCAAAAAAAGTCTTCATCGGCTGATACAATTTACAGTTCAGGAGAGATCTGTCAAGTGGAGTCAAATTCGAACCAAAAACCATTCGACCAACTCCCTAGCCTTCCCTTAATTTTGTACAGCCTGCCAATTTAGAATTAGTTAAAAGAGCAAAAAATCTTCGTTCGCTACTACTCCTCGCTCTTGTTCCTTAACGTATACGGCAGCAATTTAATCGCCTCCAATGACGTTCATCCAGGGTAGTTAGGGGTTTTCTTTTCCGTTGAAGAAATTTTTGCGCCATCAGACCCCTTTTGAGCTGGAAGAAATAGAAAGCGGCAGCAGCTTTGGAACGCGGAAGGAAAATATTGCTGTCTTTTTGCAAACCAAGCAATCAGAGCAGATGAGAATTTTTCCAGTAACGGGAGAAAATTCGGATGAGGAGAATAGGCAAAAAGATGTAGACAAAGGGGATCAACTCGGAGAGTGCCGTCGACGTTACATACGGGAAATGCGATTAAAGCATTTGTGGGCGTCAATTTAATCTAACATGAGATCGCGGAACCCGTGGCGCTGATATTGATGAAATATGGAGTGAATAATCGAATCGGTATAGTTCTTGAGGCCTACTCCCAGCTGTTAAGGCAAGAGATATGAACAAAGGACGCGGACAGAATTCTACGCCGAAAGCCTATACATTAGGACTGATAAGAGAAGTATAACAATCATAGGACGGATTAACCCGTTCTGTTTCGCTAGCGCAGTGGTCCAGCCCCGCAGAAGTACCTGCGGCATGCTGCAGGCATTTTTACATTTTACCAGAGGTTGAGGAAATTTGTCATATCATTAAGGCAAACTCAGCGGGGCATGACCATCTCTGACTGGCGGAAGAGTTTTTTCCGGCACTGCGGATAAGTCATCAACCCCAAGAGCTGTGGAAAAGTCCGAGCTGTTACTTGCATAGCAGAAGTCCTAAAGAAAACTGAAGTTTTAGTCTAAAACGATGAGGCGTAACGGGAATGCTAGGACCGGGAGGCAGGAGATGCAGGGAAGCCAGCGATTGAAATCAACCCTTCACTGAGGGAGATTTGGGAATCCATTTCGAGAAGGGCGCCGGTGGCTCGAATTGCGCTACCCCGGGAGAGGAAACAATGGTATTTTGCGAGAGAAAGTGTCAATGCGGAAGAGGTTGACACAGGACAAAGATCGGAGATGGGAGTTCGGAGGTGAAGAAAGAGGAAACTTCGTTGAAGGGGTCATTATGATGGCGGCAGGAAGCCATGCAGATGAAATAAACAAGGTTGGAGCAATTTATACGGCGACAGCGGCCAAGAGCGCTTGGCGTTTGTGTCCGAAAACAAGCGTCGAGATGGCAAGAAGTTCGAGGAGGGCTCGAGTCTTGGGCTCTTGTGAGGGAGCCGACACAACGCGATACAAGGCCACGAAGAATACGTATTTGGCCGAGACTTGTACTAAAAATTGAATGTAGGTGAGAGAAAGGAAGGAGAAGAGACTAAAAATTGAATTTAGGTGAGAGCAAGGAAGGAGAAGAGAGAAGGAAACGGAAGGTGAGGGATGAAAGAGTCGCATTAGGCAATTTGGATATAGTCGGCGAACCGGGAAAAGATTGGGAACGAAACGAACCTGAAAATGGCTTCACGGTAGAGAGAGTAATGCGTCAGGATCCATTTTGGCATTAGGGGCGGGAATTTTTTCAGTGGGACTAGGCTGGTTGATATCTGATGGTGTAGTAGGTAGCGGAGTGGTAAGAGATGGGGCATTGGGAGCACCTACCGTAATCCAGATATTCGTTTGGGGTGCAGCAGGGGAATTCTGACTACAGCGGCGTTTGACTATACCTCCATTGGCTGATGGGGGAAGCAGAGGAACTGCTCGGTAAAAACTAAGGAGACAGATGTGCACTAACTTACACATGAGAAAAGTCTAGAAGAGGACAAATTTCGAATACAGTAGCGGAATTTGTAAGACATTTTTACAGCATCTGAATTTGAGAGATATTTTTTACTTGGATGTGTGTGGCAAATTCGTGGGTTGATTTTTTAAGAAACGCTGTCATTAATAGATATCAGTACACGTCCAGGTTATGGGTGGTACTAATAGAGATTCTGAAAGGTCTGTATAATTGGCACAACAATTACCACCGCTGGCCGATGGGTGGCGGGCATGGCTATGGCGCCTAAATATTTACCTTGAGGAAATATCTTCTACTATTCTCTCTCCTTTACACAATTCTCTTTCATAAAATTCATGTTTCGTAGTATATTTTTTGGGACTTTATCGTTATCCGAAAAGTCTATATAAGCTGATTAGACTGCTTCCTCTTGTGAAGGTCAAGCAAGTTGGCAGACAACTTCAAGTCAAGGCCCGAGTACTTATGAAGTTGAGAGTCAACTTCAGATCTAAGAACAATTTTTCTTACGCTGGTCACAGAGCAACAATGTTAGAACCTGCCCCTATAATGCTCTCTTGTATCTCTCTCAACTGTCGTCCTTGTCCACTCTTCCTGTCCTCTCAACTATAGCACGATAGCAATTTTTTTGCTTGCAACACCTTTTTCTCGGGGTAATTGGCTCTTAGTATCTCTTCCCCGACGTTTTATTCCTATCAGTGACTGGAAAGTTTGGCCAGTACTTTGGCATCAATCTCATGGAAAGCGGTGGGCGAGGCTCGAGTGGAATATCAGTTGTATTTTTCATCGCCCCAGAAAACGAATTTCGGAACGCAACCCTTGCCATACGCCAACGAGATTTCTCACCAGAGCAATTAGTCTCCACACCAAGTATGCCTGGAAAAGTAATGGCAGGAGCGTTGAATTTTTTGGAGTGCTGAGCAGAGGTGTGGTAAGATTCGTAGGAGACATTGATGGTTCTTAAATATCGTTCCGCGGCAAAAATTCAGATATGATTAGAAACGGCGGATTGAATAATTGAGCAGACATTAGTGCACCTACCGGTAAATAGTGAGTTACGAAACTAGGATAGGGCGTGAATCCGTAACGTATATGGGACACAGAGTCAAAAAAATGCTTCTTCTTCTGCCCTCTTAAAATGCCATGGGTTGTATTAACATCAGCGCCTGTGAAGTTTTTATCTAGGCGATCCTCGCTGAGATAGTGATACGCAGTCAAACCGTGCTAACCAAACAGTAGAGGCGACGAAGAGAATTGGTACGCGCAGGGGCTTCTGCGTGGACTCCTTACAAAATCGGGGCAGATGTGGTGCACGCAGCTTCTTTGCTAGTAAATATGGAGCGGGACGTGGAGGGAGAGCTTATTGCACTAAAATCAACGCCTACAAGCGCTCTCGATATGTTTAGAACAAACCTAAGCTGAAATTTGTTCCAAAATGATAGCTTTAGCGCGCTGACAGTAGCATTTTGTAGAGAAACTGACATAAAATTATCGATTAAAGCAGTATCAGCAAGATTAAGGCTCTGCAAAGTAGTGAGGAGGACTTCAAGAAGATATCCAGCTCGGCATATTTAAAGGCAACGAAAATTTTGCTGTGGGTAGCGGCCGAAAGGTTTCTTTGGCGACATTTGGTGTGAAAAGAGAAAATTTGTGGGCTATGTTAGTGCATGGAAGATGTAATCGATTTCATTCACGCCGCTTATGCGTTATGCGGGAAAAACCATCACTGATTTATTGTGGTGTCACAAGCGCCGAACCTAACACCGATGCAAAGAAAGGAATTATATGCCAACAATACTTGTGTAGACGCGATATCATCCATACAGTTGGGAAATAACAGTCACGAAATATTGCTACGACAGAGATGAATTATTCAAAAAACAGAAATGGAAAGCGACAAAAAAGAGGGATGTAAGCGTTACGCGATAGGGAAGATGGGCATTTTACTGGGCAACAGTACACCGTAAATAATTAGAAAACGGATTTATGCAAGTAAAGAATTAAGTACTGAAATAACCTACTAAAGGGAGCTCTCTTGCAGTAATATTAAGGCACGTGATTATTTTCTATCTGTTACAGTGCCTCACTGACACCGTTCTCGAGAGGGATGAAACCCCTGACTAAAAACTAACTATAGCCTACTGGAGTAGAGCTCAAACTCCTTTGTGGTCATATTCATAGTAAATAGGTCTGCCTTGATCGCTGCGCTGAAATAGTTCTAGATTATCACATCCCAATTGTTGGCAGCTTCTTCAACGTGGAAAATTTGATCTGCACTTTATTTACCTTACAAATTCCAGGATCTTAGTTTACTTAAGAGATATAACCCAATATCTCCTGATAAATTGAAGTAGGCGATTCTTATTTCATTCCAAGTTCATTCACAACACTTCGGAAAATTAGCAACTTTTTAGCACTGGGAGACAAAACTTTAAAACCTCGTTTCGGGAGAGGAGAGGGGAGTGAAAGTTTGTAGCTTTGATTTCCATATGACTAAACTCTCATCGATCATGAATTTAAAGCCATTCCGACTGCGTCGCTTATATTTTCCATGGTCTGGATCAACATTACAATATATACCAAACGAAACACATTAATGCTCCTTGAGTAACAATACATGAAACTCAGTCCCCCTGAAATAGATTAAAACATGATTAAAGGCCTCCCACTGTGCAGCACCTGTGCCTTCCATAAATATACCCAGAATTTAAACAACAGTACAGATTTTTGGACTACTTCTGGTAGACTTGGAAATCATATTTCCTAACAGCTGCTGGTGAGCTACAGCTTGCATTGTGGACATTTATGATAATTTCGATGGCTCTGGTTTTTCGAAAGCACTTTTTTAGATTTGAACGGACTAATTAGCAGCTTTAAATCCTCCATGAATACTTTGGTATTCATGTCTTAGATCTAAGAATGTTGAGAAAAAAATCCTAAAGTGTTTCTTAAATCTTCTTTCCGTGAAATTAATTGCACTTTCTTCGGTCAGTCAACTGGAAGGCCCTCTTCATTCTATCTACTACCTTCTACACCAAATCATCTATGCCGATTATCAACAGATCATCGACGCAGGTCAAGAGTGTTAAGAATTGCAACATCTCTCTCAATTTGAACTCAAAAGATGTTCACATGTGTAATTGACAAGTTGCTTACCTGATTTTTCATAATCTGACAAGATGTTTACATGCCTGAGACGAGATTGCAGTTTGTGACTAAGACAGATCGTTGTGTATCCTATATCCTAGGATGTCTCATGGACATTCTTGTAGTGTTGAAGATTGGGATCTCTATCGAAAGGTCCTTCAAAATAACGGAATCTACGTATGTGTTCAGGCAGGTGCGAATGAGCCTAAGCAGTAGACTTCCCTGTGCATTTTCGTATAAATAGTTGGGTTGGACTCAAGGTAAAAGGGATGTTTGGGTCGATGCTTTGACAAAAACAATTGAATTGGTCTCGGGCTCCCAAAGCAACTGCCTTCAATTTTCAAAAGTTGGTAGAATCGCGAAGTTTCTTCGATTAATACAGTTATCATCTATCTTGATCCAAATGGAAGACGACTCAGGGAAATGATTGCTTTAATAGTGCGCAAATCGTGACGAGTATATTCTGCTCTGGTCTATGCGATTTGAAGCGCTTTTGTAATCTAAGTATTTACAATAAGCCGTCACTAAGCATCTCATTGGAGATCACGATGATTCTAGTTTTTCTCCTGATATCATAGTTAAGCTGTCCAAGTCTCGTATGTACCTCATCAAGTAATTGGTGATAAGACTCTACGAACCGTCGCTTGAGAAAATATGAAACCGTTTAGAATATATTCTAAATTGAAGGAAATGTATGCGACAGTCAGTTCGGCCAGGCAGTTTCAGCTGCAGACAGAGCTTTACCATTGTAGGTACAAGGATAACTACGCAATGTCCGAATGAATTGACAAGTTGGAGTCTTTGTTCAACAGACTGGAGGGCATGGAAAGTGCTGTTAGTGCATCCATGCAGGTAGCCACATTGCTAGCGAGCTTCGGGTCTACAGCACATTCGCCGTACGGATCTGTCATTACGGCTCTTCAAACTATGAAGGAGGATGAGCTCACATTAGACAAAGCCACCGCGAGGCTCTTGCAGGAATAATGCAACCGACTTTGTCAGACAGGCACTGAGCAGCAAGCAATACTACAGCATGCTAAAGTAGGACGTGCACTCAAGATGAGAGTGAGGGGACGCTGCTATAATTGTGGTAGGAAAGGGAATTGAAAAATAGACTGCCGTCTACCGAAGAAGGATGTACAAGAAGGCCCTGAGCCGCGTCCCAAAGTGAAGTGGAACTTTTATGGTCCGAAGGCCATGCTTGTACATACAAAAGAAAACGATGGCTATAGTATTTTGATTGACTCTGGTGCAAGTTCTCATATGGTAAGGAATTCGCAATTATTATCGACTGCAAAGAAGTGCGATGTACCCAAAGTTATCTTGGCTGATGGGCGGAATATGACAGCACGTAAAATTGGACTGTATTCATCTCTAATAGAGGTCGCTGCCGAAGCACTCCACTAAAACTTAAAAATGCTCTGTATATCCCGAACTTGGAGAGCAAATCGCTCTCTGTAACACATCTGGATGCAATAGGGTATGATATATCGTTTAAGAAAGACTTTTGTACTGTGTCCCATAGTGGAGACACCATCTGTGAGGGTGTTCTGAGAGACGGACCATATGTGATAGAGAATATTGGTCTCCATGAACAAGTCAATGTCGCAGCTGAACGTGCTAGTGGAGCACAATTATGGCACCTACGGTTTAGCCGTGGAAAAAGGCTTTTCTGAACGAGATTTTAAGTCATCATATTTTGAAAGGACTAGATATGAATGCAAAAGCCCTTCATGAGGTATACTGCTGCTCGTGTAATATGTGAAAACAAATTTAGCTGACACTGGAACCAAGAAGCGGCATACCTGCGAAGCCAGGTGAAGTTTTAATTACTGATTTATGTGCTCCTATGCCTGTAGTAAGCATTGGTGGAAACCGCTACTTTGTATCATTCGTTGATGGACACACAAGATACAAGGAAATTAAATTAATGAGGAACAAATCAGATGTTCTGTCATTTTTTCTGATGATAAGGTCCAACCTTGAGAGTAACTTTGATTGGATAATGTCGGCGAGTACGTAGCTCTTGAAAAAGAGCTAGAAGAGCTAGGTATTGAATGGGAGCACTGCGCTCTATACACGCCGGAACAGAATGGCGTGGCGGAAAAGTTGAACAGGACTGTTGTCGAGACCACCAGGATAATTTTAATTCATTCATGGTTGTCAGATGTATTCTGGGGTGAAGCTATTACTACTGCTGCTACTAACCAGAACATTACACGTACGGGGAAGTTAAAAGGGAAAACGCCTTTTGAACATTTGACCGGTAAAAACCCAGATGTCAGTAATTTACGGTTATTCGGTTGTGGCATATGGATATGCGATGCCTCCAAGAACAAGAAAAAAAATTGGACCCGAGGCCTCAGAAAGGCGTCCTTTTAAGTTATATGCCGCACTTCAACTACAGGGTCTGGGTAATTGAGGAGAAACGTGTTGTTCATACACGTCATGAACGTTTCAGTGAACAGGTCTTCCCTGCCTTTGAATGGACGATCCGAAACGCATCCCAGGTCTGTGCCGCTCTGGAGGAACTTTTTTAAGCCAATGGAGCTATCTCAAGAGAGTGAAACAATAACTGAAAGTGCTCCGCATAGTGACTTAGAGGAAAACTCAGAATACATAGTCGGTAATGATGATACTTCTACTACAACAGCTGCTCCACAGCTTACTACCGAGGAAGTGGAGGATATATTAACATACCACCTACTGCTCACTGAAGGTGACGATATCAACTCTGATGGGTCTATAACATATTATTCTCCTACCGAAGCAGGTATGATTACGAAAACTTATGATTAAATTCTGAGAAATATCAGGGAGTTAATGGATATTACCGACAGTAAGATATTGAAAGAGGCTATCAGAAAGGAGTTGATAAGCATCTCGGATAAGGGGACTTGGTCCGTTGAGCATATACCAAGAGGTGCGAAGGTTCTGAATACTAAGATGATATTTGACCTAAAGAGAAAAGCGGATAGGTCAGTTGATAAGTAAAAGGCGAGGCTTTTGGTGTGAGGGTTTCAGAAGGGGCTCATAAACGACGTTTATGCACCAGTAGTTGATTTTTATACCTCGCGCATTTCGCTGGTTTGGTGTATACGCGGATGCGCCGTGCAACGTATAGACGTGAATAACGCTTTCCTCCACAGGAGACTGGAAACGAATACAAATATATTTGTGAAGCCAACTCAGGGCGTAACTGGGGACATTAAGCTTGGAAAAGGTTTAACCTTGAAAAATGCACTTTATGTGTTGAAGAAAGCCGCTAAGATTTGGTTGAAAGTGTTTAAAGACAGTGCGCTGTCTCTCGGATTTATTAAAAAAGTCCGAGGTAATGATTTTTTCTTTCGAGTTATGTTTCAAGACACTAAACTGTGGCTGTTCGTTTACATCGCTGATATACTGGTGATGATTCGATTTCCTTACTCAGAATACATGGAGGAACGAGTGATACGAATATAGCTTGAGGTCAATGACCTTAGTACTGTTAAATCGCTCCTGAAAGTTAGGTAATATGGCATGACAATGGATTATGTTTGTGTCAGTCTCACTATAAAAGTGTGTTATTAGAACGGTTTGAAATGGAAAACCGTGGGAGTGCGGACATATCAATGCTCCCTCCACACACTGTGTTTACAGAGGACTCGGTCGCCCCCCGGAGCAATTTGAAGACCAGGTATCATATATCGATCGTTGGGTCGTTGTATTTGTCAACTCGTTCCAGGCCTTACATCAGTTTGGCAGTAGAAAAGACTGGAAGGAAGTCGAGCCGGCCCACTATTGGAGACTGGAACAGACTTAAAAGAGTTTTCAAGTATTTAAAGGAGACTACAGTACTGGGACTACACATTGAATTTGGTAAGGGTACAACTGCACCAGTCAATATTGGCTAAATTGATGTGGATTGGGCAGAATGTCAAAATGAAAGGCGTTCCACAACTGAAACTGTGATCACGATAAACAGCATTCCGGTCACATGGAAGTCAAAGAAACAAGCGTCTTTGAACTCTATTCTTGTGAGGCGAAATATATCGCGCTTTCCGAATGTGTGAAGCTTGCGGAAGGTGTGCGTGCGGTGATGTCTGATCCATCCTTTCTTTGATCTACCCCGACAATTTTTCTCGAGGATGATACCGCTCCTATCAAGTGGTCAAGATCGGAATAGATGCCAAAGCATGTTGAAATTCGATACTATTTTGTGCGAAATGCTGTGTCAGAAGGTGGTGTGATGGTGAAAAACTGTCCCTCAGAGCGCATGATTGCTTAAATCATGACAAAAGCATTACCACAAAAACAGTTCGTTGAATTGCCTGAGAAACTAAGAATTGGCCGTATTACTATTGATATAGAGATTTAGAAAAGTGTTTTAAGAATTGTAACATCGCTTTCAATTTGACCTCAAAAGATGTTCTCAATTGTAATTGACAAGTTGCTTACCTGATTTTTCACGATCTGACAAGATATTTACATGCCCGAGACTAGATTGCAGTTTGTGGTTAAGACTGCTCGTTGTGTATCTTATATCGTAGGATGACCCATGGAAATTCCTGTAGTGTTGAAGATTGGGGTCTCTATCGCGAGGTCCTTTAAAATAACGTACTCTACATATGTGTTTAAGCAGGGGCGAGTGAGCCGAAGCAGTAGACTTCCCTGTGAATTTTCGTATAAATAGTGGGGTTGGACTCGAAGTAAAAGTTATACTTGATTTAGGGCTTTGACAACAACAATTACAGTGGTATCTGACTCAAAAATCAATCGCCTTCAATATTCAACAAAGATGAATTCTTTTCTGGTATGTTTTTATTTTCAAACAGGCACTCTACAGTATTGAGAGGACGAAATACGATTCCCCACAAGAAACGGCACAATTACTGAAGCTATAGCCTCGAAGCTTGAAGTAAACCTTATAATAGCTTCAGAAGTTTCACCAATGCACCTTCTTTGCCCTTTGGACCAGAAATTTTTTCGGAACTTCAGGCATAAGTTTAGAGATTGGGGAATATC
Organism: Kappaphycus alvarezii; assembly: GCA_002205965.3. NCBI lineage: Eukaryota > Rhodophyta > Florideophyceae > Gigartinales > Solieriaceae > Kappaphycus > Kappaphycus alvarezii. The sequence continues at coordinate 853,761 of NADL03000012.1, forward strand.
AGCATATTTAAAAGCTCATTTTATATCCATTTGAAGTCTGTCCCAACCCAAAGCAAGTAAAAGCGTCAGCAGCAATGTAATGGTTTCGATAAATTCTCTAGGTGTTTAAAGGTCATTCAATTCGATGTTACGGAGAATCTGCAAGTTTTCATGTGCAAAAAAAATTGCGCCTTGAAACTGGTTGCGCGAACAAGTTAATCATGCTCCAGCTTAAAGATCTATCCTGAGTTAATTTTTCGGGTGCAGTGGAAGTGGTAAAATTCTTCCCACTTCTTACCACTGATAAGGGTAGATAAATCTCCGGTCATAGCCTAACGCAGGTAATATCGTTCATCTGACGCTATTTCATGACGGAGTTGTGCTCCTTACCAGTAGAAGTGGCAGTAGGTAGAGCAGCACATGAATATTGCACCGGTGGGAGTTCACGAGGCGAATATTTTGACTGCCTCACTGTTTCTTTAGCTTCTTTGTGATCAATATTTTGTTCCCTGCTTCCAGACGAACCTTGTTTTTTCTCGTCAAATCTTCCTTTATTATTGTCAGCTACATAATTTCGCTTGTTTTCCTCTGTAATATGCGTACGTTGGAGTTCCGGAAAAGGTCTTCTACAACTGCATAAGACTTGAAATCTGCTTTACTACCGAGGTTGAGCTCGATAAAAACTTCCTCCATATGGCTTTCTGGTTTGCCGGGGATGTACTTTATGTCTGCTCCAACGGCGAGTCAGAATGACGGCTACAAGTCCATGTGTTTTAACCAGTAAATTCTATCTCATATACATTTACAAGCTTTGAACGGACTATGACCTTATCCCTAGGGAGTATCTTGTACATTCTACCTGTACCAAGGCCAAGGATTATACTGTTTTTGATGTCCTCCTCTTGAATCCCTTCGCTCCCTCCAACAGGGTATTGAAGGCCTTTAACTCAATGTCCTCTCTAAATGAGGCGCGGAATATAACGCACAGTAGATATCAATGTTTTAGTATGTCTCCGACTAGAGGTAGGCCCGTGCCTGTGACAATCTCCACTCTTGGCGTTTGGCATCCGGATGAATTCTCAGTGCTATATGATGTGTTAAAGAACGTGGCCGTGAAGGCAAACGAGACGCACGGAAAGTTTCGCGGTGTTTTAATGCAAAGGCACGATTTAGCAGCTGCCATGTCCAATGCGGCCTGATTGATGGCTGGCGTGAAGGTGGCCACCTAGGGAGCATAGTTTCTCTCTCATTACTGTGTCCACACACCTTTCTGAGTCGTTTTTTCTTTCTTTGGAAAACTTTAGGATAGATCTAATGTATCTTCTAGAAGTAGAACATCTAAACCTTTAAATTTTCGCGAGGGAGAGGCTCAAAACACTTAAGTAATTCTATATTAGGACATTATAGTACGCAACAATCGAATGGCCTGGTTTATGGTAAATGTACAAAAGGATCACAGAGTAAGGAAGTATATGGAGGCTTCCCAGTTACAGAATGAGAGACTGTATTCTTACAAAAATTGAAGAGCTTTATAGCTTCCGCCCTGTAGATCACAGGGAAGTTCCTCTGATTTTTGTTGCTTCGACCTGAGGAGAATGTTGTCAAAAAAACTGTCCTTCCCGCAAATTCATTTTCCTCTCAGCCCAAGATCCATCAATGACCTCTGCCGTTTCAAATCGATTTCTTACCTTCTTTTTTTAAAAAAAGAAGGTAAAAAAAAGAAACTCAAAGACGTTCTCCCCTTTGAATCCAAATGCAGTTCCTATATTCTGTCGAGGATATTCTTTTTCGAATTTGCGCAAATTACCAATCACACCTTGTCCTCACATTTTTTACTTTTACCAAAGGCCATGGAAAGGACCAAAATATGTCCCTATATAAAGCGCTGCAACAAAGTCATATATGCACCACCCTACCATCAACAACCACATCAACTCACCCGAACACCCCCTCTCTTTCGCCATCAACATGACCCACCTCCTCCATTCTCTTACCATCCAAAATCAACGAGGGCCCCGCCTACCATTAACGGTTTAGCTTTAATGGAAAATGGGCCAACGAACCACGAGGAGTACTTCAGGAGGATGGACCGGGAGCGTGTTCGGGAGTGGGTTCGTCGACAATTCTTGAAGGCGGAGGAGTCAGAGGATACCTAGATGGATGCGGAGGGACCTGATGATGAGGAAGCCGGGGTAGATCCGTGGGAGTTGATGGTGTACAGCCGTGAGGAATATGTATTAGAGGACGAAGGGCAGAGTGAGGGCGTGATTATAATCTCTGAGACTTCGGATGGAGAGGAGGTTGAAGATTGCGAGGACGGGTTGGAGGATCTTGATATTTCCGATGATGCTATTTATCACTCTGAGCCGTTCAAGGGAATTTGTTGGGTTTGTATTGGGAGTATGGATACTTTTGAGGAATTAATCGGTTCGGACCTTGAAGATAACGATTAAGGGGAGGAGATATAGATATTTACCTCGTAATTATCTCGTCGCTAGTCTCTATAGTCCACTTGATTCGCTTTAGTATGTTTTTTTGAGACTTTAGGGCTAGCCAAAAAGTCTATGTAAGCTGAATAAACTTCTTTCCTCTTGTGGAGGTCAAGCAAGTTGGTAGACAACTACAAGTCAAGTCCCGAGTAGTACGAAGTTGATAGTCAACTTCAGACGCAAGAATCATTTTTCCTACGCTGGTCAACGAGCATCAGTGGTAGATCCTGCCCTTCTATACTTGCTTGTAGCACTTTCAACTGTCTTCCCTACCCAATCCCTTCTTTTAGTTAAACTATACCACGGTAGCACTTTTGTCGCTCGCAAAACCTCCTTCTTGGGCAAGTGGTTCTGAATATCTCTTCTCCTGACTATTTACCCCTATCAGAGAGTACATTGCCAATTTTATTCTCTTGTATTCCGTTAGAAGAGTGTATGTGAGTTTTGTGCATTCAAGTCTACAGCCTTGCTCCCAAGGTTTTATTTAGCAACTCGAAACTCGCTCCCAAGATTTTATGCAGCAAATCGAAACTAACTACTGCCATCACGTTGTAGAATTCGTACAGAGATCTCTGCCTGCCATTCTATATACACGTCAGAGCTAAATAGAAAGTTTGTGGCCTCTACCTTAGTCATCCTGCTGTCAAAATCGAGGTATCTGTACTTCTCCGCCGTGATTGTAGCGAAGCGCTTCTTGCAATCATAGGCAGTTGGACTTATATATCCTTTGATATCTGTATTTGGGAGACTAAGTTGCTGCGCATCATTGAGGTTACTCTTAAGGAAGCGTCGAAATTTGCCATTTCAAAGGGGTTCCATGTGTCTTCACGACCTTGGGGCTTTTTAAGGACACCAAAATATATCATGAGGCGAATCTATCATCTATTCCGAACATGGCTCAAAATAGTTCCACATATCTACTTATTCATTAGTTACTGTATGGGAAGCCGTAAAAGTGCCTTTGATGGTGGTGGTTTCACTAGCGCTGTTTTTTTAGGTCCATTCTAAAGCTTCAGTGTAATAAAAGCTGGAAGAACTAGATGTTTCAGACAAAAAGAGCTCATCTAAACTTGATTTTAGAAGCAAAAAACGGAATGTAGTGCGGATTCACTGCCATTACTTTCAGTATTTTTAATATGTTTGGTGTCAATAAACTGCTGCTACTAATAGGGATAAATCTCCGGGGAAAGATCCTCAGAACCAATTTCCGCAAGAAAAAGTTGTGAAAACTACAAAAATTCTACCTTTGTAATGTTGAGCGAACAGGAAGAGATAGGTAAGGACAAGAGTTCAGAGGGCTACAAGTGAGTATGGAAGGGGCAGAGTCTACAATCCATGCTCTGTGACCAGCGCATGAAAAACGGTTCTCGGGTCTGAGGTTGACTCTCAACTTCCGAACTATTTCGACTGGACCTGAAATTGTCTGCTAACTTGCTTTCCCTTTCCAAGAGGAACCAGCTAATTCATTATATATATACTTTCGGCCAACCCTAACGTCTCAAACAAACGTAATATTTTCCATATGATGCGCTAAAACAAAATCATATGGACAATGGAGATCAGCGATACGATATTTCCAAGATAAATATCTACATCTACTCCTCACAATCGTCATCCTCAAGAAAAGAAACAAGCAATTCCGACAAAATATACATGCTACCCATATAGTTCACAATTATTCTTCGAGTGGTTCACGGCTTCCCGTGGCCTCCAACTGCAATATTAAGACCACAAAAATATCCCTATTCAGCTCCATGACCTTTGTCCCTGGGCATCCCCTCCTACCTCCTTATATATACTGTACAGTTTCAAGGGCCCGAAATTTGTGTCACCTTGGCAGTACTAATGCCAGCGCAGCACTGTTACTGTACGTATAGTGCACACCATCACTCTAAAAAGAATTGAAAATAAAATTGATAATACAGATCCAACCAAGCCAGCGCAGCATGCTAGCATTGTATTTTTTTAGGTAGGTTGAAATTTTATTGAAGAAGGGACCCCAACAAGGGGCCGACGTGGGTCATAGCATCGGAGGTGTCCCTGAGGGCTAAGTTGCCCATATTCAACGAAGATATTTGGGACGGTGTAAAGCGTTTGGAGTTGTTGACGGGAGAGCGTTGAATGGCGATGCAGTTTGAGAGCGTTGTGTAGGTGATGGGGGTCGCCTTGTGGGGTGCAGGAGCGACGGTGGTAGAACGGGAACCAATGAAGTAACTAGCGAAGAAAGAGTCTTCTACAGTGGCCATGTAGCAAAAAGAGGTTAAGAAGGTGAGAGAGTCTCCGATGGTAGATACTGGCGGCGAATGGAGGGAAGTAGGCTGGTGTAGGAGGGAGGAAGGAGGGAGGAAGGAGGAGGCACCAGGATTGACGTAAGTATGTCCGCCAAGTGGTCCAGTCGAGATGGGGTTCACGGCATGGTGGACAGTAGTGCCAGCCCTGAAATGGAGAGGTACTGGAGGGAGGTAACGGCTAGGCGGTGACTAGGGCTGTGAGGAGAGGTTCCCATCTGGCCGATTTTGGTAGTTAAACGATGGGGCGTGGTACAGGAATATTGTTGGGAGATCTAGAATTTGGTTCAAACAGCGGAGGTGGGCAAGATTTGTTTGGTGTATGCTGCCTTGTGTTCGAAATATTTTGGAAAACACCCGTCGTTGAGCATTTTCATTAGCAATTGAGAATGCAGTGATATTGATAGGGTGAAAATGGCGACTACGGAAAAGGGAACCACTAACTACCAGAGATGAGAGTCGTTGCGAGGGTTTCAAATGCTACAGTAGACATTACCAGGCAGTGGAGTGGAGTGCTCGTGAGATATGAGTGACTGCTCTAGTAACCAACTCTAAAGGGGCAGTTTCTACCACCTTTGCTCCTCGAATGGCGTAAAAAAAGGTTTTTTGGTCTGAAGTTGACTCTCATTTTCCGAACTATTTGGGACTAGACCTGAAGTTTTCTGCCAACTTGCTTACTGTCTCATGGAGGAAGCAATTTACTTAGCTTATATAGACTTTTTCCCAAACTAAAATCTTGATAAAACTTCTATAAGCAACAGAAAAAGTAAGAAAAGACTTCATGTGGACGCAAATAGTTTGACAAAGATACTTGAAAGAAACTAAATGAATGTACTCCTCAAAATCTTCATCCTCTAGACCAGAACCAACACTTCCCTTAAGACACCGTAAATTCCCATTTAATGCCTACAAATCCCTGCGGATGGCCACAATTTCCGCCCCTTCCTGGGAAGAATACACCTCACCCAGTCCCCCTTAAATAGATCCATGCCTGGGACCACTTGTTCCAACCAGTTCATCCTTCCCCTCCCATATGACCCGGTTAGAGGCCCCTTTCTTCGTCTAAGTACTCCTCGTCTTCCTCTCCTTCCTCCCTGGCTTATTCTTTGGACTCATCCTCGACCTCCCCTTGTTCCATCCAATAGACATAATTAGAGGTCACCCACTCCTCGAATCACTTTCCTGCCTTATTCTCCTCCTCCGTAGAGTCCCCCTACCGGTTCCTGTGTTTCAATCTCCACCAGGTGACGAGCAATCAGCTCGGTCAAACTTTTCTTGGCTTGGCGACGGAGTTAATCCTCGACATCTGGTGGGCCAGAAGGTAATAAAGGGGAGGCAGTGATGGGACGGGTGTGGTGGTTTTGGCAATAAGCGAGAAGGAGGGAGTCGGCGAATGATGGCAGCTAAGGGTGGTGTGAGTTGTCGAGCTTTTGTTGTAGTAGGGACGAAGATAAATTTTAGGCGGCGTCCGACGTGTTTAATTAGCGCCAACTGGTTCAGATTGAGAGGCCCACTAAATACAAAAAATTAGGCTAAAATTGGTCTTGTAGTGGGATTTAGTGAGAACCGCCTTAAAAGAGGTGATTTATTGCGAAATCATGTGTAGAAATAATGGTTAAGGAAAAAATATATTTAGAGGCTACGACGATCAAATAAACTGGGGAGAATAAAAGAGTAACCATCAAAAGGGAAGATGATCGCTCATAAAAAGAGGAGCGAGAAAAAGGAAAGAGTATAAAACAATGTAAAATTCGTGAAGCAAAATAAGAAGAAAGTAAAGTTAGAAACGAAAGGAAAGTGAATGAGTAGAGAAACGTAAAAGGGAGCCACTTTGTTCGCGTAAGGATAATACCCCCAGCTTCTCGCTTAACAGATATCACGCAATGGGAACGCAGCATATAAATATCTGCATGGAACGAATTTTTGTAAGACGTAGTTGGCGTATACAGGGTGGGAATCGAGGGAGAGTGCAGCAGATTGGAAGGGGTATGTCGAGGTATTGACAGCTGCTGTCGCATGTCGAATGGTCTCGCTGTGTTGATTCCAACAGCGGTCAGTGTGATACAAAGGTAGACCACTGCTTGCGACACGGGGAGAGGCTGACCAGCCAGTGTGCAGATTTAGGCTGCTTGCAGGGGCACGGAGGAGGAGGTAACACTTCCATCGTGTCCATAGCATGTTTCCGGAAGAGGCCCAGTGTAACAATATCTCTGTTACACCGCTGTGTAATAGATGCTTGTTCGCTTTTGTTATTTCAGTTCTCTACTACACAGTGGTATAACAAAGAAACTGCATCGTCTTGAATGAATTTAGAAGTTTGATTTTCCTTCAATGTTTTTATTTGACGTGGAGGCCCACGTCATCGTTTTATTTACTTAGTTCTATTTTAGATTGTACAATTCTGTAGTTACGCCTCTACTTTCTAGTAAGTTCTACTAGGCTACCGAAGTATAGAATTTCTAGAGTAGAGCTACAGTACTATCTATGTAAAGGGGCTCATCTGGATTCTTGTAGGAATCCAGGTACACTCTATTGACCCTTTGTCCCCAACTTTCTGAAACCCACTGCCATCGTCTCTACTGTTCCTTTAGCAGCGCCCCGGCTGCTTCCCTCTCTGTTTCATCAAGTTTGGCACCTATGCAAAAGCTGTTGCAGGAAAGGGAGGGAAGAACAGTGGAGAAAGACGTCGTCGGCGACAAGGGTGCGGGAGAGGGAAAGGTCAGGTGTGTAGGATGGCGGGGAATGGGTGGAGGATGATCGGTAGGTTCTTGATGTAGAGGAAAAAGAGAGTCGTGGAGAGAGGAGAGCATTGAATTACGCTAAACAGGAGTACAGCTGTAGTATCAGTTGCGTCTCTTTTCGTTCTGACGAGAAGTAGCCCTAAGCACGCAGAGAGCGTGGCGGGGAAGGGTGGGGGGAGATGGCGGCGGCAATCTTGAGGGAGGATGCTACGTTCTACTCTATCGCAGGCTTGGGTGAGGTCGAGGACCGCGATCGAATTGTGCTTTTGGCGAATGGCGGAGTCGGATGAGGTCAGGGCATGGAAGGGGCTGACAGAGGGTTGGACACAGTATTGAGAGGGGTGTCTGGGGAGTTGTGGGAGAACCAGTAAATAGAGAGCACCTTCAATAGTTTTCCGGATTTGCGAAAGGAGACACAGTGGTATATAATTCTCAGGGCGAAGTTGATCCCCTCGTTTGTGGACTGGAACAAGTAGCCCTGTGGACCACTGCTCGGGATACTATCGCGTTCGCCCTATAGCTTCCCACCACTTGTTAAGGGGGACAGCCGACAAAGCGGGATCACCCTTGAGCATTTCAACGTGGACTTCGTCTGGACCGACTGCCTTGTTTCGTAGGGTACCTTGAATGTAGGTGTGGAGTGCCTTCTTGAAGTTTTGGGGCGAAGTAAATGCTTCAACAACGATTGCTGGTTGATTATGGCCGCGGGTAGATCGCATAAAGGTGGTGAAGTCTATGGGGTCAGCTGGCGGCAGGGGCGAAGGGTGTCGGCGTGTCTTCGGGGGAATTGCTTCGGTCAGCGGCGATAGCGGAGGCGAGGGCATCAAGGTGGGTCGTGCCCAAGCGGTTGCGAGTTCTTCGTCGGAGAAGGCGTTTTTCACGTCGGACTTCGCAGCGGACCAGGTCGCGGAGGTGTTCATATTCGAGTGGACTGGGGTGAGGGGTTTGCGTTCGATATGCCTTGTTTCGTCGAGAGGCAAGTGCATCGAAAATCGGGGACCAGAAAGGCTTGTAGCGGCAAAGGCGACGTTGGGCAATGCTTTGCCACGGTTCTATGAGGGCCTCGGTCGCTTGAAGGTAGACTGCTTGAGCGTTCCCAGTGGTACAGGTATGAAGGCGGTCCCTAATGGGAGGGGGAAAGGTTTGGGTGTTTTACTCTTGTAAGATATATCCGATCTATCCCATGGTTTTCCAGACAACCGCAATCAACTCAAAAAGGGTATACCGACACAGTAATGGGGAAGGAACTGCGCTCCCTAAAATGCTACCTTGTGGATTGTAAGGTGACGGCAGTTGTCGAATCCTCTGTCATGCACTGTGTTAGAACACAGAGCGATTCGATGAAGAGTCGCAGACCAGAGCTACTGCCGCCGTGGAATGAGAAGCTGCGTAGGAAGCGCCTGTCATTATTGCGTACTGATGCCAACAGAGACGTTTTTAAGGTCGACAATTCTTCCGCGCTTGGAAATCCTATAACTAGTCGATATTGATGTTTGGGCGGGTAGGGTCGCAGGAGTTTGAATGTCGGGGATGTCAGACCACGGGGTGGCATCCACTGGGCCGCCTGGGGAGATTGAGGGCAGGTGGCCAATTTTTCTGACATCAGCTATCATAGCACGTTTAGCATACACCCGGGGATAACCAAACCGCACCTTTCAAGTACTAAAGAACCAAATCGATTCACTCATACATAGCACGGGAGTTGTGCAGTATGGTACAAAAGCGTGCGGATGGTAATCAGAAATTGACTACGACTGCAGGAGGCGGGTGGAAACTTGTCGCGCCTGCATCACTCGGAGACTAAACGTTAACGGGTAACGAAGTCGAAAAGGTCCTGTTGAGGGGAGGAACCGCGAAGGGATGCAGCGAAAGAAGCAAGGCGGAGGAAGAAACACTGGCCGTCGTCGCCCAAGGCGCAATAGAAATCAATCCCGATGGGAAAGGAGGATATCGTTTTGGTCGCCGTAAGTGCCGTAATGAGATGTTTCTCGCGCTCTGCTAGTGTCGCGGCAGCGTCTGCGGTAACCGTACTTGGCGAGATGTGTCAGCGAGCGGAGGGTGGGCAACAGTAACGTCGACGGCGATATCAGTACTGGAGAGGGAAAACGTTTGGGTGTTTTACTGTTGGAAGATATTTCCGACCTATCCCATGGTTTTCCAGACAACCGCAATCGACTCAAAAAGGATATACCTACAGCGTAATGGGGAAGGAACTACGCTTCCTAAAATGCTACCTTCAGGCCAGCCATCAATCAGTACTGGGGGGAAGGTTTGGGTGTTTTACTTTTGGAGGATATATCCGATCAATCCCATAGTTTTCCAGACAACCACAGTCGACTCAAAAAGGTATGCAGACACAGAAATGGGGAATGGAGTACGCTCCCTGAAAGGCTCAGTACTGTGAAGGCCGTAGGAGCGGGAATGTAAAATAGGGTGCCGGTCGAAGAGGATGCCTCCGAGGTAGTCTCCCTGTTGCGTCCCGAAGACGCTTCTTATGATGTGACTGCCTATCCACAGGAATGCGGGCTCGTTTGCGTAACAGTATGAGACCCAATGCCGTAATTCTGGGAGTAGCTGTCTTACCGCTTTCAGAAAAGCGGGTCTGCTGCACATATTGAAACCGTTCTTGAAATCGACCGTCAATAGCCCATACGCTGGGTCACTGTCGTACTCTATAGACCAGATAAATCTTCAAAGAGTAAAACACCCAAACCTTTCTATCTGTCGTACTCTTGAACGGCTTTTCGGATTCCGAGTACAATTGTTTCGGTACCCGACTTTGTGGCGATACCTACTTGACGGGGTTGGAGGTAGTCTGCCGCCTTCTGGGACACTCGCTTCATTAAGCAGCTACCGACCAATCTGGGCAGCGTCTCCCCAACAGCGATTAGCCTAGGTGATATGTCTTTCTTCGCGAGCGGGGTTAGTGGAGCACCAGCGACCCAACGCGGCTCTCAAGTCTAGCGCTTGCCTCCTGGCTGGGCTCGAGCCAGCCCTCGAAAGAATACTGCACGTACCATATGGGGAAGCTTTGGGTGTTTTTACTCTTGGAGGATACATTCGATCTATCCTAAAGTTTTCCAGACTACCGCAATCGACTCACAAAGGTGTGCCGACACAAGAATGGGGAAGGAACTACGCTTCCTAAAGGGCCACGTACGCGTATTGCACCACCGTATTTCCCGGCGGCTAATCTGTGACTGCTTCACGTAGCGCAGGAAACAGCTTACCGTGTCATTCAGATATTAAAACACCCCAAACCTTCCTCCCCCCTGGAAGTTGGTGGAAATGCTCTGGTATTTGTACTGTAGCCCTTTTGAGTCGATTGTGGTTGTCTGGAATGCTTTGGGATAGAGTCGAACATAAATTCCAAGAGTGAAACACCCAAACCTTTCCCCCACCGTTCCTGCCATTTGGTTCGAATGCAAGGTTATAGGACTCCCAACCTTCACACCTCTCCCACTACACCGACCCCGTTTACCCTCGAAATGGGGTTAAATTGGCAACTACGAAGATGCCACTCTATTCAGTGAAGTATGATCCTGACGGATACCAGAAGAAGAAGAAGAAGAAGACTTTACCAAGCAGGAAAGGGGGTCTAGCGGCCCTCAAAAGGGGGAAAATCTATCCGAGCCGGGAGCGGTTGAGTTGTCGTCGGTTGATCGGGACAGAAGTTCGTTGTTGTTTGAGCGAGCTGATAATCGTGAACAAGCGATCGCGCTCGAAGGCAGGGCTACTGCTTTTCCGTAGAGCGATGTACTCAGCAATTCTGGACAGACCTCGTTCGGCACTGGGACCGGCAGACCCGTATATATCGGAAGCCATCGGGTGGAAGTCGATATGTAGTTCGGGCAGAGGTGGCCATAGCGGAGGGATTTCGCGCGCTCAGATGCAGTAAGGGCAGCGAGGGGCGTGTAGATCCGCTGTTGTGCGTATGGAGCGGAGTGGGGGCTGATGACAGTGACGTCGTAACCAGATATCAACTATCAAAACATACCATTGAGAACTCTAACGATTGATGTGGGTGAAAATTAAAACTGGACCAGGCAGCTGAAGCCGTATGTGATTCTGCATCTAAACATAATCCCATCCCTGTTTCGTAAAAGACATGAACTTCTCCGATTGTTTTCTGTTGAGTCATAAACTATCAACCGTATAATAGTCAGGAAACCAGCCAATGCGGATTCGTCTTTACTGCCGCACGCCGCCACATTTCGCCAAGTACGGTTACCTCAGGCGCTGCCGCAACACTCGCAGAGCGCGAGAAACATCGTCATTGCGGCACTTACTGCAACCAAAACGATATCCTCCTCTCCCCATCGGGATTGATATCTATCTCACCTTGGGCGACGACGGCAAGGGGTCTTTTCCGCCGCCTTGCTTCCTTCGCTGCTTCCCGTCGCTGTTCCTCTCCTCAACAGGAGCTCCGCGACTTCGTTACCCGTTTTGCGTTTAGTCTCCAAATAATGCAGGGCGACAGGTTTCTACCCGCCGCCCGCCTCCGTAGTTGATTTATGAATACCCTCCGCACGCTTCTGTGCGACATTGTACAACCCATAAAGATTTACCACCACCATTTACTGGCGATAAGAGGCATCGACGACAAGAAAGTCTCTGAGATAACTGTTGTAGTACGCAATTGATCCATTTATGAACTCGGTAAGGATAGTAATACCAGTCCTTTCCAAGTGTGACCAAAACTGTCCTCTCTCGGCCACACAAGCCTCACAGCTTCGTGAAACTCACGTAGCTCCCTTCCTTCTCGATTGCATATAGGCCCCGGCTATTTATATTCTTGTTGTACATCATATCGTTCGTTTGCATTTATCTCTGCACCTATCCTGTACAAGTTATCGTCCATCAGGGCAGTTACCCGGAACGAGCGGGTTTCGTTCCCTGAAATTTCCATGGGGCCTCGACCAAGATCTGCCCCGACTGCATGCTTCACGTAAACGCTGGCAATGTCAGGAGTGGACACCGGTTTTGCGAAAAATCGAAGCGTAACGAGTGCCAAGACTAAAGCCAGGATTGCAATAAGAAGTGACAGCCAGTTTACAGGCCTTACTTGCTCTTTCCATATTTCGGCAACCCTGCGCTTGAGCCCTTCGTCAAGAACAGATCCTCCTGGTCTGGGTCAGTTATAATGACAGCTGCGCTTCCTCTAAAGTAATGCTGGGCTACCCGCAAAACTGGCGGCCCATCGGGTATTACACCGGTTACCTTAGTTATATACCTCCTGGACTCAACAGGCGACTGATTCTGTGGACGCCTCAAGATGTTATACTGCGGACCATCTTGAGTATTGTCGAAGGAAAATTCCAGGCTTCTCAGGCGTTCTAAGTTCATGTCAGGGTCATCTGCCCCTATGATTCTCGTGTAAATAGAGAAAACGTACGCAACGAACTGCATGTGCCCAAACCGGACTTCCTCTGATTCATCTTTAGAAGTCCCTGCGGTCCTCATAAACCGAGAACGTTTATCTCCGAGCACGAATATAACTCGGGTTGCAAAGCTGGCGGTCAGGTTTCCAATGCTCATGAAGTGATCAGCGCCGTAAGCATGGTAATCAGATATGATCGTTAAATTCCTCTCCTCGGTATTCTTCTTGAAGACATCCACGTTTGTAGGGTCTAGAGAGCTCTCAGTGCAACCATTGATGCCGGTGGACCCTTGCTCGACTCTCAAGAAAATAGAAGGTTCGCACGGGCGATTGATGGAGGCACGTGAGTGGAAGCGAATGTTTGTCCAATCTGGAACGACTGGTTGCATAATGCGAAAAGTAGCAACAAGGTTAGAAACACTGGTAAGGTGGGGTTAGTGAGAAACAGAATTGCTACTTCGAGACCAAGAGAACACAGGAGGATGAGGAAGGAGACCAGCATCAGACGGACATTAACCTTTCGTCCACTCCGAGGTTTGCAGCGAGGTAGAAGTCCTCGAAAGCTTAAACCTTTCGCGAGTTCGATGACTTGTTTCACAGAAAAACTGAAATTACTAACGGAGTCATGTTTCGAACGCAACAGAATCGCAGCGATGATACTGTCGATGACCAGAAGGAGAATTAGCGACATGAAGGCAAGCAGAACGTCATCGCGTGTAGTGATGTCGGTTTGAAATGCCCCGATGCACGTCTCTCAACAAAAAGTAAAGGATCAGCAAGGGAAGCAATGTTTTGTTCTCTCCCTTTGCCTGACAGCTGAATGGCGGAAACATTGCGAACGACAGTTTCGGACGAGTTGAGGGTGAAGTACGGGTTATCGTGACCGTCGTTCAAGGTAACGAAAGAGAAGCTCATTTTGTGTTTGAGGGGCACTTTGGAGAGATGATGAGTTGGTCACAAAGGGCTGCGCTTTGATAGAATTCAATTGCGCGCTGACTGGGTGCGGTCTTAGTGAGGAAGACTGGGTCTGCAGTCTCATCCCACACTTTGAGCTTGTCGGCTCATCATTTGAGTGCTATAATGTGAATAGCTCTTGTGTAGAAATGCAGCCGAGGGCGATCAGCTCCTCACTCGTTTTACCTGCCTAGTTTTCAGCCATGTTGCCGTTTGTGTGAACGGGGACTCGTAAAGCCGTCGTATTCTGTAACATAGATCTTTCTCTCGGCAGGTCTCTCCTTAATCATGAATAAAAAGTGAGGGATTAAGTGTAGAAATTTACTTGGTACCAACCTACATATCTACCACAGTAAATTAACCCCCCATTTTCTCATCAGTCTAGAAATGAGAAAAGGGGGAACGTTTGGGTGTTTTACTGTTGGAAGATATTTCCGACCTATCCCATGGTTTTCCAGAGAAAAGTCGAACATGAAATTCCAACGAGGTGAGAGCTTCTGTTGAAACTTTAGCGCCCCCTAAGACACCGTGACGCCTGGTAACAGCCATAATATATCTTTCAACATTAAACCTCTCCACTCTTTTACCCCTTTGAGGCTCAACTATGATGTTTTGGGAGCCCTACGACGATGAATGCTGCCGTATGGAATTAATAACACCCCAAATTTCCCGCCGCCGTATGGGATATTATAACATAATTATTTTTTGCCACATTATATAATGTACCATTGTAGTGCTCTACAGTGCCAAGTGAATTCCTGCACATCCCCTCAATTCTTGATTTATAAAGCTGCCGATTAGGGGGGATCTTTTAATGTGTTCAAAAACCTGAACCATACAGGTAGTGGTTACACTAGAAGACTAAGAACATCCCCAGGCGACGGCTGACCCATCACCCACTCCAACAAGGACAAGGGGGACTAGAAGAAACTTCCACAATCTAAATACGGGATCCAGACAGCTTGAAAAACTTGCTGATTCCAGCATTTCAAGCGCCTGAGTTAAAAATGATCAAATAGCCAATTATATCATATTTGATAAGTTGATAAGATTTAGTCCGTTCGACGTTACCGTTGCCTACCCATCCGCACGCCGCCACATTTCGCCAAGTACCGTTACCGCAGGCGCTGCCGCAACACTCACACACGCGAGAAACATCGTCATTACGGCACTTACTGTAACCAAAACGATATCCTCCTCTCCCCGTCGGGATTGATATCTACGGCGCCTTGGGCGACGACAGCAAGGGTTTTTTCCGCCGCCTTGCTTCCCTCGCTGCTTCCCGTCGCGGTTCCACCTCTCAACAGGAGCTCTGCGACTTCGTTACCCGTTTTGCGTTTAGTCTCCAAGTAATGCAGGCGCGACAGGTTTCCACCCGCCGCCCGCATCCGTAGTTGATTTATGAATACCCTCCACACGCTTCTGTGCAACATTATGCAACCCATAAATATTTACCACCACCCACGAATGAAATTCAAGAGAGCAAGGAGCTTTTCATTTTTGCAAAGAGGTAAAATTGGGAGGCATATCAGTCCAATTTGCGACCCAAATTTACCACCGTTCTATCTAAGCGACGGTCATTGATTGGCTGTTTCCGCGACCACGGAGGCAGTGGAGGGAAAACGATTTGGAGGATTCAGCTCGCAATTAGAGGCGCGCATTTTATTGTCCTCTCCCGCCGAGAAGACACCACACAACAGCAGCATCCACCACAATGTCTGCCAATGTCCGGGGATGCAACAACACCCCGAAGATGACTGTGTTCTTGCTCACGTATGGATACGGCTATCAGAATATCCCCTCGTTGGCGTAGAACAGAAAGATAATAACTTCTATGAGAAAGCATGGGCGCGATACAAGACATGCAAACCTGTCGGTTTTCCTCTTCGTCCGCTCGCTTCGGTCATGATGTTAATTGAGCTTATCGTGAATCAATTTGTGCGCTTCTCAGCATTTTATAGCAGTTATGTGACATTAAGGCCAACTGTTGTAAACGAAGATGACTTGAATCGCATAACAAAGGCTATTTTCAACGGCAGAAAGATAAAAGACCCTACCGGAGAGATCGGCAAACCAATGGAGTTTCGCGGCGCTTGGAACATACTACGGAATCATGAATAGTTTCTTGCTGGCATTTCATCTGGTTCTAATATTGATTAACGTAAAATCGAAGCTGTGAAGGATGAATCTGAAAAGGTCATGGACACAGCATCAAAGTCTGCACTAGGTACCAAGCAGGAAGTTATAACTCACAATTACAGTTCTTTCGGTAGACCGGTAAGTCGCAGAAAGTCCAAACAAGAGGCAGAAAAGCAGTTGCATTCTGCAAAGAAGATAGGGATTACCGAACAGGCTTTGCAATTAAAGTAGAGTCGCATCATTGTCCTTACTCGTCACGATAAGATTATGTTTTTTACCCAAAGGCCTGGTGGTTCTGAGTCTCTAGAAGCTAGAAAGTACTTCAAAGTGATGCCGTCAGAAGCACTAAGCCCATTGCGGCAAAGAGTAGCGGCTGTTGCAGCAAAGGAGGCGTCTGCTTAGCTGAAAATAATAATACGGCGAATAACGTGAACAAAAACGGTGGCTATGAAGAAGATGAACAGCACATTAGTCCTAAAAGTGCTTTTGTTTTTTGCAGTAATGAAGCTTGAATAAGCTTGTAGCTACTACCGTCATGCTTCTAAAGGTGGTCAATAACCAGTCGCCGAAGATGGTAGTATTCATCTCGCTAATCTAGGTATGAATTTACCCCACATAAAGCCGCCAGTGTTCCTGACAAAGGTACGGTTGTCGCCGAAATCCGCACCAACCCGCCCCACATATGATCAGCCCTGTGTCTAATTTTGATGAAGACATCATCGCAGTCTTTTATGTCGTCTAAAGAAAGACCAGACCGATCCTCTACAATCGTCTCGTGAACTATGAAATATTGCTGTGGAAGAATTAAGTACCCGCAGCAATTTTTGCAGTCAAAGTTGATGCTTCCACACATTTATGTCGTTCTCTGCTCCTTTTGTACCAAAAAAACGCATGCCATATTAATAGAGATCAATCAAATAATGCTTCCAAAGTGACAACAACTGATTTTAGCGACACATTATAAGGACTAAGTTGAAAAAATCGTTTTCTGCAAAAGACTGGACGTTAGGGCTCGAAGTATACACTGGACCGAGCCATGGTCCCCTTATTGCAGGACCAAATCGCACTACCCAGTACGTGTAACATTTCATGACACCTGTACTACTGTACGGGGGTATGAAAAATTTGTAAACTTTGCACACAACCGTACAGTGATCGTAAACTTCACGCTTTTCCTGTTCCCCACTTGCTGGGGCACATTTCAAGAAGTCTTGAGCATCTACTCCCATCTGGATTTCCGTTTCCCACTTCCCGCACTCTCTATAGATACCCATCATGTCTGCCTCCAGAATCCTTCTTCTAATCTCCCTCACTAAGCCCCGCCGTTCTTTTTCTGTGCTCAGCGGGTTCCAGCAAAACTACTCTTGTTGATACTCTTTTTCCTTACGGACGTTCCCCCCAACCCTCCTTTATCCCACTCTTCCTCTTCTTTTTCACCTCCCTTAACATCTCTCTCGTATGTTCTCAACCAAAATACTTCCCTCCGTTCTCTTTCGTATTCCCCTAGCTTGTTTCCCCACCATACCATTTTAACACGGAGCTCTCCAAGCTGAATAGCTAACCACCAGTGCACATAAACAGATCATTATGAGTAAATTTGCAATGCACCGTTCAGCTCTCGTTCCCACGACCGGTTCGCCTATATCTACCTTTGTAAATCATTGCAACTCTATATTTTGTCGTTTCGATCGTCTTAATTCCCTGCCGTGCTAAAATTCATGCCAGACACCTCCACCGTCCTGCAAACTCCCAACGTGGCCCACAGATTCATTTTTTCTTTAGTTCAATATAATTCTCTCCATCCCAAGTGTTACATCTTTATGGCATGCAGCGGGGCACGTAGGTCTGCAAGTTCCAAATCCAATCCCTGTAAATGGGGTGGCATATACGATTTATGCCTCTATCGTCTTCTCTTCTGGCCGTCCGGGCAAGAGTACTTCATCTGAGACTCTGGATTCGTTTGTAAGTTACTTATTCCACTCAAGTACTCAGTTAGCACTAAACTATCCCACAGCGGGATCTCTCTCGTCGGAGCATTGATCATTTTATTTCTGCAGTTTTGCTACTCTTTCAGCACTTTCTTTTGTTAGTATCGGGTTCTATTTCTCGCATGAGGGTAGAATAAATATCGTTATATTCTCTAAACTCAGGAAAGAGTTCTGTCATTACCGTTTGACTATAATGAAACTTTGTAAGCAACGGCTGCTTTGAGAAAAACTGTAAATCACCATAATATATTTTCGACATGGAGGCCGATAAACCTTCATATTTCTCCACACCCGAAATCTATCGAAGTACTTTTCCAAATACCCTTTACCCCACAAATGCTGGAAGTCAAATAAACACAGCACTATTTATCTACCAAAACTTAAAAGTAGATTCCTAGCCAAGGAAGTACATATTTGGGATTTAGATACCATATACAAGTGCTGCAATGCCTGAATCGGTGTATTTCAAGAGAAATTCTAGTCAAATGACTTCATTTACTGGAATCTGGTGAGCCACACAATTTTAATCATCTTCGTAAGGCAGACGCGACTTTGCATAGTTCCTCGTGGGCAATTACACTACTATTTTGTTAGATTATGTCTTTGTTGAGCATGAATCTTGGTTCAATCCCCACGCTGCACTCCGCAAGTGATGGGTGGGGTAGATGTATGTCCGAGTCTACATGAGATGATCAATGTGGAGTTGAGGTGTTAATATTCAAGGGGGAACAATACTTTAATGAAACATAGCAAATCAACTACAAGAGCCCTATAAGTTCCTCACATCACTTCAAAAGATTCACTAGGCACTGAAGTTGCCTGTATTGCCATATGTCCTTTGCAAGTTGAGCAATATTTGGAAACCTTTTGTCAATAGTTTGCTACCACTACAGAACATCGATGTGACGGTCTCCAGTTGCAGTTGCGGACAAAAATCGTGCAGTCTCATCGAAGTGACCACCAAGTGGCCCTCGCTTTTGTTCCAGAACTAGACTCATTAAGGACTTGAATTGACGGGTACTAAAACCTGACTTTTAGCAGGCTGCCCTACTTCAGAGCCGGAGGCAAGATGCCCCTCACTATTTGTGCTGCTCTGCTGCAAAACATGCTGCCTAAGCACATGATTGTCCTCGAAGACATCATCTTCAAATCGCGGGTCTAGGATCTTCGCCATATTTACGACCCTTGAGAGAAAACTGGACCTATACTTCTCTAGCTTTGCGAGCATGATGATTGCAGTGGGTTGCAATATGTTACTGGTCCTTTCTGTAAATGACTCAAACTTCTGAACTAAAAAACGAAAAGCCATCACACGTAGACTCAATGTAACGTAGCTCTGCCCAGAAGATGCCTCCGTGACTGTGGCTGCGCTTGGTAGGAATTTGCATATGGTGTACGCGCGATCCTAATCGCATCAGATACAACTGATGTATTTGAATCGATAACACAGTACATAACTGCATTCAGAACATTGTGTGCCATATGCGCAGCTCTTGTCATTGTAAATGTGGAAGACAATCTTATCTCGCAGTCCAGAGAGGGAATGGGAATTTTTTTGTTGTCCAAGCCAATACACAATATTTCAAAAATGTCCCGTCGTTTGGCTGAAGCTCTTATTGACGAAGTTGCACTTTTATGGCAGAGGTTTGGAGTAAACTTCCTGAAGGCAGTCCTTAACAGCAAGGTTAACAACATGGGCTAGGCAACGTACTGTGCACATCATTGATTCTTTGCTCCTGCGTGATTCGAAGGCGTCTCTTCAATATGGTCATTCTGCAACCACATCACGGTTATCGGTTGTGACGGCTGATATTTTTGTGCGTAGCCCCCACTTGTCGATAATTTCTTCTAGACAGGTAGCAAAAGCTTCGGCGGTGTGGGGTGTGTTAAATCTAACAAACCCCAAGACAAGGCTTTTAAGTCCAGCTAGAGTCAATAAATGACCAGTAACACATAAGTACCCCTTCTAACAACGGAACTCCAAGCGTCAGCAGTTAAGCAACTTTTGATTTTGAATTTTTCAAGGCGTTAACATGCAACATCATTTCTTCTTTCTCCTGAATAACGTGACGTTGAATAGTGGTTCGGGAAAGCACGTGTAAATCGAGATCGAGATAAGAAATCATTTTTGGTGTCTTCGTTTCCACAACCGAAAACGGTTGCGTGCTTGAGATTATCCACTTAACGATTTCTTAGTGAATCGAAAGTTCTTTTCCTTTTGAGGCGTGGGATTTGTTTTGATGATACCTCCTAAGTAGTCCAGTTTGGTTTGATTAGTGGAAAAAGATACCCATGCTTTTTTGCGTGCCTCATCCAGCGTGCTTGTTGAGCTATTGATACTAAATTTTTTCGTAGAACATAGCACCCATTTTATCACGACAACTCCGCCCTCAGATCTTTTCGTGTAGTACCTCCGAACATCACTTGTATGTTTGCGTTTCTTCTGTGTCATAGCAACCTGTGAGTCGGAAGTACTGTGAGAAGGTTGAGAAGAGTGGTGCTTGATTGGCTTGCCATGTTGGAGATCGGTTTCAAAATGTGGCTTGGATAGATAAAAAGGAGAAATGGATAAGAAGGGGTTCTTAATGGAGATAAGGTTGACTAGTGGGGAAAGGGGGAAGTTGAGTAGATATTTGAATATGGCGCAGTAAGTAGGAGAAGGTGAAAATTGATTATTTAGACCGTTCTTTGATTGCACGTAAAATGACCTGACTTTACAAGCGATATAAGTTGTGGACTGAGGTGCTAGATGAAATCTCTTGCACGAATGAAGTAAATATTTTTGTCGCGCTACCTCATCTCTGCCCAGGAATGTACCGTATTTCGGAAGTCCAGGTTGATGGGCTCATCTGAGTGCAGGTACGTTGCCTCATGGGAAAGTTACAGGCTACTGAGGTCCGGATTGGATTTTAAAATACTGAGGACCGGATCGTTATTGATCTGAGTACCGATGGACGAACCTCTTAGTCTATTACGAGCATGGACCGGAACCTATCTTCTGGCTTGATACTTTACACCAAACCAACTGCGCGTGATTTGACGAAAGACCACACCAAATCATATCGGACATGTGTCCAGACTTACGGTCCCCGTAAGTCCGGAGAAGGTCTACGCATGGAGAGGAGCCGTGCTCGGTCGGCTGCTGTTGCGGACAAGAACAGCCTATCAGAATTCAGTAGTGAACATAGAATATGCAGATAGCAAACGAACGAATTTTGAGCCGACCAATGAAATCGCTTCACTTGTCGAGAACGGGTATCTTCCAAAAGGAAACACCCAAATTTTTCCCTTGTCAAGAAGTTTGCCACTTTATCATTTTGAGTCTTGATCGGTGGAGATGCTCTAAACTTCTTTATTTCTACTGCTGGTCACCCTGTAGGATATTCCTGGCCACAACCGGTCATGTCTCTCAAATGCAGTATTTATTAAATTCAATGACTTTCCTTTTGAAACATCTACTACCATAATCAGCTCGCTGATGCAAAAACTGACTGCGACTGCTATCAAATCAAATAGGTAACATTATTTTTAGCAGAGATCGAAACAATTTACTCAATGCAATAAATCGGATGTTCCAGGTCAGTGACTGCAGTGTACACGATTGATACTCATTGAAATAGTTTCTATGGTGTCTATGGTAAGTGAATTGCTGTGCGTGTGTACTTAGATTACTGTATGTAAAGTACAGTACTGTACGTACCCCACAATGGGCATCGTACAGTACCGTACAGCGCCGCACCCTGGGGAGATACGTCTAGAAGTTTCCAAGCGTATCTCCCCGCTGCATGCCAAGAAGAGGGTGGGGTTTTGAGGCACGGTACAGTAAAGTACTTATAGCATTGTGCTGTGCCGCTCCCATGATAGAGGGAGGTAGGTTATGCTTGGCCTAAACAGACAGGAAATAATAAAGGAGAAATACAAGCATTAAGGTTTCCACTGCAGGATCTGACTATAGGGTCTGGAACCACTGTAATGGGATGGTCCGCTTCGGTCATCTGCAGCATCGATCGCTGGAAGTTGCATCAAAATATTTCGTAATTCTGTATTCCTCACATGCTTTCATTTATTCGATAAAGTATCCCTCTCTTTTTCTGTGAACTCTCCAAGAATTACAACTGAGTAAATGATGCCGTAAGGTCATCCCTCCCACGCCGCTAATCTCGCCAAGTACTGGCACCGCATGCGCTGCCGCGACACTCGCCGAGCGCGGACTCATATTCATTACGGCACTTACTGCAACCAAAACTATATCCTCCTCTCCCTCGTCGTATTGATATCTATGGCAACTTGGGCGACGACAGCAAGTGTTTTTTCCGCCGCCTTGCTTCTCTCGCTGCTTCCCGTAGCGGTTCCTCCCCTCAACAGGAGCTCCGTGACTTCTTTAACTGTTTTGCGTATAGTATCCACGTAATGCAGGTGCGACAGGTTTCCACCGGCCGCCCGCAGCCGTAGTAAATTTATGAATACCTTCCGCACGCTTCTGTGCAACATTGTGCAACCCATAACGATTTTTCACCACCGCAAGGTCCCCTCATACTGCATATGAATAAAAGGTCACCTTTTCTCCCTTAAACTTTGACACGGGCATCGATCTACTCGGTGCTTCGATTGGGTCACCCTTTTTTATGGAGAACTTCCTTACTAGGAATATCGACGACTGCACCAGGACAATGTCACTGGTAGACGGGATCAGGGGTGCACGTGAATCGGAGAGGGAGCCAGCCGGGGCGATGCTAAAGGAACACTAAATACGATGGTAGTTGGTTTCTGAAAGTTGGGGGCAAAAGATGTATGGAGTGTACCTGGATTCCCACAAGAATCCAGATGAGCGCCCTTTAAATAAGTAGTACTGTAGCTCTACTCTACAACCTCTATACTTTGTTAGCTCAGTAGAACTTACTAGAAAGTAGAGGTGTAACTATAGAATTGTACTATTTAGAATAAAACTACGTAATAAAACGATGACTTGGGGCTCCACGTCAAATAAAAATACTGTACAGAAAAACGAGCTTCTAAATTCATTGCAGTTTCTCTGTTACACCTCTGTGTAGTAGAGAATTGAAATAGCGACAGCGAACAAGTCTCTATTACACAGTGGTGTAACGGAGACATTGTTTCACTATTCACTCCCCTGGACTTTTGACGTCCTCATCAATGATACTGCTTGAATATATTATGTTTCCGAATATACCCTTGGAACGAATCCATTAGTACAGCAGATCAATCTCCCGTAACATTAACAAAGTCCTTCGTTGGTTGCCACTATGCCTCATAATGTGGCATACCACGAATCAAAACCAAGAACTTGTAACCGCGTCCAACCTTTTTGTGATCCAGGATAACATTAACTTCCTGCTCCGGTCCAACAGGCAGTTCAAGCGGTGCAGACGCGGGAAAATAGGGTAAAGCAATGTCATCGGGCTGCTCCAAATGTGGTGTGATGTTAATGATATGAATGACTGGATGGATTTTAAAATGAGCAGGTAGATCAAGTCGAACAGTATTCTTACTGATTAGCTCCTTAACCACAAATGGCCCAAATCTGCGCGCACCAAGCCTTTTAGAATCCTGAGACCTAGAATAAACATCCGTAAAAACGACAGATTTATCCATAGCTTTGAACCGACTTTATAATCTGGAATCTTGTATCGCCTTGAAGCATATGCAGCTTGCCGAGCTTTTGCCACTTTGTAGGCAAATTGCGCATCCTCAAGAGAAACCTTGTGCTTGGCACGAAAGTCGTCCAAATCTGAAGAGGTATGCTGCTGCTAGCCAAGAAGTCCAATGGCGATTTAGTGTCCATCCAAGTCCACTCAAATGGTGACATACCCAGATCATCGCTCACAGCCTAGATGTATGCAAATTCTCCAGAAGGAAGCAGTTCATCCCAGTCGTACTGATGATACGAGCAATAGCAACGGAGATAGTTCTCGATCATCCTATTCATAATCTCAGAAGCACCATCTGTTTGTGGTTCTACTTGTAGACATTCTTAATTTCACCCCACAAAGACATCACTGTTTTCAAAATTTTGAAATGAACTTGCTGTCCCTATCTGGGTCACATCGTCCGGCAACTCGTTTTCTTGACGATGTTTGCGAGAAGTCTCGAGCCGTGTCCTCAGCGGTATCTGATGTTTGAATTTCAGAAAATGGACTCGACGAGTAAGTCGATCAACCCAAGTAGTGATCGCATCATGACTGCTCCTCGTCAGGGTAGCCTGACAATGAAATCTGTAGCTAATGATCCCCATCTGCGGTCAGGCAATTCCAGTGACATTGGATCAGTCAACGTTTTTTATTAGAGTCCTTATACTGCTGACACGTGAGACATCCTTCAAATACTTTCGAACATCCCGGCTCTTATGTTTCCAATGGAAGTTTTCTAATCTGGACAGTGTCTTTCAAATTTAAAATGTTGACCAACTTTCGAGTCGTGAGCAATTTGCAAATACCCGAAACTGACCTTCTTGGTACGCAAATTTCCATTGTAAAACAGCCTCGAACCATTTTAGGAACATCGGCAGAATTCTTTCAAGTTTCTGCTTCTGAAACATATCCTCGGCCACTTCTCTTCCATGGCTTTTACCACTGACCGAAGAACTGGTTTCATCATACTGAGGAATGATCTGATCAACATCAAGGTAGGGAACTTCGACGTCATTCACTAAGACGTCAAGATCTCCTCTCATGACCTGCAGAGCTCGTGATAGTGCGTCCCCAAGACGTGAATTCTTCCAGGCTTCAGTGTAATGAGAAAGATTCCAAAGCTACCGAGAATATCCAACCAACGTGCTTCTTTCCGACTCATTTTCAGTTTTGTGAAGAAACTCTTAAGCACCTGGTTGTCTGTGAAAATCTCAAAATCGGACCCCTCAAAGTAGCACCTGATCTTCCCAGAAAGCTAATAAAAGCCAGCAGCTTTATGTCATTTGCAGTGCAGTCCGACTCAGTTGGGGAAAGCTTCTTTGAAGAGAAAGAAATTACGCGATCTTTTCCATTCTCATCCAACTGCGTCAGAGTTCCAACGAGAGCGAGCTATACAGTCTACATGACCACGAAATTTATTTTTCCAATTAGGAGCGACTAAGATTGGAGACAATGTCATCGCTTCCTTTAGCTTCTAGAAAGCTTTATCACACTGTCGATCCCATTTCCCTATACCTGACCTTTTTTGTCAGATCTGTGAGAGATGCAGCAATTACAGAGAACTTCGGAATGAACCTACGGAAACTGTATTAGACCTAAGAAACTTCTCAACTCCGTTAGAGATTCAGGTTCTGGGCGAATATGTAAGACTTCGACCTTCTCAGGATTGGCACGAATGCCGTTCATCCCGACTCTTAAACCCAAAAACTCCAGCTCAGTCTGAAAGAAAGAGGATTTCTTCGAGAGATGTACAGCTTGTGATCCTTAAGTCTTTTATACAATTTCCAGATATTCGTAATGTTATTCCTCATTCTTATTGAATATAAGAAGATCATCCATATAGACAACCATGAATACATCGATGCAATCATAGAATATCTGGTTCATTAAAGTTTGGAAAGTAGCAGGAGCGTTGCAAAGCCCATTAGCATAACAAGATATTCAAATTGCCAATACTTTGTATTGAACGCAGTCTTTTCGATGTCCCTGGTTTCACCCTTATCTGATGATATCCCATTTTCAGATCAAGCTTGGAGAAAAATCTCGCATCCAAGTCGATTGAGCATTTCATCAGAACGAGAGAGTGGAGCACTATTCTTTTTGGTGATTCGATTCAAAGCGCGATAATCGACAACACCTCTAAGTTTTCCATCACTTTCTTTCACAAAGGAAGTGGTGCTCCATATGGTGATTTACTGGAACTGATCTTCCCTTTCCTCAAAAGAGACTCGAAGTACTCTTTTGCTGGCCTAAGTTCGGATGGAGACAACTGGAATAAAGGTCAATGAGGTGCCTTTGCTCCTTCCTCCACTATGATCTCATGATCACTGATCGAATCGGAGGAAGCCCATTTGGCAATTCATCCTGAAAGACCTCTTTAAAATTATCCAGTAATCTGCTCAGTTTTCCATCGAACTTTGAATCTGTCACTCCTCTCATACTGTCAACTTCAAGTAACTGAAATAATTCGAAGTCACCCTCATGCCTTAGCATTCGTCTAAATTTTCTTCACTCCAAATTGGACACATCAATGCGGTTTTCGTCATCGGGATCAATCACTGGAATGGAAGCATATTTCACACATCATAATCCGTTTCGGTAGTCGACAAGTGGATTGTGGGCACACAGCCAAGGAATTCCCAACAGAACATCATACCTTGTTTGGGACACAGCCAACTAGAAGTATATGTATGTTTGCCTAACTTAATAGTTCCGTTGGAAATGATCTTAGATACTTTTTCAGTAACTTTCTTCAGTGAATGGCAACAATGACTCGTTCACGCTGAATCTCAAACAAGTTCCTATTTCGCTTCATGAACTCGGCTGAAACCATTATGTATTGAATCTATCGTCCTTTAGTACTTTGACTGCTATTCCATTCAGTCTACCTTCAAGTACTAAAACAAGGCTCCACTAGTATAGGCCATGAGTGCGGATGCTGTCATCATGATAGACGTGATTCCATTAGATTCGGGTTCGGAGGTTCTCGACTTAGTTCTCAACCTTGAGAATTCAGCTCCGAGGATGTCCACAACAGTTTCACTCTGCTCATTGGGTCATCTGTTCACACTCACTACTGGTCTCACCTGAGTGTTCCCCAAGTCTTGTGGACCAACTAGTTTCCGAGTCAATGCCATTCAAATAATTACTTTGTCCTGCCTGTGAATTGCTCGCCACTATGCGATTACTACTCCTATTACCTTTTTCCCGTTTCCTTTTTTTCGTTTCCAAGGTCTACGTCCTCCATATGTCACGTAAAGCATCGGTTCCCCATGAAGTCTTTCTGACGCTGCCATCGTTTTTACGTTCCAGGTTGCCGATCTCCATCGGCATAGGACCTGAGGAATTTCGATTGTTGTGAAATGAACCTCTGCCATTGAAGAAACCTGCACCGTAAAAAGCTACATCAACATTAAGAGCAATGGTAGTCGCAGCTTCAAACTTGGATGGGTTCCCTTTACGAACCTCCAACAGAATGTGGGTTTTGAGACCTTCCAAGAACCGCGCCAATTTTTACGACTCACTGATACCGGGAAAATTGATAACCAAATTCCTGAACTCCGATAGGTACGCTGCCACACTCATTTTCCTGTGGATCTTGGTAAGGTTGTTGCGAGCTCGAATGACACTGCCCTGGGGGACAAACTCTGCCTCATCCAGGATTTTGAAAGCCTCCTATGTAGTTGGAATAGCATTCTCGGACACAACGTATACAACCAGTTTGCGGCAGTTCCGGTCATGAATGTCGAAGCAAAGTCGATAGCATTCTGGGCACTGATGACTCATGCCCACCTGCATAAGTCTCACGTACTTTTCGACTGAATGCAACCATGACCGAACCGTTAACGCATCTCGAGTCCCATCGAAAAACACAGGCTTATTTGGTTTGAAGAAAGACATTCATCAAACCTCTTACTTCAAGCCTTACACCAACACCTTAACCTGAATACAAGCACTTGAAGTTGAAAATCTGCAAGGGATTGTCCTTGGACGAGCTTTGGCTCCCTACCCGCGGAGAGAGTGACTCACCAGCAGCTTTGATCACACCTACATCCGGTGTGACAGCACGCGCCCGGTTCCATCTCCACCATGTTTGCGCCTCTGCATGAAGCTACGCATTTAATTAAGCTAACGCCGCCCAGTGTGAAAACCGCCATCCTGCAACAATTCGATAAAGACCAGATACAGTTCTACTCCGCGGTCAAATCATGTGCCCATGACGAATACTGCACGCCAACAGGTGACTCTGCCTCTCCACTATGGCGGTCATGCACGCGGCCAGCCTCTACAGATTCCGAACATGTGAAGGACCAACATGAGACTTGTGCACCGAATCCCGTTACTCACGTACGCGGAAGCGGATCTACATATAATCACATTTTCCAAAGCCTCCACCCGTCGTGAAAACCATGGGATAGACCGGATATATCTTCCAAGAGTAAACACCCAAACCTTTCCTCCACCCGTCCTTCTTCACACAACACGGAGGTCCCCCAGAGGCACTTACAGCGGCCACCCTCGCGACCAAGTCTGATGCTACAAACAGTATCCTAAATCAGGCATGGTGGGAGTCGTCCGCTAAACTCTTCTGGGAAGATGATGACTGTTAGCGATTCCCGAACCCCAGGTCGCTCTCAAAACTCGAGGTTCGTCAACGGGTTCCCGCGTCACGCTTATTTGGATACACCTGCCGGGGCTTTCCTCACTGCCCTTCCGTCTGTAGTCACCCACATCTATGACGACGTGTGGTCGGTGATGCTGCTGCGTCGCCACTTGGGAGTTCCCGTCTTTGATGAAACTGCCCGCTCCTTTGCGCGAATGCAGACTCCTATGGACCACTCGGGGACCATGCCGCTGACCTTTGAACAAAGGTCTCGGTGGAAGAACTTCCACGAAGCAGTGGCAACAGTGTCTCGCAAAAAGACCTATTCAGATGTCGATTCGGTTCTGTAATATTTGAAAGGTGCGGTTCGGCTATCCCCGGTGTATGCTAAACGTGCCCACGATAATGGGTAGCGTCACTCGTGCGCTAGAGGGCTGGCTCAAAGCCTGTCAGCAGACATGATGCATTGGATATCACTGCTGCTGCGGCATGCCTCCTTGTTAAAACCGCTCAAACCGTCCCTCATGTCTCCATTGGCTAACAGCCACGCTCTGCGCCACGTTGGTTAGCACTGCATAGGCCGTCTGGGTGCCAGATTCAGAGCCGCTGAGCCGCTTCAACCACGAAGTCCCGTTTTACTTCCCGGACTGGACGTCTTACCTGCCGACATCCTCGTCCACCGACTACCTCTACGGACAAGCCTACACCCCCTCTCCCGGTAGGGTATGACAGTACAGCCTCCTCGCCTTTCAAACAGTGTTTCTTTCCAAGGGAGCACGGAAAGCGCGCACTGCCGCCAATGCTGCGGAACGACGGAAGCTGAGGGACTTTGCGACCAAAAATCCCGCCATTCCTGCCACAAGTTTTACCTGGACGCCCGCAACTCGCATGGCATTTTGTGCCGCTAGCCTTCGACTCCGTGGATGCCCGTCGGCGACCACATCTCAAGTAGTCGACGAGAACGCGGCTGTCGTCGCGGCGCGTATCAGAATCTTTAAGGAGAAGGTGTTAATTCGGGTTCATCAAAAGCTGAGCTATGCATTTGGTCACGTTTGCAGCTTCAGTGATTGGTCGTAATCCGCAATATGCAGATGTTCGTCTCCCCCTCCAAAGCTAGTTAAACTTGGTGGCCCTGCACGTTGCACTTCCCTACCCACAACTTGGCCCTTTTGGAATTGCGCCCTGTTCCATCAGACTCTACAACAAACAACCACCGGTCAACATCTCAATGTCTACAGAACCCCGCACACTCATCATCTGTCGATGATGGGAAGCCCTTGTCTTCTTCGGAAGCCGCCTACACCACATTCAACCCGAAGTCGCGTATGGGCAGGCGTACACTAGGCGTGCGGGCGAGACTATTACGAGCATGGAGACGACCACCGGTCTGCCTCTGTAGGGTCCGTATGGAACTGAGCGCCTGTGGTGCCGGTTAGCTGGATGGATTGGTCTGACTCTAATTCTGTGGAAGGCGACGACCTTAATAGTGACGTTGCCGATCCATTAGAGCCAGATTCGATTCAGGACGAGGATCAGTAAGTGTTGGACTTACGCGCAGGTTGTGACATTGCAAGACCGTACCTTCACATACCAATAGATACTCAATGAAGTAAAGTTTCTTCAATGTTATCCGGGATTACAGCTGACCTTATTTTTCAACCATTAAAACACCCAAAGTTTTCCCCCTTCCCTAATCTGTTGATAAAGCACACCACGCATGTTAAAATCAGATCAGCAAGAAACATACCTTCAAAATCTCAGAAAGTCGAGAGAAACGTTTGCATTGCGCCGTCTAATTAAAAAGAGATCTGCGATAAAAGAAAACAAAATAGTTCACACGCTAAGTTCCGTAACTTATCCTGTCGTAAGTTTGAAGTTTGTGTAGTACTGTGCATCTACGTCAAATGTAGAAATTATCGTCTGACTTTACAGAAACCAACATTTGCCTTCAATGTGCAATGTCATTGGCATTGCACATTGATGGTCAATGGCAATGGCAATTTGGGAAATGCCATCATGCGAGCATTGATGGCATTGCCCACATTGCGTGTTTGGCGGTGCCTACGTTGGCTATCTGTACCAGCATTGATGGCAAATGATGGTCCATTAAACTTCTTCATAATATATTGTACCATTATTATTAGAAGTATTGAAATGCGTTCCGCTTATACAGTACTGTACAGTGTATAAGGTTCGATCGGTCCTGATGCAAATGCACGCTGCAGCGGCTGCAATGGCAAACGCTGCGTAACTTTGGCCGGTCTTAATCCGGATTTTTGAGCACTGTGATTGTAATATGAGGGGCCGTAAGGTTCCTCATATGTACAGTATGTACTGCATTTGAATGAAAGGTCACCTGTTCCCCCTGTGGTTATCCCTTGTAGCTTTTAATCAGTTAGCGCCCTTAGGACCACAACGCCGGATAACAGCCCCGATACCCAATTAAAACCACCCACACTTTTCCCCACATACATACAATGACACAGCGGCATCGTCTCAGAACTGGGGGAGCCGGGTTAATGATTATTTGTGTGCGGCACTCGGCTTCAGCATTATTCCCCTGAAGAGGCAAGCCGGGTTCGGCTGAAGGGACCATCGAAGGGTATGATTAATATACCGTTGTCAGTGTACCTTGTTGGTGTTGAAGACCGCTTGTGTGCGGCCCTAGCACTGTACGTAATGGCCCAGGAGGGGCAAGCCGGGTCCGGCTGAGGGGACCATCAAATAGTGTGGCTACTGTATAGTTTAGGCTGTACCGAAGGCTACTGTAATTATTGATAATCCTAGTATCCGCAAGATATGGGACAGCTGTCCATGAGGGTTGCCGCCGCCGTGTTACTGTACAGTACACTGGCCGGACGGAGTGTGACTGCTGAGGGTCAATAAATACCAGGCCGTTGAGGGCCAACGGAAGAGTGCACGGAGGCACGACAACGATCAGTTTTAGTTGGTCGCTCCTGAAGGGTCACCCAAATCTGCCCTTGTGACTACTTGTATGACGTTTTTTGTTCTTAGATTTCTGTTTTTCAGCTACTGCACTCTAGAGTTACTTTCAGCTATTTTCTACATTATTTTATATATTTTTTAATTATTGTCGGCGTCGCGGTGTGTGATCCTGGCACGGTCGGCACACCCGCGATTGACATATAAACAATGTTGGCCGTTAGTGGAAGGGGGGCGAGGAGAGAGGACATAACGTCGGAACCCCTCCCTCTTTCCAGGGTCGCCAACACAATTTTAAAAATTTTCCCTTTCCGACCCTACCATATACCTACAGATGTCGCATGGAAAGGCCAATAATTAACCGTGAACTTCCTACCTGTGATTTGTTTACATAGTGGTGATTGCGTACCCTGATCTAATGAGTGTGGCCCAGAATATCCTGGGAATGGAACTTAGTTAACGAATCAAAACGCTGAGTTTGTTGGGCACTCCCGAAAAAAAGATAAGACTAGGAGCCCCATATGGCCTATCACCAAAAGTGCTTCGAGCAGCTTAAAAAAAACTTTTGGACATTTACTACTACCAATAATATTCCAAACAACGCAAAAACTGAAGAATTGTCAAAAGCTCGGAGCATGTAAGTACAGGGGTAAATTAGGTTATATTTGTAAGATATTTTCGCCTAATGGATTGGTCTAAGCCTGATGATTAATTGGGTTGGTTTACAGCGAGTAATGGAAACGTTGACAGTCCTATGTACTTGTAATCAAACCATTGGCAGGATCTGTAATTAAAGTAACTCTTCTTCTGGGTCTCGTACATTTTTCGCATGAAATAAAATTAGGGCCAAGACATATAAATATCCAGTATACAATTTCTTCTTCATTTCTTTACCATATCTCTTGCATTTGGATTACGTATAAAATGATATAATATAAAAACACCATATTTCGCAAACCACCCAGCAGTACCATCACGACTTCTCACCCTCAACTCCTGTCCAAGTATTTCCAGCCATGAGTAGACCAACGACTCTCACAGAACAATAAAAAGAAACATTATGGCTCCCGAAAGGAACTTTGCATAGTTCATTGGGAAATCAAAGACCGCAGTACACAGTTTTCGCTCTTCTTACGGAGTGCAAAAAAAGTTGAAAAAATGGAGTAGGCCGAAGGAGATATCAGATCTGAGCGTTATTTCGACAGGCCTCAACTGAAAATTTTACAGCGAGGGAGCTCTAAACCAACCTTATTTTATATATTTCTGCTCGCCGCATACAGCATTTGCTTTCTGGAAGTGGAAATGGGTGTACAAGAAAATGCATCCCAGCAATGATGGCTGAGCACAAAAAGCTCGCTATGAATGAGCCAAAGAACACTTGACTTGGAGCGTCTCAGATTGGATAGATATTATATTCACTGATGAGAGGAAGTTTAATTCGGATGGACCGGATTGATTTGCATTTTTTCTCGGCATGAGCCAATAAGACGCAAATCCGCAATACTTTTCTACCTGCCAGCTAGCGGGAAAGTCTGACATGGTTTGGACCGCTATATCATACTATGGAGTGTCTGATGTTAACTTTATTAACTGCAACAGTATTATAAACTGCACTATAACGCTTTAGAAGAAGGTCTTTTAACGTTTGCTGAAAACTATGATGGCTATACGTTCAAACTACGGCAGGACAATACAGGTACGCAAAAAATTGTTCATACCAAAGCGTATCTAGAAGTGAATGATGTTTGCACACTGCCGCGGCCCAATAAATCGCCCGATTTGATCCATATTGAAAATTTTTGTGGGATTCTGGAGCGTTAAATTTATCAATATCAGCTACAGTTTATATATAATTGAAGATTTGGAGGAATGCATTGATGATAGCTGGCATCGTATCAAAAGATGTGTTGTTAAGGACCTTTTCAAGTCACTACCCTTTCGCTGTATCGAAGTGATTGAAAGAAAGGGTAACTGTACTTACTACTAGTTTTTAATGTGAGGACGTAGTAAATTGAATGTTTTGGTCCTACAATTTTTCGTCCAAAGTAATTGTCTCATTGCATTTTTTATAATTTTTTGAACATGCAGATATTTCTCTGCCCGGTACGTACTGATTTTTTTGTATTAGTCATACGCAACGATTGTGGCAGCTCAGTATTCAAAGAACGTAGAGGTTTCATAGAATTGTATTTTTTATGTTGGTCCTATTTTATTTCGAGGAGTGTATATGTGAATGCTTGAGCGTTTGAGCTCAAAAAGGACAGTAATGTGGAAGACATCCAGTGTAGCAGAACTCCCGACTTAGAATATATACTTTGCTTGATATCTTGTTCATCTTGCACTGTTTTGCTACTGTACTGCACACCAGTTAGCTCCTATGAGACCGCCGAGGGCTAATGAATGCAGCAGCATAAAGGAAGAGACGAGGGGCACGATAAGGTACGATATGTATTTTTTTGATGGTAGCATCGCTTGCGTTTCCCATTTTCTGGGAAGTAAGTTAAATATATCAACAAAATGCAATGACGTTTCTCACGAGATTTTCCTCATCTCTTGAGAGCCTTCATTGCACGTCATGACATATGAATAGTACTCATCTGTCAAGCTACAGCGCATTACTGAGAAAAAGGAATTCATTCCTTGCCAGCAAAGGCTCAATGTCTACATGTATATTGACAAGATCGAAAATCTAGGGCTAAATCCAAAGCCTGAAAGTTCAACAGCTACTTGCTATCAAAATTGAGCAAGGACAATATTAAAGCTAGGTTCGAGACCATTTTCAATCCAGCAAACGGTACGAAGAGTAAGTCATATGCAATCATCAACAAAGATGAGAGTTCTGCTTAATTTATCTTGAACAACCTTTCCCGCTTTTGCCCGGCTTCTCATGAGCATTTAGTTGTGATTATTCCTTAGAATGCGAATATCCTAGTTACAAAGAGGTATCTAAGAGAGAAGATTATTTAAACAAATTTCACGATATTGTAAGTAGATTTCATCCTTTTACCTATTTTACAAGGTAGTATCTAATGAAAAAGACATCTGAATCGAAATTAACTCTACCAGAGCACTTTGTGCCAACTGCAAATGTACCAAGCAGTGAATATGTTCAAAAGATCTTCATATTCGTGTGGATAAGATTGTTAGGGGAAAAGTACGTGGGAAACTGAGTTGTTGTAGTCTTGGTCTATATTATTTCGCGACGGTGGTGGTTACACAGGAAAATTTTATCATTATTGCAATCTTCTTTCGCATGCTATCCAAAATCTCGATAATATACAGTAGAATAACAGTCAAAAGTCCAATGGAGATTAGAATTCCTCAGCCTGTTCGTATACCAAGTTAACGAGCTCTGCCGGCATCAACATCGACAGAATAGAACTAAGAAACAGACGCAAAGATATGGAAATCAAAGTTGTCTCATGACATAGATAAAATTGAGGAGCAGTTTTACGAAATACACATATTGAAAATCATCTAACTCATTTATTGACTACAGTGTATCCTTATTTTACCTTTATCAAATCCTTTCAGTAGTTCTGAATCCATTTACACGCAAAATTTCCTATCAAAAACTGAAATGTACATACTTTTTGGAAAGGAAGAAAACGTTATTCCATAATCTTCTGGTTGAATATCTCGGACAGAATTCCATTCTTCCCATTTCTAGACAAACAGGCTTTCCGTCAGCATCTTTACAGACCCTTCTGCCCCGCGAAATCTTGAGCTCTTGTGTTACTTGATGGCGCCAATCTGTGGTTCTAACCATATGTAATCACCTAGTGTCTATAGGATCATTTTGCTCATATAACGACATACTTTAGGGCTGGCCCTTTACTTAAAATTTTTTTTCTTTCGTTTTTTGCTAACCCATAATTTCAACAGTAGTGAAGTTAGATTAAAACAAAATTTTTCGGCCATTTTAGAGGTAGTCAGAGTGCGAACGACTTCATTTTAGTTGATACCCTTTAATTTTACTTCCAATTTGCCTCATTCATGCTTTCGTAGAATAGTTTAGCCGAATTAGTGTGGAGTTGAAGCTTTGAAGAACATCTTTGCTGTAATTATATATTTTACAGTAAATTTTTAGTAAATATTTACGGGCTCCCAAAAAGTTTTTTTACTTGCTGTGCAATTTTGTATGATGAAGAGGTTTTTCCTCATAAGAGGACAAAGTGTGCCTAATAGGAGGTGAAAAATATGACGGATAGACAATAGGTTGACGAAGATGGGATAAATATTCTTAAAATTCAGTTAGATTAGGGAAGAAAGATTCACTTGTCACTGGTTAATCAACTTTTCCGCAGAACCCCAATGTTTCTGGACCAATTCCGTTCTCAATTTTTCACTCCAATCAGTACCAAATCTCAGATATCACTAGAATTACAGTTGTAAAGTCGCACGGAGAAAGCTTATAATGGCAGAAATATGGAACTGTCTAACAAATTTAATGTATCAAAAATACCAAGGCATCTGTTAGAAGATCCTTTTTGTGTCCTCTATGCTATCACAAAAGCCAAACGCCATACCATCCAAACAAGCTCGCCAACAACAAATTATCCTCTTGATATTGCGCAGGTTGATTAAAGTGGAATAATAGAGCAAAATTTTCACGAAAACAGTCATTGTGAAGTCGGGTTTGTTGATGACTGCCATTAAAAAATGAAGGCGTACTTTGTCAAAAAGGAAATATGACCCCACCCTATCTCTGGATCATTACAAAGAAAGATCCGAGTATTTCAGAGCGACCAAGGCATTCAAAATAAGTCTGAACAGAGCGAGTAAAAGAAATCGCTGAAACTGTTCAGAACTTTACATTGATGAACGAAACCTTTATTGAACCTATATCTTCAAATAGTCCACAGAGCATTGAAATCGCGGAAATATGTAAGAAATAGATGGGGTTTCGAGCACATATTTTTCTTTTTGCTCACATCTGGACAGTTTACTTTGTGCTGCAGCAAGTTTCATTGGTAACTTATCGAGTAATATTCCCCTCTCGTACAGAATCAATGTCAATATACCTTTACGTCTGCGGGACTTTCTCACTTTAAATGGCCTCAACAAATAAACCATTTCGGACAATTTGGATTTATTTTATTGTATTAATTTTCTATCAGTAGAACAGAGAGATATTTGGAAGAGATTTATAAGCCACTTTGTGGGTGCGGAGAAAGATCAGACCTTGTCATGAATTAACTTTCCTGAAAAGAAAGACATAATTACTACCAGAGCCCAATATTTTCGCTACTGCTCAACTTATCAGTTACTTGTAGTATCTTCGCAAATAATTTCTTTTAAGGCAGAAAATTTGCGGAATGACGAATTATTTAATGATAGACTCTTGGAAGATCTTCTTGAAACAAGATTCACTGCATTTCGCATATCCTTGAGGAAGATTCCTCTGCATACAATGGTATCTTGGAAGAGCAATTCATATTTTATTATTCTTCGATCTTTAGAATTTTTAATCAAGGATTCGCTTAGATGCGAAGAAATGAACCCAAAATAAGTCGCAACTCGCATTCGAGAAAAGTTGGATTATTTGTTTCGTCAAAATTACATCCAAGTCATTCTGTATACATGAGTCTGTAGAATCAAGACATCTGAAAAACATAGGAATATGCCTCCATCGAAACAGATACGTAGCCGGAGCAGATATGAAAATGCTAGGCGTATAATTCAATCATGACTCTCTTTATTCCCGTGACGCTTCTATAGAAGAAATTCACATGATATTTGAGATTTCAATAGCTTTAAGCTTCATATTTGAAAAAGGGAATGTCACTTATGCTCTTCTATATGTTAAAAACGAAAAAATTGTCCACACGAAACAACAAAAAGATTCAAATGGAATTTTTTTGTTGTTTTACTTGACCATAAAAAATAATTAAAAAATACGAGGTAAAAGATAGAAAGTACAGTACGTTACCCTAAAATATCGCCATAGATAGTACTAGAACGCATAAAAAATCACTTTCAAGCCACTGTCATCAACACCACCCCGTCCTCAAACTGCAACACCAGGTGTAGTATACAGTGAGCTCGATGAGCTCAAGGTAGAGATCGGCCGACCCTTACACACCCTGGCACACACCTGCATACCCCCCGCCCGAACCGCAACACGCTCATTCCCTGCCCGTAACCAAGCACCAAGCCACCAACTCTTGAGGCCTTGTACCCTAGGAGGCTTCCATCTCCTACCGCGCACCGCCTTCGACTCGAAGCTCAGTGGTGATTCTGGTCAGACAAATCCTCAGCGACTGGCCTATCCACTGAGCGTGTAGAGGCGAAGGAATCCGGTGGTATTGTCGCCCAAATCCCCTGTGGATTAGTAGGATGGCGCATACGAAACAGACCGCCCGACGGTCAACAGGCGGGAGGGCTCCACGGCTGGAACTAGCTTGTAAGGCGGAAGAAAGACCGTCCCAATTCCTGTTACTACCCACAGCCCCGAAGCTACCTCAAGACCATGGAATACTTCTCGCTAGACCAAGTCGACGCGGGAAAACAAGAGTAGGCTCGTTCGTCTCGCCGGCCGTCCGGATGTAATCAAGATTACAAGATCTCGCAAAGTAGGCGAAATCTAGATGATATCTTCTTCCTGGTTTCATTTGGGGCTATGAGAAGGAGAAGCCGGCTTCGGTGGAACTGTCCTATTATGAAGCTACCCTTCTGTTCGGAAAGAATACGGTTAACATTGCCGCCTCCAGGAGCTGACGAATGGTATTGACAGGGAGCTAGCATTCCGACTGAGCTTAACCGAGTCTCTTCTCGATTCTGAAGACCATGCGGAGTATCCGAATTTCCTGATTGGACAATCTACTCTGTGGTTTGGAAGATACCGGAAGGCGTGCACGATTGTTTCATGGGGCAGTATTTTGCCGTCGACGTGGATACAGAGGAAGAGCACCCCATCGACTTGTACACTTCTCATTCCACGAGGCGCCCCCAGGAGCCGGTCTTCATAATCCTCCTCAGAGGAACGTGAAACAGGAGCAGAAAGACGGGATAGTCGTCAATACGTTGTTCGGGAGGAAGTTAGCTTCCTGTTGGAGCCATTATGATCGACTCTGGTGCCAGAGGCACCCGAACAGTTATTACAAAGTACTCTTCCGATGTCGAGGGCGGCTTCGCCCTTGGCGCTCCCATTCCTAGACAAGAGCTTTCCAGTTCCTTTTCGAGACTTCGAAGGTCGCTGCATGCAGGCATCCGCAGCGACGGCGCTCTACTCGTCTTTGGAAAGGACATGGCAGAGGATTATTGGTCTCGTGATTACAAGAATGATCGTGAGACCTTAGATCAGTTGGGTTACCGTCCTCGTTGCACTTCTTTCGCCGATGTTCTGAAGGGTTTGAACCGCGTTCGTCCAGTCCCATCGTTCTGAGTCATATTCGCGTTGACGAAACTGCGCGGCCGCTTCAAGAGTAGTCTTCGACAGCGGGATAGGAGGGATCTTGACATCAACTGGATCCGCGGTTTGCCGAATTCTTCCTCAAGCGGAATTTACGTGGCGCGGTCATAGGACGCCGCGGGGCCCAGCATGCCGTATGCCTAGACGCAAGGGAAGAACCCATACTCATATATGATTGTGCGGAAGAGTATGCGATGCGGTTCTGTGAGGCCTCTCTGAGATTTGCTGCGGGGAGGAAGACCCGAAGACTTTCTGAAGATCTCCGATGTACGGAGGGTGACGTTGGCAAGTAGGCAAGATATTCCTTCCCGAGGTCATAGTATCCCGACCGCTTCGTCGGGTTCGGGAAAAAGAAGCGGAGACGCCGTCGTCCAAAGCCGATAGTAGGTTTTCTTCATCGGACAAGAGGTACAGGGGGACCAAGGAAGTCGTTAGTGATTCCCATGTCCGACATTATATCAAGAAGTATTGATTTGTGTGTGTGACGTAGTACTATTAAAGCTCCATCATTGGGTAACAGAGGGTGTAAAATGCAGTTTTTCTCAGTTCCAAAGCAAAATGATTCAGCTTATTACTCAACAAACAAAAGAAAAAGGCATAAAAAGCATTAAAGAAAAGGACGAAACGATAGCTATCATGGTTCAATCAAGTGCTCCTAGGCCTTCAAGTGGCTCGAGCGCAAGACAAAGGAACTAGTCTCCTCGCGTGGATGGCGCGGCGGGAATGGCGACCCCCGTATGAGATGAGCCAGTACCGAGGATGAGCAACTTTCCAAACGCGACAAGGCCCGTAATAGCGAGAACGGAGGGCAGCCACTTAGCGGCCGAAGTTAACGCCTGGATGTGCCACTAGAACCCAATCCCCACGTTGAACATGCGAGGCTCTGTAGAGGTTGAATCACCCATTCTATGCATCTGTTCTTCTCGACGCTGAGCTCGAAGGGCAGAGGAGGCCAGAAGTTCCAACTTGCGATGTGTATCTGAAGCGCAGTTCATCAACGCGACGGGGTCAGATGGACTCATGCGCGGAACTACTCCGAACATCAGTTCGAACGGCGAAGCTCCCGCGTAAAGACGACGGCGGCGGTATCCGTACAAGACACGGGCAAACACTCTTCCCAATCTATACCTTGGCCGACAACCATCTTCTTCACGGCTGTCTTGATGGTTCGTACCATCCTTTCGGCTCTACCATTAGACATGGGAGCATACGCGAGAACAGTGGTCCAGGTAATTCCATGTTTCTTCATGAATCAGCGACGGAGGCAGCGGTGAAGCACCAGCGTTGTCGCTGATAATGGTCTTCGGGGGACCAAAAGGGTGCATAACTTCACTCTCGATGAACTGGGAGACAGTTGCAGCCGACGAGTCTGTGGTGGCAACTGCGATTGGCCAACCTGTCAAATGCTCGACGGCGATGAGCAGATACTTCTTTCCGGCGTTTGATATCGGCAGAGGTCCCGCGAAATCGATCGAATAAGTTTCGAAGATATTCGTCAATGGGACGTTCAAAGTCGTACGGTACGGCGGAACCACTTTTCACGTAGTTGTGAATGTCTTGGTGCATCTGCGGCCACCAATAGCGGTCTACGACAAATTTCTCGTCGTCTCCTTATCCCAATGTCCGATATCGTCGTGAAAGGTCTTCAATATCGCGACCCTTTCCTTCATAAACGGTACAGATTTTAGCCCGTTTCTGGTTCGTCTGAGCGCTTTCCTTCCCACATCATGAAGTTTTTAGCCATACGCTTGACGAACGACGCTTCTCTTCATCATCAACTCGGATCTTTAAACCTTGCAAATGACGTGCGACGTCGAGGAGGAAAGGCTCGATTATGGGATTCTCTTCGTAGCGGCAGAATCCAGCGCCGCAACTAAGTCTCCTTCATCAAGTCCAGAAGCAGGACGGACCGGCAGGTACCACACGCGAGAGGAAATCAGCTGCTCCGTTTCCCGTACCTGGCCTGTACTTACCTCGAATTCATACTCCGCAAGGAAGTCCATCCATCGCGCCAGCCTTCCGTGAATGTCGTTTTTCTTGAAGGCATAACGAAGGGCTTGATGGTCGGTAATGAGCTTGAAGGGCTCCGTCGATAACAGATACACTCTGAATTTCCTTAAAGCGAAAAAACGGCGAGGGCCTCCCTCTCGCAGGCGGAATAGTTACGCTCTGCTGAGTTCATCGTCCGGCTTGCGTACTGCACGGGATGAATCTTGCCATCTTCCTTTTTCTGGGCCAGGACTGCCCCAACGGCGACATTAGAAGCGTCGGTTTCCACGATGAAGGGGGACTCGAAGTCCGGGAAGGCTAGCACCGGCGGAGAAGTAAGCTTCTCTTTCAGGTTTCGAAGGCGGCAGTCATCTCCTCAGTCCATTCGAACTTCCTATTGCCCGAAGTTGCTGCGTGAAGGGCAGAGGATATTCCGGCAAAGTCCTTGATGAAGCGACGATAATACCCGGCGAGGCCAAGAAAGCTACGCAACTCCGTTGAGTTGGTAGGAACGGGGCCCTTTTGATGGCATCAATCTTCTCGTCATCGACGCGGACTCCACGCTTGTCTACGAAGTGACCAAGCAGCTTTACGCTTGCATAGCAAACGCGCATTTTAATCTTAAGTTTAAGTCCTGCGTCCCCGACTGCCTTGAAAACGAAGCCAAATGATCAATATGCTCCTCCATAGAGTTGGAGAAGATCACGACATCATCAAGATAGACACGGGCGAAGGGAATGTCCTTCAGTACGTAATCCATCATGCGCTGAATGTGGAAGGCGCGTTCATTAGACCAAATGGCATCACCTCGAACTTGAAGGTACCAAAACGGCTGACGAACGTAGTCATCTCCTTACACTCTTCGGCCATGCGGATTTGCCAGTACCCCGCAAACAAATCAAGGGTGGTGAATATAGAGCTACCCTTTAGGTCGTCGAAGATCTCTTCTGTCTTAGGTAGTGGCCAACGATCCGCCTTCATCTTGCGGTTCAGAGTGCGATAATCCACGCAGAAACGAGGCCTACCGTCCTTTTTCGTTACGATAACCACTGGGAACGACCACGCCGACGACGCTGGGGTGATGATCCCAGCATCTAACATGTTGTCGATTTCTCGACGGGCGATTTCGTTGTGTCGAGGCGACATTCGGCGAGCCCGAGCTGTGATAGATCGGGGTAGGGTCCTTCATTTCAAGGAATGCTTCGTCGGCACGGCTGCAGGACGTAGCTCGTCTATAGTCCAGGCGACGATTCCCGTGTCGCGAAGCAACCATTTATCTCACCTTGCGTTTCTTCTTTCAAATGAGCAGTCGAGCTCTCAGAGCATCCCGCATTTCTCCTTCTCTCTTCTTCGTCGGTAGTGCTTTCTTCACTGATGGGACCTTCGCTCGATCCGGTAAAATTGTCCTCGCGGATGGCTAGGACCAGCTCTTCTTCCGAAGAGTCCGAGGGCTCCGGACCGGCGTTCGAATCAGAAGTAAAATCTTCACTGGGAGTCCCTATCTCTCGCCCTCGACCAGTT
Source organism: Kappaphycus alvarezii (assembly GCA_002205965.3). Taxonomy (NCBI): domain Eukaryota; phylum Rhodophyta; class Florideophyceae; order Gigartinales; family Solieriaceae; genus Kappaphycus; species Kappaphycus alvarezii. Next base: position 895,837 of record NADL03000012.1, read on the forward strand.
TCTTCTCGGTAGACTTAGTATCAGGCTCGAGCGGGAGCACAACTTCTTCGGAACCAATGGTTAAACGGACGCTCTGTGCCCGAAATCCATATTCGCACGCATAGCTGTGAGCGTAGGGAGGCCTATTTTAGGTCGAAAGGAGACTTCTCGATGACAAGGAAGTCTAGTTTCACGGCTTGGTCCCCAAAGGTCGTCGGGACCTTGACCAGCGAACCTACACAGGAAGAGCTGTCACCATTCGCAACAGTTATCCTTTTAGACGTGTAGTTCGGTGAAAGGTAAAGACGTCTAGACAAATCAGCTGACATGACGTCCGGTACGGCTCCGGAGTCTAGTAGAGCCCAGACCTCGGTTCCGTAAACTTTGAGTTGAACCAACCGTAATAAACGAGGACCCGAATTCGAAACGACTGCAACACGTGAAATAGACTGTTTTCCCAACAAACGGCGCATGACTTTGGTAGCTCCTTCAGCATCTCCACGGAGAAGCTGACCGAATGTCAAACCACAATTTGCGTTTGCAAGCTCGGAAACAACGTCGTATTTCCCTACGTATTCCTGCAGCTTATTCGAATTCTTCTTCCCGCGGTTCGATTTCTTCGCCTTCTTCTTACGGCTAATGATTCGAAATTCTTCCGGGGGTAGGGCTGGGCCCGGCTGCATACGCGAGCGTGGGGACCAGTTACGAGGCGAGAGATCGGAATGCCTCCATGATTGTCCTGACGGGGCTGTTTGGGTAGTGCCTCTCCGTCGGCGTTTCTTTTCGCGACATTCACTCCTTCGTCTTGTGAGGAGTCGGTTTCGGACGAGTCTTCTCGGAGGACATTCACTCGGTCACTTCCTTCCCCGTCTTCTTTCTTCTCGGCGGGGGCTTCTTCTCGAATCGCTGCCCTTCTTCCACCGGACCAGCACGTAGCATCTGAGTGACCCATCTTTCCACAAAGGGAACAGCGGGTGTTACGATGCGGGTTCTTCTCGCAATTCATTGCGTTATGGCCAAGCTCGTTGCAGTAAGAGCATTGGCGGACCTTATTATTTTCCTAGGGGCCGACGATGGTCCAGCCCCGTCATCTCCCTTAGTCTTCTTCAGAAAAAGAGTCAACTTCGAGAGGTCTTCGGCTAGAGCGTCGACCTTATCTTCGATGTTCCTAGACCTAAATCCGGGCGAACCAGCAACCTTGCCGGCGGAACTTCAGCGGTGCGGCTAGAAGGGCTAGCAAACGCCACACATAGAGTTAGAAAGTCCTTCAGCGCCTTGACGATTCCCGGGTAATCTTGGGTCCCCGAAATGCCAAGAACTGCTGCAGCTCCTTGTGTCGACAGGCGGCAGTGCGAAGGAGTCCGAACCTGGCGATGTTGTCGAACCCCGCCTTCTCGTAGAGGCGTTCAATTTCCCTCAAAGAACCAAGAATGTCTTCTAGTTCAAGCCCAACTTCTAGAGCTTGGCGGATGACGTCCTCCGGGTCTTCGTCCTTCGCGAAATGCTCGAGAAACTTCTGTTTAACCTCGGCGTAGTTTTTCGCTTCGGGACGAGCTCACCATTTGACGCAAACGTATCGTAATAGAAGTCGAACGCTGCGCCGTCTAGGTGTGCGAGGAGAGTAAGAGCTTTCTCCTCGTCAGGTTTGGATGCCATCGCGACATTCTCAAAGAAAAAGAAGAATTTTCGCACGTCGCTCGTGCCGTCGAACACGACCGCGCTGGCGCTGGGAGTATCGGCCTCCACAAGAGTGCCATGATGGGAGTGGAAGAGGGATTTTGTAAGAAGACAGACAGAGGCGTAGGTTTAGGGGTAAGAGGGGTCACTAGGTGACGCTACCTCCTCAAGTTACCAGCAACTCGGGTGCTACCTATATAACCGACACCCGGCGGTCTGTGGCTGAGAGTCGTCGGTACAGTAGTGTACTTACTGTACACTACAGTGTCTACGAGGTAAAAGATAGAAAGTAAGTACGGTACCCTAAATATCGTCATAGATAGTACTAGAACACATAAAAAATCACCTTCCAGCCACTGTCATCTACACCCTGACCTGATCTCCAGGCCCAGAGAGGCATCAGTGCTCGTGTGACAAGAAACCTGACCCGTGCTTTACAGTTTGAGCGGTAAGCTGTAACAGTACATTACAGTACTGTATTGTAGTGTGTTGTAGATCTTTACGAGTTGTACTGTACAGTAAGTATGGCGCAAAGCTATTACAAGTGGGTCTCTATTTATTGCACGAATTGATAGTGCTACCCTCGGTACAATGCCATCCTCGGGGGCTTGGCACAAAATTGGAGCCTATGCGCAAATTCTTTTATTTCAGTTAAATTTAGATGGGATTCACGTATTGATCTAATGCGCACTTTTAGCCCATGTACATCGTCGGGAGAAGAGATATTCAGAACCAACTACCCCAAGAAGGAGGTTTTACAAGATAAAAAGTGCTATCGTGGTATAGAACGAACAAAAAGGAGTGTATATGGGAGAGAGTTGAGAGGGCTACAAGGAAGTATGGAAGGAGCAGGGCCTATCACTGATGCTCTGTGAGCAGCGTAGGAAAAATTTTTCTTGGGTCTGAGGTTGACTCTCAACTCCATACTACTCAGGACTTGGCTTGAAGTTGTCTGCAACTTGCTTGACCTCCACAAGAGGAAGCAGTTTACTCAGATTATATAGACTTTTTGGGTATCCTTAAAGTCTCAAAGAAACATATTAAGAACCATAAAATGCATCAAATGGAATCGTGTGAACAAGAAAGACTAACAGCAGATACTATCAGGATAAATATCTAGATTATTTCCTTAATATCTTAATCCTCTACATCAGAGCCAAACAGTTCCCCAAAATATTCATTCCCCCCAGGCAGTCCAAAAATATCCGCGAACGGCTTAGATTTCTCCATTGCCTCCTGTGAAATATCTGGACCACTGAAGACGTCCCCATCCGGTTCCGGAGTTGGAACCACCTGTTCCATATTTTCTGACCCTTCCCCACTAATCCAGCACTTTCCATGTCTCCCTTCCCCTCATCCTCTTCTTCCTCCTCTTCTATTCTCTCTTCATCCTCGTCAGAAGAGTCAGAGATCACAATTACTCCCTCAGTCTCCCCTCCTTTCTCCATGGGAGCCCCCCCACCGTTATACACTAGTGGTTCCACGGATCCCCAGTCCTCCTCTTCATCCTCCACATCCTCCTCTTCCTCTATCTCCTCTTCTCCTCCTCCCCCTCCTCTGCCTCTTCTGCCTGCTCGAAGCAGTTACGGCGGACCCACTCCCGAACGCGTTCCCGGTCCAACCTTCTACAGTAATCATCGTAGTCGGTTGGACCATTTGCCATCAGGGCCAAAGCGTTGAGTGGACGACGGCCTCGGGATGACTTGGTGATGGTGAGGGAAGGACGGAGGTTGGTCATGTTAAGGGCTAAAAGAAGGGGTGAGCCGGTGGGGTAGTTGATGACGGGGGTTGCCTCAACGACGTCGACTTCGAAGTTTAAATACTGCGACGTCTCCGAAAACATTATTCAGTGAACTCGTTGAACCGAATAGTTTTTCGCCCTGAATGTTTGAAGAGGATTCGGCCGCTCTGGAGCAGATGAAGCAAGCGAGAGGTATCAGGAAAAATATGGGGTAATTCTTCTGGCTTGAGGCCTGGCGGCGAAAAGTTACTTGGTTGTGGCATTGTTAAATATGCGGTGATCGTTCGATTCTCTGGATTGCTGCTGAAGAGCGGTTCTGGGCGCGGGGCGCTTCGTCCAGGGATGGATTTCTAATGAGTGTAACGAGAAAAGCTCCTTGTCTGCTGCACCTAATTATGGAGTACGTTGCTGAGCCGAGGGCTAGGAGGGCGCTCCTTGGAGGGATATGAATGTCAGAAAGGGGATCTTGAAATTGTACCACTGGAATTGACGAATTTGAAGAATGATGCAGAACGAAGCTGAAACTGTTTGATAGACAAGGCAGCGTCTTTAAAGCTGTGGGGGAAGCGATCAGCCCCCAACAATAACCCGAATCCGGAGTGTAGCGCCGACTGGTACCCACGCCACAAGGGGCAGGTAGTGACAAAGTAAAGGATGTAAGGCGCCGAATTTCGAAGGGATTCAGCAATGGATCTTGACGTAACAAAGCCCTTTATGGATTAACCTCCTACTGTGGGAGAGGAATGCGGGGTGGCGTCAGCCCGTATCCGTAGCCTCTTTCGTGATGACGTAAGGAAGTAAGGCACCGACATCGTTTCGGACGTAACAACAAAGGCCATTCATGGACTACTGCTCCTAATTCAGTAATGATGGTACGCTGTGACAACGCAGGGAAGTAAGACCCCAAACTCGCTGGGATTCTCGGGTCCTAGCGTAACAACGCCCTTTATGGATTATTACTCCTATTTCAGTGGGATGGTAACGCTTTAAAAACGCAAGGAAGTAAGGCACCGACTTCGGAGGGATTCAGCAATGGGTTCTAACGTAACAACGTCTTTCATGGAATCAGTGCGCCTAGTTCCCCGCTTGCGGGGTAATAATGCAAAGGAATTATAGCTCCGAACTCGGGGGGAAACCTCGTTATGAAGCTTGTTGGGCCTGGTGCAAAGCCCCAAGATCCCCTTAAATCAATATTTGTCGATGATTATAGCCACCGCTACGCTATTTTTACAAGAGAAAATACCCCACCCTTTCGTTTTGTTTCAAGGACGAATGGGAGTTGGAAGGATCCAATAAACTGACCGGGGTAGTCGGTACCTGAGGGATCCTAAGTGAGCCCGAGGGGAACTATCCCGTTGTATGTGTAGGATCGCCTATGTGTGGAAGCTGTCTTCGCCGCAGGTGAATTGCCGAAGGTGCTGGAGGGCGGTGGAAGCGCTTATGGCATTTTTTGATTTGGAAATTTATCCACCTTGTTGGATTGAGAGGGGCGTCTTGATCGCTGTTCCGTGCCGTTATGGTCTAATCCTTTCTCCAGCTTGGCATCCAAGGTTCGTGTCTCTGAAAACAGAAGAATTGGCTGAGCGGCCTCGATATGGCTCAATGGTGTTATCTGAGGTTTGTGTAGGTTGCGTTCGCGCCGTCCGTTCTCGTCGGGCTCCCCGTCACTTCATTGTGCAAACGGTGCGAAAACTTTAAATTGGCTAAACTCTTGCTCTGGGTACACGCAAGGGTCACGTGTGGGCGTATCCCAAAGGGATCTATGAGTCGTGGGAGAGCGAGCCCACTCCGCCCAAATCTATAGCGATCATTATCTTACGAGGACTGGCTCAATTTTGTTGGCTAGTCGACCGGCTGGGTTTTGAACTGCGCGGCAGCTGGGGAGCAGCCCTCCCATACACCGCGCTTTGTCTGTGAAGGTCACAGAATCGGGAGGAAGGTTTGAGCTGGCCTTTTATCCCCTAAAACATCCGGCTTACTACTAAAAGAACAAGTTGGAGTAAGTCATCCAGTTGTTGGATGGACACGAGGAGGATTTGATCGAGGTGTTCTGTGCAGGGTTCTTCGGTAAAGCACAGAGCCTTAGTGCAACGCATGCGAAGAAGCTATGGGAGTATCTCTTCCCCTTAATCAAGGACTGCGGTGAATTTCCAGGACATGAATCACGCAGCGCAAGGGAATGTTTGGAGAGATTGGGCAATGGTATATGGCCCGTTACGCCCTTAGAGGAACTTCCCAAGTTGGGTGCGGTCACTGCTGGTGAAGCATCCACTGAGGAAGAGGAGGTCGAGATCGTGGCTGAGAAAGAGCAGGATGACCCAATGAAGACCTTAATTAGCATGGTAACCAGTATGGCTGGGAGGATTGATGCCAATGGGAAGTCAATGAAGCAAATGATGCAGAGGATTGAGCAGTTAGAGACCAAAAAGACCAAGGCCTCTAGCTCCAAACCAGAAGGAATCCGCAAGCTCCTGGAATCACGTGCTGGGCTTGCGAATGACGATTCTAGCTCGCCGTCATCTTTGGACTCTGAGTCCGAGGATGACGAGGATCTTTCTTCACTTTTGGAAAGACTTCGCCGAAAAAAGAAAAAGGGAAAAAGAAGCTAAGTGCCACGGAACGGCAGAAGGTTCGCGCCGAAAATGCGGATCTTACTGTGACGGTCGCGGGCGGTACGCTGGATATCAATGTTGAAGAGGGATAAGATCGGTGCGGCAACGGAATACCGATGGTTTGTAGCGGACAACAGTATCACGAACCACTTCCGCCTCTTACAGGTGCCAAGCCCCAATAGGCGTGACATCAAGAGGAGTAGGATGGAGGCCTTGGGATGGGCTCGTGCTGTGGACGTCCGCATCGCTCATCGCGGCTGGAAAAAGGTGTGTCGTGAGCCGGACTTCGAGATCGCTATCCGAAGGTTGCTCGGTCTCGAGATGATGATGCGGCAAGGGACGTGGGACTATGCCCGTCATATTTTGGAGTCGTCCTCCGGACACGACCCGACGCTCCATGATTTGATGGGTAGGGTTATGCGTTCCGCCAAGGTTGCCGAGAATATGGAGAAGACCTCAAAGCGCTCTCAAGAGGACGAGCGTGGGGCCAGGGTCAGTCGAACTTAAGGTTAGACAATGGTTCAATCAGCGGATCGCAGGGATCTTTTCCCTTTGCTTTGCCCAATAAACTATATTTCCTGCCAAAATTTTCACGTAGCAGTAGATTCAGACAGAGACAAGCCAGAACGAAGCGAATTGCGGTAGAGACCAGACGAGTTGTTTGCGCACTGAATTTTATTTACAGTAGGGACCCTTATTATTTAACGGCGATGAAAGATTCCTCGCTACCTACGGCTAAGCGGGGAAAGGGAACTGCGGTCCAGGGAAACGTGTTGTTGTATCTAGAAGGTAGATATCGGGAGTTCTGGCGCCGGAATAACAATTTCCGTGCGCCGCTCTCCTTTGCGACGGAAGTTTACGGTGGAATAACTGGCGTCTCCGACGTCAATTACATTGATATGAAGAAAATCTCTCTGCCTCCGGCAGATGTTGCGGGATGCGTCAAACTCATTGACGTCCTCCCAAAACGTATGATTCCTCTATATACAGACCCAGACGATAAGAGTCTTATTCGGACTCCGACGGAACTTGAACTTAAAGAAACGAAAATGTGTCTCATGGTTGCACCCAAGACTTATCCAACAATCGTAAATGGGTTGTTGGATAGAAACATTGTGGAATTGACGACTGAAGGCCTAAGGAGATCAATGGCCTCTTTGCGGTGCCTAAAGACAAAACTCGTCAGCGTTTAATTCTAGACGCTCGCGTGGGAATTGCATTTCCATCACCCTGCTGACGGTGAAATGCCTCACCCGGACTGTTCACAGTTGGAGGCTGTCTCAGATAAGTTGGTTTACACAGGCAAACTTGATATTGATAACCACTACCATAGGTTGGCCTTGCCCGAACACCTTCGAGGCTACTTTGGACTCCCTCCTGTAGTCATTGATGGTCAACGGTTTTGGCCGCGATATCGGGTTTTGCCTATGGGTTGGTCCCATTCTGTGGTGTGGGGCACTCGATCCAGGGCGAGCTGCTGCTTAGAGCTGGTATTGATCCCAAACTCGAAATTATTGGAGGTAACGAAAAGGTTATCCAGGAAGTGAGATATGGTCGATACATTGACGATTTTTTCGTACTTGGGCATGATCGAGAGAGTGTGGAAAAGGTTTACCGAACAGTGTGGAAAGCCTTTGAAGCCGTCAACTTGGATCCTAAACCATCCAAATGCGAGGCCCGAGCCTCTCCACAAAGTCTATTTTGGGAATCCAGTGGCGAGCTAATGGTCATCTCGAGCCGGACCCAGAGAAGATGGCCGAGCTCATCACTAAAACACAGCGCCTTGAGAAGTCAAAAGTTTGGAGTGTGGTGGAGCTACAAAAGGTGCTTGGTTCTTGGAATTGGTTCATATTGCTTAATCGGCCTGTTTTTTCAGTACTACAGGATTTTTATGAGGGAAGCCATTCCCTTACGGGACTTACGTCCGACATGAATGCGCGTACCGAACTTCGGCTTCTAGTAACATTGGCACCGTTACTTCATTATGATATCAAAGAAGACCAAGGAAGTTAATGATTGTTTCCGATGCTTCCTCCAAGGGGGAGCTACCATGTATGCCCCTCACACCCTTGGCATCCCAGTCAGACACATCTCGTTTCGAAATTCTCTAAGAATGTCCTCCCGGAGGTACAAGTTCCCGAACTCCTTGGCGCCTAATTGCTGCCAAAGCTTGGCGATTTCCCCAGCATATCAACTGCTGGAGGGTCAAACTACACTGACGGGCCTTCGCTGGCTCGCTCGACAAAATAAGACTACTTTTCGCAGAACTACAGTCATCACAGATTCTCAGGTTATTTATTACCTTTTAACAAAAGGGCGGTCTAGTTCTGGTTTGCGCGTCTTGCTCAAAAGATTGCCGCACTCTCTCTCTCCTGCGCTATCCGACTTACCCCGATCTGGATTCCCTCTGAACAAAATCCCGCTGATGGCCCTCCAGATCGTTTTGAACTCGTAAAAGCGAGTGTAAGTCCGCAAACCATTAAGGAATACCGACTCGCCCTTAAAGATTTCCTCTGTTTCTGTACTACGAAGAAGCATTCTCTTGACGACTTTGATGGATATTGATGATTTCTGGTGGATTACATCCACTATCTGTTTTACTTGGATGATCGCTCCAACATAAGAGCCTCGCATGGAAAACGGTCTCGGCTTTGAAGTTCTTCGCCCCTGAGTTGTCAACTAAGTTGCTCATGTCCGCTAAAGCACTGCTTCGCGGCTGGGACCGATGCGCCCCAGCCAGCAATACACACCATGTCCACAAAACTTGGCGCTTGGAATCGCTTACTACTTGCTCCGCCAAGATAAGTTTCCAATGGCTGTCGCCGTGTTACTCTCTCATGAATGTTATCTTCGTCACGATGAATGCGTCTATTACGTCGAAATCAGATTATTTTCGACCCAAGTCCCAAATACCCTGTCTTTGCTACAATTTTGCTGCCCTCACCAAGTCCCGAAAGTCACAGTTTGTACTGTAAGATCCCTTTTCGTCTGTTCTCTGCTGAAACGCCTCATCGCTTTCGTGAAACCAGCTCCACACGAACGAATCTTCCACTTCAGCCAAGAAGTGTTTCGCCGGGCCATTCACAACGTGGTTCGGCACCCGTCTGGTTTTCATCTGTCTCATTTGGTCATTACGCCGCATTCATTGCGGTATGGAGGAGCCACGCACGACTTCCACTCTGGAAGGTTAACTATGCTCGATATCCACCATCGTGGCCGTTGGCTCGCTTCAAGACAACCGATCACTATGTCCGAGCCGGAACAATGGAGCTCGTCAAGCTACATTTTCCCGAAGAAGTCCGCAAGATTCTCACCCGGTTGCAGGCTGCCCCGGGACGCTTCTTCAATGTCCCTGGTGTCAGTGCGGGATGGGATAGTCAAGGTTGACCGGATCTTCCGGGTCCACGCCCAGAGTTGGAGCTCTGGGTCCTTTGAATGCCTCGCGGCTTCAAAGAGAAGTCAAGTTTGATTAAACCATTGTTGTTGTTTCAAAATCGGAGTTTTGTTCAAGTAGTCAACCTAGAGTAGTGTTAGAAAAGAAGGATGTATTGCAAGAAACCTGGCCCAAGAAGACGATGAATAATGTTTTTGGCGAAAAGTATGTCGACCTTGGACGTGTACAGAAATGACATCTATTAATGATACTGTGTCTTAAAATAAAAAATCAACTCATGAATTTGCCACACTCATCCAAATTAAAAATATCTTGCAAATTCAGGAACTGTAAAAAATATCTTGCAAATCCGATACTGTCTCGCCTCCTATCTGTCCGTGAGTCGTCCGCCTGTTCAGCTTTCTCTACTTTACCGCACCCTCACCGCGGCACCTATCTGTCCTCGCAAGCTGGGAAAGTCGCTGTATCTCTACGCCTCGGCCGCGCGATTTTCTCTGGTCATAATCGATGTCCGGTATGTGCTCGCCGTTCCAACGACATCGCCCCGTTGCTCTATCCCTGGGCAAACATGCCCTCACCTGTAAGTACAACGATGGGCAGACTCGTCGCCACAATGTCTTGCGTAACGCTCTCCATCGCTACTGTAAGGAGCTTGGAATTTCTGCCTCTCTTGAACATTTGCTTCCTCCCCTTCCCCCGTCCTCTTCCTCGCCCGCCCTTCGCATAGATCTTTATATCCCTGCTGTATATGGCCTCGACCCGAAGGATATTGCTTTAGATGTCACAGTGGCCCATCCACAGGTCACTTCTCGCGTTTCCCAGTGTGCCCTATCTGGCGGCGCAGCTGCCTCAATGGCTGAACGTGCGAAACACACACACTACGGTCTAGTCTGCCACACGAACGATATACGCCTTCTTCCTGTTGGTATTGATGTGTTCGGTGCCCTTGGGGCCGACGGTGCGACTTTCTTCCGGCGCCTTTCTACGTTTGCTGCTGCCCGTCGAGGCACCACTCCCCAATGGGAGCTGCACCTCCTAATCACGCGCTTTGTGTTCTGCTTGCATGGGTTACAAGCTCGTCAAGTTCTTACCTGATGCATTTCCGATTAGTTTCTCTCTCATCCCCCTGTGCATGTTAATTTCTCTGTAATCCCCCTCAGCATGTTCTCCCACATGCTCTTTCCACAACCCGTAAAGATTACACACACACGATACTGTATCCAAATTTGGTCCTCTAGATTTTTTTTCGCGTGCAAATTTTGCGCACATCAGGATTCACGTATTGATCTAATACGAACTTTTAGCCCGTCTTACCACCCACCCCGAGGTTGTCCAGGCACTCCTCGTGAAGCACCGCAACAAGCTCCCATCGACGAGGCAGCGCACCACACCCACTAGACAATATCTCGCCCTTCCGCGACTTCACGAGAAGGAGGTGCTCGATTCTGTTCGTGGGTTTAAACCAGGTTCCTCTGCGGGGGTTCTGGTCTCAAACCTTGCCACCTCGTCGAACTTCTGCGAGCCCCGTCTTCATCTGGCCCGTCCGGATTTTTGGCAGCCTTGTCTAAAATGGTGAACACCCAAGCAGCCGGCAAGGCCCCAGCCGCTCTTGCACCTTGGATAGCTGGAGCGCCTCTAACCCCTTTGGCCAAGAAAGACCTGACACCCAGGCCAATAGCCGTAGGAGAAACGCTGCGCAGATTGATTGGTAGTTGCCTGATGGCAAGAGCCTCCGCGAGAGCAGCTAAATACCTACAACCGCTGCAGGTTGGCATTGCTACCCGATCCGGCACTGATACCGTCGTCCATGGAGTCCGAATCGTCGTACAGAAGTTCGGGCACACCTCCGAATACGCATTGCTGACTGTTGATCTCAAAATGCATTCAATTTGTGCAGTCGGACAGCTTTCCTGGCAGCAGTCAAACACCAGTTCCCCGACCTGTTCCCGTGGGTGGCATACTGCTATGCACATGAGCCCGCTTTCTTGTGGTTTGGCAGCCATGTAATCCGGAGCGTGCAAGGAACGCAACAAGGGGACAATCTCGTTGGGCTCCTTTTCGATCTTGCGCTGTGATAGGGGTAAATCGTCGGGAGAAGAGATACTTAGAACCAACTACCCCAAGACGGAGGTGTTGCGAGCGACAAAAGTGCTACCGTGGTATAGTTGAACAAATAAAAAGGAGTGTATATGGGAGAGAGTTGAGAGGGCTACAAGCAAGTATAAAAGGGGCAGGGTCTACCACTGATGCTCTGCGACCAGCTTAGGAAAAAGTTTTCTAGGGTCTGAAGTTGACTCTCAACTTCCTACTACTCGGAGCTTGACCTGAAGTTGTCTGCCAACTTGCTTGACCTCTCAAGGAGGAAGCACTTTACTCAGCTTATATAGACCTTTCGGCTAATCCTAAAGTCTCAATCAAACATACTAAATACCATAAAACGCATTCACGGGAATCGTGTGAACCAGAGAGACCATTAGAAGATATTTCCTCAAGGTAAATATCTAGGTGCCATACCCATGCCAGCCACCCATCGGCCAGGGGTGGGAATTGATGTGGCCATTATATAGACCTTTCAGAGTCACTCGTAGTATCACCCACAACCTAGAACTGTACTGACATCCACTATGACAGCGTGTCCTAAAATAAAAAATCAACCGATGAATTTGCCACACTCACCCAAATTAAAAATATCTTGCAAATTCAAAAACTGTAAAAATATCTTCCCAGTTCCAATACTGTATACAATTATGGTCCTCATCTAAATTTTTTCGTGTGCGAATTTGCGCACATCACGCCCTCCCGTACCGTGCGATGACCGGCTCATCTCCTTGGTCAAGAGTTTCGTAGATTCGGCGTATGGTTTCATAGTGTTCTCTAATGAGCTCCTCCCGTTTCACTTCTCCAAACCTTCCAAATGTGAGGTAATAAACGTAGTATGCAAACTTTTCTGGCAACGGGTCCAGAAACAGGTATCTGAAGGAGAAAAAAACTCGCAACATAAGGACTGAGTCCTCACGAGTAAGGTGCGCCCCGTGAATGGTCTGGAAGCACATGCAAATACTAATTGCAAAAAAGGAAATTACTTCTGCTTCTCGTGGGTCCTCTGTCATTTCGCGAAGCCAACGTCTAATTGGTAGCCGTCCAATAATTAAGGATGCATAGTTTCCCCCTGGGAGACTAGGCGGTGTTTGAGGCGATCTTCTTGGCGATCTTCCTCGCTGCTCCCGACGCCTTGCCCTCTTCGATGATCCGCCCCGATCACTTGATGGTCCAGCTCGTATCATCATCACGGCCTCGGGAGGATCCTGGTCTTCGGCTGAGGTTGTATTTCTGAGCGGAGCAACGTAAGGTTCTCATAGAGGATATGGGACCAGTCGATATTCCATATCAGGGGGCAAGCTGTAACCTCTCAGTCGCACATCTTGGTTGTTCTTGAGAAATACGTAAACTGGACGGATAATGTTCAGATATGTTTGCGACAAGTCTCCGATAGCTACCATTCCATACCTCCTATAGAGTAATGATATATGACTTCCACAAACTCTGGACCTGCTTCCGTGAACCTTCCGTTTTGGAATGAGAATAGAACTCTGATCAATAGTCGGAAATCTTCTTGAGGTAGCAATGGTCCGTTCAACGTACGAAAACATAGGCATATATTAATGTAGAAATGGATGATTACGTGGAGTTCGTAGTAGTCACGCGTAATCGAGATGATCCATTCCCAGGCCCTTTTTCCTCCCATAGGAATCATTCTATAGTTAAAGATGAGTATGCCTCGTGGTTGCGCATAGTCCTGTGTGAGAAGGAATTCTTCAGGCCTCTGATGGTAAGGGACCAGACGACGTGCATGGATTGCCCTCCTTGATCTCTTCCCTGAGCTTGAACAGAGCTTATAATGCGGGTGTCTTTCCTCCGTGACGATGCAAGGGTTCGAGTACTTTGTTTGGAAAGCCGGCCACTTCACAGCCTGTTGCATTGCTTTTCCGTGTGCTACAAGTACTTTAGAGCCGACTGAGAAAGTTTGGACTGGAGGCTCTTCATCCTTATTTCTTGTCTGTGTTAGCGCGCGGTGTGATCTCCAGCTTTCGGTGGCCAATAGTTCGACCTCTCTACTCTCTTCATCGATAACATTTGTTTCCATATCTCTCTGTAACATTCTAGGAGCTCTTCCGTACATTAGCTCAAACGGTGACCGTCCACTTCTTCCTCTTCTTCGCGATAGCCGTATAACACTTTTGGTAAGGCATCTTCCCACTGGATTTCATTCTCGACATAGTTTTCGATATTGATCGTTTGATGGTTCCAACCATCCTCTCCGCTTTCCCGTTTGACATAGGAGCATATGCGAGAACTGTCTTTAGCTGAATACCTTTTTCTTCCAAGAAACGAAGCAGTGAAGTTGCAGTAAAACAAAGTGCGTTATCCGAGATGATCCTTTTTGGAAGACCAAACGGTTCAATTATTTCTTTTTCGATGAATCTCAGGACCACTTCAGCATTGGCCTCCTCAACTGCAACTGCTATTGGCCATCCAGTAAGATGTTCCACCCCTATAAGGAGATATTTGTTTCCGGAAGAGGTTTCCTTGAATGGGCCGGCAAAGTCAATTGAAAAGGTTTCAAAGAGACCGGAAACTGGAAAGCCTAGAGTTGTCTTATACTTTCGTATTGGCGTGAATTTTTGACAGTTGTCGCAGCTTTTCACGAAGTTATAGACGTCCTTATGGATACTGGGCCACCAGAATCTCTCAGTAACGAATTTCTTGGTTGTTTCGAGATCCCAATGCCCTAACTCATCATGAAAAGTCCTCAAGATCTTCATTCTTTCTTTCAAAGGGGCCACTAGTCGAGGACCGGCTTTCGTGTGTCGGAAGAGTTTCCCATTCCATAGTGTAAAAGCCTTTTGATTCCTGCGTACCCAATTTCTGTGTTCAATATCAACCTTTCTCATTTCTAGTCCATCCAGGAATTTAATTAGTCCGTCAATATTAGCTTCGTACTCGTTATTGTTCGGCACTTGCACCTCGGCAACTCCGACGATGTTCTCGGAAGCTTTTTCATTTGGAATCAGTGGATCCCTCAAGCGGGATAGGTAGTCGGCAGGCTGATTATTGCGTCCGGGCCTATACACAATTTCAAACCGATATTCTGCGAAAATGTCGAGCCATCGGGCCAAGCGGTGATGTACATCTTTCTTTTGGAATGCTGTCTTAAGTGCCTGGTGATCAGTTATCAAGACAAATTTCTCGAGTGATAAAAGGTATACGCGAAACTTTTTCAGTGCGAAGACAACAGCGAGCGCTTCTTTTTCGCAGACTGAGTATCTCCTTTCCGCATCATTCAGAGTGCGACTTGCGAATTGAACCGGGTGTAGTCTTCCGTTTTCATCTTTTTGGGACAAAACGGCACCCAAAGACCGTTCTGAGGCATCTGTCTCCACAACAAATGGTCTCTTGAAATCTGGATACATGAGCACTGGGGGACACATAGCTTATCTTTAAGCTCTTCAAATGCGGTTTGCATTTCCTTGTTCCATAAAAATTTTCCGTTCTTTGTTGTGCTGGCATGTAACGGTGCTGCAGTCTTGGCGAAATCTTTGATAAATCTCCTGTAATATGAGGCCAGTCCTAAGAAGCTTCGAACCTCCGTCTTTGAAGCGGGCCTTGGTGCCAACTTGATTTTTTTCGTTTTCTCTGGATCCACTTTAATTCCCTCTTGATCGACGATATGACCGAGTAATTGGATAGACGTTTTCGCAAAGAAGCATTTGCTTAACTTAATTTTCAGGCTGTACGCAGCTATTTTCTCCACCACAGTCTTGACATGCGATATGTGCTGATCCAAGGTTTTTGAGAATATCACTACATCATCGATATAAACTCTTGCAAATGGAAGTCCTTTCAAAACCTCGTTCATCATTCTTTGGAATGTAGCTGGGGCATTCATGAGACCAAAAGGCATCACTTCGAACCTGAATGTACCGGCTTTGCTGGTAAAAGTTGTTTTTTCCTTGCATTTTTCATCCAATGGAATCTGCCAATAACCAGTGTAAAGATCAATTGAGGTGAAGTATCTCCCGTCCTTCAAGTCCTCGAGGATTTCCTCCATATTCGGAATCGGAAATCGATCGGGTATCATTCTCTGGTTCAGTTGTCGGTAATCGACGCAAAAACGCAGCTTTCCATCCTTCTTTGGTGCGACCACAACTGGAAATGACCATGGGGATGAAACTGGCCGAATATATCATTTTCCAGCATACTTGTAACATTCTCTGAGATAAATTGGTCATATTTTGGCGGTTGACGTCTAGGCCTGTGGTAAATTGGTTGAGTATCGGTAAGTTCAAATGAGTGAGTGACCGGTACACTTGCTTGTCTTAAATCGAAACTCCATGCAATTACTTCGGAAGATGTTAACATGTCGGATATTATCATTGAGGCGGGGGCTGGAAGGTGCTGTACTTTTTCTTGAATTTCTCCATTTGGCGCTGGTCCTTTTCTTGATCCTCACCCTCCAAATTTTGAAGGACCTCTTCCGGCGTGCTCACATCTTCAGATATGGAATTCGATATATTCTTGTTTTCCGTGCAATTGTAATCTTCTTTCATGCCCGAATTCCGTCCTTTGATTCGATATTATCGCAAAAAGAAACACATTCAGGTGTCAAACCTACCCTAGAATTCCATTCTTCATCTGTTTCAAACCCAGAATCATAATCGTCCCATGCATGTTCATTCCCCCGAGCGTACCCTTTCTCACTTCCGAAAGTGTTAGTTGGTTCGGAATCTTCGCTGTCATAGCTAGAAGTGAAATCTTCACTGTCCGTTTCTTTCAACTTCCGGATGTGTGCTTTTGTCGAAATCCAGGGGCATCTTCACGTTCTGCCGTCAACATTAACTGAAACGATTTGGTTGCCCAAGTCAATGCAGGTCCCTAGTCTTTCCATGGTAGGGCAGCCAATGATTGCATCGAAAGGGAGATCAGGCATGACAAGAAAGTCTACATCAACTTTAGAGTCCCCAAAGAACACGGAAACCTTGTCAACAGTGCCCATGCATTTTGAGACGGTTCCATCCGCCACAGTTATTCTTCGAGTAGTTGGAATAATTTCGAGACCTAATCTGTCACCAAAGTTTCTGAGATAAGGTTTGGAACAGCGCCCGAATCGAAAAGAGCTTGGGTTTTCATTCCCAATACTTTGACTGGTACTAGTTTAAGACGTCTTGGTGCTGTCGAGGCCGATTGAAGAAACAGTTTCTTACCCTTAGCGGACTTATTAGACCTGATAATTTTTTTGAGTTCTTTTCTCGCATCCTCTGCGTCGCCCCTCAAAAGTTGACCAAACGTTATCCCAGTTGGGGCCGATGCAAGCTCAGCCACCAAATTGTACTTCTTCACATATTCTAGTACGTCCTTCGGGATACTCTTAAATTTCTTACTCTTTCTCGTCTTCTTGGCCGAAGTGTTTCCCACCCTGGAACAACTTGATCAAGCCTCTTGGTTCGAGGAGGTACAGGTGCTGGGATATGCTCCAGCATTCCATAATCTAGCCTAGGTTTTTTCGACAAAACGTTCCCTTCCCCATCCCTTTTTGTCACATTAACTTGACTGATTTCTTCAGCGATGGATACATTACCGGCATCCGCCAACCTTTGATCCTTCTGTTTTGTAAGATTTTCATCTCTGGTCCTGACTCACTCCTCGCGTCCGATAAATTTGCTCTTCTGTTGTCTTTAGACCAGCAGTTACTTTCATGATGCCCGTAACGACCGCACTTTCCACAACGAGTGTTTCTATGTGGATTATCAGGACACCTATTTGCAAAGTGTCCAGGCTTGTGACAGTAGGAACAGACTTCTGCGGCCTTGGGGGCCCCAGACTGGTTCTTCTTAATGGTAAGAGTAAGGCTTTCCAACTGCGAGGTTATCATGTCAAGTCGATTATCGAATCGGGTTTCCAACCTTTCTTCCAAGTTTTTGACATCGCTCCTGACTGATTCCAATGCTGCTGCGCTAGTCGCTGGCCTTTGATAATTCTTTTCAGGATGTACGATAGAGATGTACGGGTTTCCCTCGGTCTTTCACTTAGTGACTGAAACGTCTCCGAATTTTTGACAAATTCTACTATGGTACCCTTCAGTTCATTAAAAGTGTGAGGGCCCTTGATGAGGAGGAAATCGGAGAGCCGCTTATCCCCCATCGCCGCCTTACGCAGCATTCCGTACTTGGCTTGGGCGTTGAACCCAGCCTTTTCATAGAGATCACACAAGTATACCAATGAGCTTAACAAATCGTCGAAGTTGAGCCGGGCCTCTATGGCGGTACGAATCATCTCATCTGGTTCTACCTCTTAGCATATTCTTTCACAAGCCACTCACATACCTCACCGAAGTTACGCCCATTCCCGTTAAGAGACCACCCGTTGATAAACTTGGCCTTATATTTGTGCTTTGCGTCACCATGAAGATAGGCGAAGATACTTTCGGCCTTCTCTTCATCGCTCTTCTCACGCATCACAACGTTGACATATGTATAGAGAAACTCCTCAACGTCTTCATTCTTGCCCCCTGTGAACGTTATACGAGCAGCGTTGAGATCCATGATTACAGAAAAGAAATCCCCTCGAATGGTTCCCTAAGACTGCTCAACTCGAATACCTCGGGTGCAACCCCCTCCACAAGAGTACCAAATGATAGGGGTAAATCGTCGGGAGAAGAGATACTTAGAAAACCACCCCAAGACGGAGGTGTTGCAGCGACAAAAGTGCTACCGTGGTATAGTTGAACGAAAAAAGGAGTGTATGGGAAGACAGTTGAATGGGCTACAAGCAAGTATGGAAGGGGCAGGGTCTACCACCTATGCTTAGTGACTAGGGTAAAATAAATGCTTCTTGGGTCTGAAGTTGACTCTCAACTTCCTACTACTCGGAGCTTGACTTGAAGTTGTCTGCCAACTTGCTTGACCTCTCAAGGAGGAAGCACTTTACTCAGCTTATATAGACCTTTCGGCTAATCCTAAAGTCTCAATCAAACATACTAAATACCATAAAACGCATTTCACGGGAATCGTGTGAACCAGAGAGACCATTAGAAGATATTTCCTCAAGGTAAATATCTAGGTGCCATACCCATGCCAGCCACCCATCGGCCAGGGGTGGGAATTGATGTGGCCATTATATAGACCTTTCAGAGTCACTCGTAGTATCACCCACAACCTAGAACTGTACTGACATCCACTATGACAGCGTGTCCTAAAATAAAAAATCAACCGATGAATTTGCCACACTCACCCAAATTAAAAATATCTTGCAAATTCAAAAACTGTAAAAATATCTTCCCAGTTCCAATACTGTATACAATTATGGTCCTCATCTAAATTTTTTCGTGTGCGAATTTGCGCACATCACGCTGCACCCCGTTATTCTCAAAATCCAACGGTTACTGAAATCAGGGGATGACGAAGAGCAGCAACTCGGCAACCTGCTGTTTCAACTCTGGTACCATGATGATGGGTACATCATCGCAAAACACGACCAGCTCCGCAAGGCACTGGACATCTTTTCATCGCCAGAGGCCACAGCTCGGGGTCTGCACCTAGCAGTGCCGAAATGCAGAATCTGGTGGCCAACTCCACCACTGGAGTCAGTGCAACGCCTCTATCCAAGAGAACTCACACAGGAGTACAGCGAGGGCACAGTTGTCCTGAACGCTCCGGTTGTCACCAACCGGTTTACCCAACAGCACTTCACAGGCCATGTGAAGTCCCTGAAGCCGTTCCTCGACACTATCATCACCTTGGGGAACACGCACATCGCGTTCCAGCTCCTGCGCAACTGTTTCGGGGTCTGTAAGCTCGGATACCTGTTACGGGTAGTGCCACCAGCTTGCACTGCGGAAGGCGCTGCAATATTCGATGCAATGATGGAGAACTGTGTGCGCACACTGGCTGGGGGCGTCCTCGACCCCGACATATGTCGAGAATTGCAGTTGCCATGAAACCGATCACCGCCAAGAAGCCATCACTGGGAATTGGACTCACTTCGGCGAAATCAATTGCAGCTGCAGCCTTCCTCGCCTCCAGCGCAGCGTCCAACAGGCTGTGTGCAGCCCTCCTCCCAGCGGCAATTACGGATCTCTCAACGTACCGAGACATCGTCGAGGCGCACCAGATTTGGTCCCTCTCTTGCTCCCAGTCCAGGATTATCCCCTTTAGTGCCCTCTGCTCAAACAAAACACCATCACAGAAGACACTATCGGACGCCATCCACGAGCGGGTGCAAGAGGAGATCGATGTGGGCGACAATAGACGGCAGGCCTTCCGTGCCTCCATGGGGCTCCCCGGCGCGAAAGATTGGGTGTACTGCACCCCATCTCCGGCCTTAAGACTAGCATTGAACCAAGAGAATTCTCAATATGGTTCCAATACTACTGCCAAGTCCCGCTCTTCCCTCCGGAAACACCATGCCCCAAGCGGAACTGCCCCGAAACTCTCGACTGTTTCGGCGACCATCTGTTGCACTGCTTACACGGGGGCGAGAGGACGCGAAGACACGACTGTCAGGTTCGTTTATTGGCAAGCGATCTCATGAAAGCCGCGCGACATCCAGTCATCGAGCCGCGAGAAGGGGTCCACCGCACAAGACCCGATATTCGCGCAATGGGACAAACTGGCAGAACAGACTTCTTCGACGTCACCTTTGTCAACCCCTAGCGCCCTCGAACAGGAGAGTGAGGACATTCAACCCACTCACCTCGCTTAACGCGGCAAGAACGGCGAAACACAGAAGATACGAGTCCTTTATCGCGTCTTCCGCCGGAAGTAGGCTAGTGCCCGTCCCTACCTCTATCCTCGGGGATGGCACCCGGACGCCCACGCGTTGCTAACCGACGTCGCACGCAACGTCGCTACGAGGGCAAGGGAGACCTACGCAAAGGTCAAAGAAATCTTAACACAGCGTCATGCCGCAGCAGCAGTATTGTCCAATGCAGCGTGCCTGTTGGCCGGCCTCCCGTCAGTTTTCTAGAGTTTTGACAACTTCCCGCCAACCCTTTACATTGTAAGCCTTTACCATCACGACATCCCTTAGGGAACAGCTGAACATATTTTTCATGCATCCATGTCTTTTATCATTGGTGTACAGTCTAAATGTGCAACGTTGCAAAGTACATAAAATTAAGTTGGAATTGGGTGACTAAGCTCTGCGTGTTGCGGTGCGCGACAAATTACGGATGCTGCACATGTTGACCAGATTGAGTAGCTAAGCTTCTGATACAGGCGGGTCTTCACTCCCCCAGTCGAGCATCCGCTACGAGACGCTACTGCTGCCGCGTATGTCTCTATAACCTTGGATGTTTCTAAAGAGGGTGTTCCTAACGAGTCGAAGGCTAGTGGTACAAAATCCCATCCTAGCCTTGATCGTCCCGGCATTGCCTCGCCTGGAATCGCTGCCACTTTCGTAGCTAAGTCTCTCTTCTTCCGCTTTCCTGCTGCGTTGCAACAGCTCGCGCTTCTCGTGCTGCCATTGACTTATAGCTCTCTTGGAACGGGGATGATACAGTCACGTCATACGCCACTGGGAGAGGGACTGGGTGTTTGTTGCATCAGACCTTGGGTACACCAGAATGTCCGCGGGTCGCGCGTTCAGTCCAGGAAGTAGGTACTTCACTTCGTATTGAACGCTGACTCCTGCTGCCTTGAACAGCTCTCGGCCAAGTACCTTTACCACCGCTGTGTGACGATTGGTCCATCCGAGACCTTTGTTGCATAAGTCTGCTGCATGGTCTCCTAGAGCGTCCATGGGCCTGTGGCACTCCGCGCACCGCAGCGGAGCAGTGTCATCAAATACGGGCACTCCCAGATGGCGACGGAGCATTACTGTCCACATCTCGTCGTACGTTCGGTTGACCGCAGACGGATGCGCAGTCAGGAACGCTGCTGCAGTCGTCCCCATGTATGCTTGGCGGCGAATCCTTCGCCGAATATCTTCTTCCGAGTGCGTTGCGGGGTTGGGGAATCTCGCCCATTCATCATCCTTCCAGAAGGACTTTGCTGCCGACTCGCACCAGCTCGATATAGAACGTTGTGTGGATTATCGGGCTTGGCAGCAAGGCTGGCCGCTGTCAGTGCTTCTGGAAGACTGCCTTGTTCGTTCGGAAAGGATGCTTGGAGTTGTCGTACAAAGTCCCGAAGGTGTCCATCCGCTTCCGCGTACCTATACTCACGGTGTTCTAACGCATCGGGCTCGTCAGGGCATCGCAGTTGCTCGGCTTCATAATGCTCGCCGCATACGCTGCGATATGAGCGTCGCAACAGGTGTGAAGCCGTGGCCGCATATCGCAGAGGTAAGGATACCCTGCGTCGAACTGCACCGGTCATCGGCACATTATTGGAGCGCGAGTAGAATTCCAACTGTTCTTCATCAAATCTCATTGCAATGGCAGTGGACACATCCGGCGGCGTTAGCTTCATCACATGTTGAAGCTTGCATGCCGAGGCACATACTCGGTGAAGATGAAACGAGTACGAGCGTCTCCGATACCGTCGATCAGCGATAAAGTGTTCTTACAGCCGCTGATTTTCTTAGTGAGAAAGTTTTCCATGAATTGGGGCGTTCCAATCGGGGCGCCGAGGAGGTCGATGCCTTCAGTGGAAAAGTTATCTGTAGGGAAGCGATGCAATAGTGGCGATGTACGTTGTCAGGCTGGCGCGGCCAGAAGAGACGTGTTTTCGCCGGTTTCAAATGCAATCCGTGATCGGTCCCCTGACACTGAGGATCTGGATTGCTTTGTCGAGCTCCGTATGAGTGCCTATGAGGGTGCAGTCATCGGCATACCATCTGTGTAGACTGAGCTGAGTTCGCCCCGCAATTTCTGTTGCTAATGGATGCACTACAAGGGAGAACATGAGCATACTTGCCGGGTCCCCTTGTTGCATCCCTTCTTGGCTAGGGATGTCTTGTGCAGACGCCACAGGCAGAATTAGCGAAGGCTTGTTGCGAGCGTACACATGTTCAGAAAACGACATAGCGATGGTACCTTGGTCGGCAGCAAGTTTATCATGCGCTGTCTGGAGAACCGATTGAAGGCATTATGTGCATCCACGGACACTAGTGCGTACTCTTCCTTGTTGCCCTGGCACTGTACCAATCTCCGTGCATCGTGCACAATGGAATCGAGTCCGCAGGGCACGCCATTGGCCACCTGCAGGGGTGTAAGATATTCTCTCGTGTCTTCCAGTGCTTGTGGTAGAAGCACCTTTGTTACAAGTCTCCTCAGGGCCGTCCCAATGGCAATGGGGCGAATCTTATCTGGCCGAGGTTGGATGGGCAGCAGCGTCGCAGAGGAGATCAAAGGAATTGTGTCGTCTGGAAGGTCCCCATGGGCTAATCTCGTCACTACAGCAGTTAGCACCGAGATGCCTGTCACTCCTGCTTCGGGACTCACGGTTGTGTTGGCCAGCAAACGAAGGAGCCGCGGGGACATTCTGTCCGGGCCCGGCGTGGAGTTTGGGTTAAGGCGTCGGACAGCGCGCAGAACCGCTTCTTCAGTGATGTCCATCGGGAGCGGAAGGTCCCTCGCTTGGATAGCTGTCACCGGAGACTGCGGTGCTGGGTGCAGTTCTTGCAGACGTTCTATAACCTGCGGGTCTCGCACGTCGGCGATGCGCGACTGATGTAGCGTGCGCATCGCACGTCCGTATTGTGCGTCTGCTGCCAAGTGGGATGCTCGGCGAAACTTCGGGTCGTGCTTACTGTCAGTCTGCTGGCGGCGACGCCTAACGATTCTCTCTTCTCTGGTCTTGTGGGCTTGAATTGCTTCTGTCCAAAGTTCATTCCATTCGCCAGCGTTGGCACGGCGGATGCGTTCGCGCAGTCCTTGGCTTTGCCTTATTTGAGACCGCCATCCGGCTTCCCCACGCATTAAGCGTCGCAGAACTGCAGTGGGAAGAAGGTGTATTCGGAGGAGGGTGGCGTGGACTGCATCTGCATTCCGTGCGTTTGCCGCAGCGCGGAAAAGCCGTATGAGTAATATGGCGAGGCTGTGCATGCAGTTTGCGGGTATGCGGTTGAAGATGTCCGAAGGTCTTAGCGGGCTGTGCAGTGCATCGTAAACCGTAGGGAGGACGTGGCTTGCGTGGACCGTTCGCGGGTTTCTGAGGGAGTCATTGAGGCATTGCTGCGGGCTAGGGAGAAAGAGGGAGGGTTTAGTGGCGTGATGTCCTGATTGCCCGTTGTCCCAATGGGGGGCAGGGTCACGTTTTGCCGTCTCCTTCCGCATGTCTTTCATCGCTGTGACAGGGCGCGGGTGCGGTTCGTACGTCGCTCGGTCTTCGCAGTCGTCATGGGTGGGGCTCCAAGAACGGGCTTGGACTGTTTAGGGTGCTGATCGGCGCTTGTTTCATTCAGTTTGGCAACCGGCAAGTTGGTAGGCGACGGGTCCGCAGTTTCTGCGGGTGGGATTTGTGCCTGTTTCCGATGGTGCAGCGCTTTTGGTTCTTCCCGGACTGTAGCGGGTTCCGGTATCTCCAATCCTTCGTCTTGGGTGTCCGTGGATGTGTGTTGGTGGCCTCTGCTGGAGTATTTGGCTCCGGAGCTGCACTGGGGTTGTCCTGTGCGTCTGGTACATCCTGTTTGTGGCCCTTGGTATGCGCATCGTCAGCTAAGGGTCCTTCTTTTTCTTCAGTTGCCGGTGCCAAGTGTGGGCACCCCTGTAGAACTTTGTGATGAAGTTCTCCACGAATGCATTTCCTCGAGGCAAAGTCGCTACTGCCTCGTCAATCATGCATTAAAAACACCCCAACTTCCCCCCTTTTAGCCGATGTACGGGGTGGCACTAAATCGTAGGTGTGGCTGTACCGGTACTGTAGCAGTGTCAAAGTATAATCACAAAGGGGGGTCAGTCCCACAAGGAAATTCAGAGAGGGGAAAATTTGGGAAATTTATTATTTTGACCGTCAAGTGGCCCTCGTTGCGCAAGACCTGCAGAAATCGGCCCGTCACCCGCCGTCGAACCGCGGGACGGGTCCATCGCACGAGGCCAGACATCTGTGCGATGGGAAGCAGTGGAGGTACGGACTTCTTTGACGTGACCTTCGTCAACCCGCTGGCGCCCTCCCACAGGAGGGCCCAAACGTTCAATCGATCACCTTACTCAATGCAGCCGCCTCCGCGAAGCATAGAAGATATGATTCTTTTATTGCAACCTCCGGGAGAAGTAAGCTCGTGCCGATCCCCATATCTACTCTCGGAGGGTGACACCCGGACGCCTATAGGGTGCTAACCGACGTCGCGCGGAACGTGGCCGTTAGAGCGATGGAGACATATGGTAAGGTCCGTACGACTTACTCAGAGGCACGCTGCCGCGGCCGTAATGTCCAACGCAGCCTGTCTGCTGGACGGTCCTAAGCCGGCTTTTTAGGTAATTTCAGAAGTATTACTGCGCACCCTGTAGATATTCGGGCCGCAACCGACCATATCTTCAAATATTAAATCACCTCACATTTCATGTACTGTACTGTACTGTAGTGTTACCCATCAGCGACGACTTATCCCACATAACGCATTAGCCGCGTGGATATAACCGACCACATCTTCCATGCATTAAAATAACCCAAAAATTCCCCATCACATTTCCCCCTCTTTATATAGAAAGAAATGTCATTTCTTGATCAGAGAGGGTGAAGTATTTTCTTCACGAGCATTACAGTATCGTACAATGAAGTGCAGATTTCTCTTGTTTGATTACAGTGTCCCTATGCGTCTTATGGGGTAAATGTTTATGGTTGTACAATGCTGCACAGAAGCGTACGGAGGGTATTCATACGTCTTACACAGATGTATTGCCAGAGATGTATTGCCTCGTGGGTCGATTACTTTCATGGAACCCCCGTAAGGAGCCCTCGCGTGCCATGAACAGGTAGCTAAGGGGCTAATGGTGAGAGTCAAGTTGTAGTTACGTACGCTGTATGAAGATGATCATTGACGCCTGATGAAAGATGTCCACAGATCAATATATCGGAATATGTCTCCAGTCGAGAAACAGCTCCTCTGGGCAGCCATGGCGCTCTGAGTGCTTGTTCCACTGCCGTAAAGATCCCCCTCCCCCCAGCGATAACAGTCTTTATTCATTGCGTCGTCGAATTGTACACTGACTGCCCAACTATTAATTGAAGATATAACTGGATGGTCGACGTCAATCAAGTATAGTGTATTAGAATAAACATCAAGAGATCCTTTATATAGTCTGAACCATCACTCCGCACATTGCATCTTAGATCGAATATATCTTCCAAGAGTAAAAATACCCAAACCTTCCCCCTATTACATCTTTGCTGAACGTCGTAGCGAATTTACTTTGCACCTGTGTTTCCGAGAATATATCAGAGATACAGCCCGCTATGACAGCCGTAGCAACTCCCAGCGTTTTAATTCCAACTTCTTTAATTGACAACCAAGGAAACTCATTTCTCTCCTACATTGCTGAAGATATACCCTCTCGCCCTGCTGTTCCTCTCAACGCAACTGACAGAGTCGATTTTGCTACATTTCTCTCCGAAAGTATTCCGGTGAGCCAGCGCTCATCCACCGCTTCTCGGTCGACCTCACCACCCGTGATGACCTCATGCTCACCGTCCTTTCCCTACTCCTGCTCCTCGTCGTCGAAGCAATCATAACCACAGTACTTCTTCGCACCTACAACGGGAGAGTGTCCAATTTTGGTTTCTCCGTCAAGCAGTTTGTCGAACTGGCTCGGGATTTCAAGTTTCGTTATCTCATCCGAGCAAACCCGTTCCCTCCGACCAGGCCCGCGCAAACTCAATGTACGTCTTTTGCTTATCGCTACCGCTGTCTTGATCATCACTTTCAGCGTAGAGGCGACCGTGCTCTGGCTGTCCACCCTGGAGTATACAGGTGACCAACGGTATGGCCGCCTTTACTTACGAGGAGACTCTACAACCTGATTGGAATATCATCCGTGAAAATGCCCGGAGTGCCATCAATCGCCCCTGCGTCTCCCTTAGCATCATTAGTAGTAGCGGTGGTAATCTCGAGCAAGGAAACACTCGTGTTACACCTTGCCTAGCTGCGACGGGCAATCTCTCGGCAGAAGTTGAGTTTCAAAGAGTGTCCGATGATGTCGATCTCACGATTCAGACAAATAACCATGTGTACGGTGCGGAGCATAAAATCACCATTGGAGACTTGACTGCGAGCTACAAGATGATTATTTATTTCACGATGAATGATCGAAGACGCAAGATACTGGCTAAGCGGTCCTATTTCGTCTCCCTCCCCGAAGCCACATACTTTATACATCGCCAATATGTAGCTTTTCTGTTTAATGAATACGTTCGGCGCACAAACGATACAAGCATGAATCTAGAGCGACTGACCGCGCTGGGGCCATCTATAACATAACAGTGGAAGACGGCGAAAACATTGCCGTGGCGCAAATTAATGGACAGCGACGATTTCGTCGGGTGACTTCGTCCCTTACCACAACTAGGGTCCGGGGGATTCTTCCTAGGGGAGATGCAGCATTAGAATTTGCTGTGGCTTATTTCAAGGGGGCGAGTGGAGTTTCTGTACAAGGGCCGGATTTGAACGATCTGGATGTTGGCTCGTCCAGCACATGGGCATTGGAGCAACGGATGTGGCTGGAGGAGAGCCGGAGATTGAACTGGATGACTATGACAGTTCTGCTGGCATCGGCAGTGGTCGTACTGCTCGTTTGAGGTATTTGCTAAGGCCCATTGGAACTGCGGAGATCGCAGGGGCGTTTGTTAGTGCACAAGTAGGTGCTGAGTTTGGCAGACCGATTGGAATTATGGAAGGGACGAGAAAAGCACGTTCAGTGGTATTGGAATCTAGTAGGGAATCGACAGACATGATATCTGACAAAGCCAGTTTCTATAGTGATGACGAGAAAGCTTGATGGTGGAGGAAGTTGGATGCGTAGCATGCGGCGGAGGTGCAGAAATATATCGACTATATCAAAGTGCGAGGACCTTTCTCATGTTGTAAGAAGGGTGATTAAGCTAGGAGGCCGTGGGGAGAGAAAAAGAGAGGCCTACTGAGAGAAATCACAAGAGTTACCCTGCATTTTAGGCCGTAGTTTGATCCGAGTCTTACACAGTGAGGGTGCTCACTTTGACTTGACTCACGGCTTGCCTGGAACATTATTGGCTGTACGTACTGTGTTTTTTGCCGTAGCCAGAGAGCACGTGGGGACGCAATTCGCGAGGGGAAAAAACTTTCTTGTCTAAGGATGCACTCATCAGCGCAAGAGGTGGCAATAATGCAAAAATCTACTAAGAAAGATGGCGTATAAGGACCTGGCGGGCTTGCACACTTTGCAAGCAGAAAGCGAATTGCGTAGTGAAGTCTTGAAACTCCGAGGGACACGGATTGTTATATAATGTCATCCAACGCAGCCTAGGATGATACCCTTGCCTTTTGGTAAAGATGCAAAGACATCATCCGAGTGAACTCATTACAGTGCAGGTTGAGATCCGAGGGCAGGTCCGGTTTTTGCTACGCCATAGCGCTCCTGCCCTCGATGCCCTACGTCCTGCAGTCTTCGCTGTCCTCTCTCAGGGACTGAGGAGCACACATCCCGACCGATCGGCTACTGCTGAACTCACCACTGTACACTTGATAATTAGGTTATCGATGGTCACCTGGCTGCCTCGTGGGGGCCTGGTTTGGCAGTGCCAAACTACTGGGCTGTCGAAGCCAAATGACTGCCTCTACCCCGTTGTCATAGCCAACATCTTGCGAAGGCATATCTCACGTCATATAATGTGTCGGATTACCACCCGTTCCCCCTCGCGCAATACTTTCTTCCACATCAACCAGCTGCTGGTGCCCCATACGGCACCGAAGCAATTGTCCACGCTTCGAGGACGCCTTACAGGTGCTGCTACAAAGCAACGTGACAGATGCCTTCAACGACAATGAGAGCCTGTGCATCCTAGATCAGACCTCTCTCCATGTACCTGATGTAACACAGGAAATGGTCTCCCCTCGTATAGCACAGGAAATAGTCCTCCCTCGTGTAATACATGAAATGATCTTCCCAAAGGGACCAGCAACTCACAACGATCCCGCCCCTGACTCCGCTTACCATCCTTTCCAAATTTGTCTGCCATCCTCCCTACAAATTTTAATACTGTATCTTTTTCTCCAAATCAGCATTTTACGTCTTTTTATCTACCTTCTTCATCAAACTCACTCCTTATGTAAAAATTTTACGCAAAAGCGCTACTGCAAATTCGATTTTAACTATTTAGTACCGACTCCATTCCGCCTCTAAAGTGTACTTGAACCCATTTTACCCAACTTTTTTGAGATCCATTAACTCCTACACACAATTATCTCCCCTCACACCCTCTACCCTCCATCTACAATCCCCACTCCATTTACAACCAAAATGAACAACCTTCGCCCTCCGCCTCCATCACCAAAAATCGCCACCCTGCCTCCTTAAACTCCATTCCCCTACTCCCTTTGGGACCTACTGACCGCGATAAATACCTACCCCGACAACCAAAAAGAAAAGGTAATCGAATTCGTGCGTCGCTTGTTCGTCGAGGAGGAGGCGGAGGAGGTACCTGAGGGACAGGAGTGGGAAGCCGAGGAGGTACCTGAGGGCGGAATGGGAAGGCGAGGAGGGAGTTGGGGATATCTTTGAGGAGTGGGCTGCCCCGGAATTGGTCTACGAGGTTAACGATGAGGGGATGAGGGAGGAGGATGAGGAGGATGATGAGGAGGATGATGAGGAGGATGATGAGGAGGATGAGGAGGGATGAGGACGGGGATGAGGACGATGATGAGGATGAGGACAAGGACAAGAAGGATGAGGCATGGGAAGTGTTGGAATGGTGGGCCGGGCTAGACGGCAATGACCAAGTGGTGCCGACGATGGAACCGGATGGGAGTATCTTTAATGGTTTAGATATTGCCCATGAGGAAATAGCGAGTTATGAGCCATTCGCAGATATTTGTGAGGACTGCTTGGGCAGCATGGATATTATGGAGGAGTTGTTTGGGTCTGATCTAGAGAATGCGAAATAAGAGGACCAGATCGATCGGTCTTTTTCTTAAGTATCTTTTGTTTAGAGCATATCATCCACACAAAGCGTTTTTATGCATTCCCTGGTATCTTCTGTAGTTTTGTCCGGACTTTATTAGTGGCCAAAAGTCTATACGTGCTGAGTAAACTGCTTCCTCATGGAGAGGTCAAGCAAATTGGCAGACAACTTCACAAAAGAGATACTCCAGTAGTGACGAAGTTGGTAGTCATCTTCGGGCCCAAAATTTATAAAGGCTCTCAAGGCTCGAAGCTAGGTGGAAGAGCCTGCCCCTTTAGGATTGTTGGGGAACCACCGACCCTCTCCCATTCCGTATAGCCCATTGGATTTGCCTCGCAACGTATACGGAAGCAGATCTTTGTTCGCAAGGCGAAGATACAGCCTGCCCCTTTCGGACAAAGTCGGTTGCCCAAGGTCTCTCGTACGTGTACAGCACATTTTGTTCCCACGACTACTTTACCATATCACTTTTGTCGCTCGCAACACCTCCGTTTTTGGATAGTAGGCGTCGTATATCTTTCTTACCCCGACTTTCTGCTAACACCTGACATCGCCCGTTCCGTGCTCTTCGTGAACGGACCGTATACGTCTCTCTTCTTCGGTATCTCTGTATTGAACTGCCTAACTAGGACTCTTCGAAGGGGTCTGCTGTCCGGGATGCTTTTTTTACCCCTGCTCTTCACACACTCATCCCAGAGTTCCAAAAACATATTCTAAGTATCCATCTGAACGCGTGGAATGCTGACAATGGGACCTCCATAGTACCAGGAGTCATCGCTAGTGATCCTCTCCGCTTTATTCAGAGCCGGCGGCAGCCCACCGGATTCTAGATCAACATGGCAAAAGGTGGCGCTTGGTGACACCCGACACGCCAATCTCTCCGTGCTTGGCAACTTCTCCCTTTCTAACGCCCAGTACTCCCTCCATTGACGTCCTTGGGGCTCTCATTGGCGAGGACCAAGGCTGCCGCAAGGGCATGGCCACAAGTTACAGTGACAAGTTCTCTATTACAACACTCTCTATTACACCACTGTGTACAAAACTGTGTAATAGAGACTTGTCAGCTGTCCGAATGCAGTTCTCTTTTACACAGAGGGCTAACAGAGAACTTGGATGGGATTTAGCTCTATGAATTGGTGTTATCCTATTGGGGTTAGAACCCAACCCTTATATTTTGCGTAACGAATTAATTTGACGAACAGCACGCTACAGGTCTTTATGGTAGCTCGTTACATTTGACGACGGCACTCTACAAGTCTTTATGGCAGTTCATTTAATAGTTAAACGTCATCTGTACCAATTCTCTAGTTATTAATGTAGGTTTTAGAGATGAGCTAGAATCTACATGTACTACGCTAGAGCTAAATTACTGACTATAAAACGGGCGGGTATTCTGGATTCTGGGGGTATGTAGCTGCATTTCATGACATTTTTGTCCAACTTTCTGAAAAACACTGCCAGAGTCCCACTACTCCTTTAGCAGCGACCGCTGCATACCTCTCTGATTCAATTCACCTCCCATCAGATCTTTAGAGCAGCTCGTCACCCTCCCGATCCACAGAAAGTCTACTACTTGCTCCCTTACTGCGCTGGCGTTCTCGCTTCCTATACGATCTTAGAGCACCACGTTTCATCACGAAACCTGACCCTTCCGCAAACTCAGGTGCCCTTTGTCTAAAGATTCATTCTTGAACTTTCCTTTTTCAGACAATCGTCCTACTTTCTCTTCTGAACAAATAAGAAGTTCTACAGTCCTTTACAATTTTGAGTCCAAATTCTTTACAAGAATCTATTTTCAATTTTATGTTGAAGATTTGGACCTCCTTTTCTTAAAATAAATCTTCAGTCTCGTCATCTGTTTAGTCCTTCAAATTCAGTTCCGATTTTTTATCAAGAAGATTTTTATTGCCCTGAATGGATGAAAATTCAGAGCCGCAATATTGCCGCATTTTGTGTTTCGCGCAAGGACGTGAAAGTTTTTGAGGATATTTCATTATTTAAAGTTCGATATCAACGTCGTTGAAGCAACAAACTTGCAATCAACCACTCCATCTGTTCACCCACTTTGTCCTCAACATGTCCTTTCTACGCCTGTCCATCATTATGGCTAAGTCATCCGGAGTCCACCGTCCTATCAAGGCCTGTATTTGGTGGCTAACGAGCTGCTTGTCTACGAGTCCACTGCAGAGGGATAAACTGGGAACATGCTCTAGATGGTTGCGCCGTCGTTTTTTTTGAGGAACTAGAGAGGCAGAGGATGAAGGAGAGAAAGAGAAGGAGAAGAGTCAGAGGAGCAGGAGGAGTCTGAGTGGAATGTTGGCGGGATCGAAGGGTTATTGGGTGGTCCATGGGATCCATGTGTACACTCACAAGGGGATGCTGTGGAGAATAGAGGAAAGATTGAGAGTTTAATATTAATATCGGAATCTTATGTTGCGGAAGAGCGGTGGTTTAGGGCCGCGAGGAGATATTGGAAGACCTCGATATTTCCGAAGAGGTATCTGTTATTCTGGGCCATTGGAAAAATTGTATGGAATGCATTGAGGATATGGATATTGTAGAGGAATGTTTTGGCTCGGATCTCTAGGACGGAGATTTTGAGGGCTATCTAGACAATTATCCTGATATTACCTACTGTTAGGTGTTTGCCGTCCACGAGAATCCCTCTAGCTATTCAGAGGCTGTGGGTAAGTCCTACATAAGAATAAATAATCAAGAAAGCCCATACAGAGGGACGAAGTTTCATTGGCGCTCAGGAAAATATACTTACATTCTACTGAATTTTATTCTTTTGACTTTAATGTACAGATATTTTCCTGCAATTTTGAGGCAAGGGTGTCCGTAAGCATTGCCCCCGTCCAATATTTTTCCTGTAGTAATTCCGTTTTCGGACGGAATTCCGACCTTGGAATTAATAAAAAACACGCACATACGTAGGGGGACTTTTCCATTGGTCTAGAGTGGGATCACCAAAGAATCTAGTAAAATTGAAAGATTTTTGTACTGTTTACAAATATTTTCCTTTGACTTTTGGACAGGACTGTTACGGAGTTTCCTCATTCATCCAGTGAAATCTCAGGATCAAGGTTTTCTAAAATGTGTAGCGATCACTTCAAGAACTCCAAATGGTAAAAAATGTCGACCACACGATATGCACATCGCTTCAAAGCTGAGATTGCCACGGACTCAGCCAATCAATCGGATTGAAAAACGGTCGACGAACGGCAGAGATATGACTAAAACAATGCTCACAATCCGGACTGTGGGGTGTTAAGCGCACAAGAGCAGATCAAGGTAGAACTGTGGTTGAAACTTTGGTTGTGGCTGGCTGGGTAAAGCCGGCCGCTCCAAACCAGGGTTTATATAGAACTGAAGATAGCTACAAACTAAAGGAAAATGCAGTCTAACAGTAGCGAATTCAAAGGTATTCCCGTAAAACAGCCCTGACGGTATCGTAAGTAGCGCTTTCAGAATTGTAGTCGGCAAGAGTGACATACTCTGACAAGATGTAAGAAGTACATTGGTCCAGATGGCATGGGATAGCAAGGCGACTTTTGATTGGTAAAGCAATGATGTAATATCCCAGTGTGCAACTCGCCCGTAACTATTCCAAGTGTACCAATGGGGTCAAACGCTGTGTTCAGAACTGTAAGGAAAGTGTAATGACAGCAAAGTGCCTAGTAGCCCTGGCTGCAAGGTTACCAGTGGTTTGAATCTACAGTACAGTATATGCAGTGAATTCGTGTAAAGCTGTAAGGTCTGTGAAGTGAAATACAACATCACTCCCCTTACAGAGAAGAATCGCCCCGATTCTTGAGGTTCTGCTTGTACTTATTCAAAAGTTCTTGTGAATTCTTGAGGTATGATTCGGGAAGCCACGAGTTCTCATGATCTCCGTACCCTTTCCATTTGACAAGGAATTTATTTTTTCCACGTTCTTTTTTATGAGCGAGTAATAGACTCAACTTCGTATTCCTCATGTCCATCTTGAAATTGGAGTGGTGGCGGTGGTGGAATTTGTCGGTTGAATTCATCTTCAAAGAACGGTTTCAAGAGGCTAGCGTGGAACGCATTATGTATTCCTCTGTCGATCATCGGTTGAGATAACTGCAGACGGTAAGTTACACCGTTAATGTCCTCTGTTATTTCAAAGGGACCACAATACTTTGGGTTCAGTTTGCGTGATCCAGCCGCATCTTCAAGTGATAAGTTCTTTGTTGATAGCCAAACCTTATCACCAATCTTGAACGTAGACGGCCTTCTTTTCTTGTTTACATATTTTGCGGTGGACTCATTGGATTTTC
This sequence comes from Kappaphycus alvarezii, assembly GCA_002205965.3. Taxonomy (NCBI): domain Eukaryota; phylum Rhodophyta; class Florideophyceae; order Gigartinales; family Solieriaceae; genus Kappaphycus; species Kappaphycus alvarezii. The sequence continues at coordinate 929,634 of NADL03000012.1, forward strand.
GGATCTGATTCTGGGCTTTCCTTAATGCTTCTTGCATTTTTAGAAAACCTGCTGCCGCTGGATTGTCTGACGCTAAAACATCTAAGGGTACTGTTCGTGGTTGAATTCCGTAATTGAGGAAAAATGGTGAGAAAGTTGTGGTGACATTCACAGAGGAGTTGTAAGCAACTTCAAAGTCTACCAGGAAATTATCCCAATCTGATTTGTCGAAGCTAACGAAAGCACGGATCATTTCCTCTATTTTCCTGTTCATTATCTCCGATTGTCCATCAGTTTGTGGGTGGTATGCAGAGGAGGGGGATATCTTTGTTCCTAGTAGAGCAAAAAGTTTTGTCCAAAACTTGCTCATGAAGATGGGATCTCGGTCACATATGATATTCTCTGGTAATCCATGATTTCGGTATACGTGATTCTTGAACAGCAGTGCTGTTTCAGGAGCATCTGTGTTTGGTTTCGTTGGTATTATTCTGATCATCTTAGAAAGTCTGTCAACGACTGTTAACACGCCGTTGTTTCCATTTCTCGACTTTGGGAGAGGTGTGATGAAATCCATGGTTATGTGGGTCCATTTGGTTTTCGGTGGTTCTAGTGGTTGTAAAAGACCTGCGGGTTTCTGATTGGTTGCTTTGGTTCTCTGGCATTGGCAGGAACGTATGTATCGGATTACATCCGATCTAAATTTTTCCAATAAAACTTTGGTGATATTCTGTTGATAGTTTTGCTTATTCCTAGGTGTCCCGTGTTGGGAGTGCAATGATAGTCATGCAGGAGCTTGACTCTGAAATTTCCTTCTGGTACACAGATCTTCTTGTTTTTAAGTAGAAGCATCCCTCGACGCTCAAAGGGAGCTTAGGATCTTGGTAATGGGTTCTGAGGTTCTCATCCCTACCATAATCTTCTACCAACCCCACTAACTCAGTGTTTGTGAATGATATGGTCGAAATGTTATTGGATTCTGAGGATGTCTTGGTAATAACTTCTTGAAGTAATGAATTGTTTCGTGATAAGGTGACGGCACATCTTGTGGTTGCCTCGATAGTGCGTCCGCCACTACATTTGATTTTCCTGAGATGGGTATTATCTTGAAGTCGAAATTAACTAATCTTTCCAGCCATCTCACTTGTCTCGGGGACAAGTTTTCTTGGGTTTCTAGGTATCTTAGGGGATAGTGGTCCGAGTGAATGGTGAATGAATTACCATAAAGGTATGATCTCCACCACTTGAGGGAATCTACAATGGCCAAAAGTTCCCTTTCATGGGCCGCATAGTTTTGTTCCGCATCATTAAGAGTCCTGGATGCAAACGCGACCGGCCTTTTAGAACCTAATTCTTCCTGTTCCAGCACTGCACCAATTGCATACTGTGATGCATCTGTGGTTACGTAGATAGGCAGTGTGGCGTCGAAATTTCTGAGAACCGGTGCGCTACAAAGTGTTTGCTTGAGTACTTTGAAGGCATCATCTTGAGTGTGGCTCCATTGGAAATTCACGTTTTTCGTCAATTCTGTGAGGGTTTTGCAAGAATTGAACAGCCTTTTATGAATCTCCGGTAATAATTGACAAAACCAAGAAAAGACTGTACTTGTTGCTTATTCTTTGGTATCGGCCATTCCATGACTGCACTTATCTTGTTTGGATCAACAGAAATACCACTTTGAGAAATGATGTGTCCTAGGTACTCGACTTCTGTAACTCCGAAGACACATTTAGATAATTTGCCAAACAATTTTTCTTTTCTGAGGATTTCGAGTACAGTTCGAATATGATCCAAGTGATCCTTCCATGTCTTACTGTAGATGAGGATATCATCCAGATAGACGATCACAAATAAGTCGAGCTGATCCTTGAAAATGTCATTCATTAGGTTCATGAAAGTTGCTGGCGCATTAGTGAGTCCAAACGGCAGAACAAGAAATTCAAAGTGCCCGTATCGTGTTCTGAAGGCGGTAAATGGAATCGAATCTTCGTGTAGTCTAATCTGGTGATACCCAGATCTAAGATCAATTTTGCTGAAGAACTTTGCTCCTTTAAGCTGGTCGAAAATGTCGTCAATTCGTGGTAAGGGATAGCTGTTTTTTACAGTAAGCCGGTTTAAGGCTCTGTAATCGACACACATCCGTAGACTATCATCCTTCTTGCTCACGAATAATAGGAGCCCCAGGGGCTCTTACTAGGTCTTATAAACTCAGCTTCTAGTAGTTCGTCCAACTGTTTTCGGAGTTCTGACATTTCTTTGTCAGAAAGTCTATAGAGACCTTTCTTTTGTGGTTCTGCTCCTTCCTTTAATTCTATTTCAAAGTCTTGTTTCCTTCTCGGTGGCAAACCTCTTGGGAGTTTCTCTGGAAACACGTCAGCAAATGTTTCCAAAACCTTCTGTATGTCTCGAGGGTATACTGGTGCTCTTGTTTCACTAGAATGTAACGGTCTAAGTAAAACTGCAAATAACTCTTTTTTCTCATCGAAATCACTAACTATGGTATTGAAAGATACAAAAGGACTCACTACGGCATCATCAGCAATAAATATGAATGAATTTCCCTTATGTTCGATTTTCACCTCATTATTAAAACAATTGATTTTTGCCCCATGCGAGGCGCACCATTCTTTCCCAAGAATTGCATCATAACGCTTCAATGGGCTTACTGCAAAGTACAGAGGTTCAGTATAGGCAGTTATATGTACAATGACAGCATTTACCAATTCTTGAAGTATCTGGTCCGCACCGTTGGCCATTTCAGCAAGCTCTCTGGAATCTCGGGTCTTTATTTGATGTTTCTTGCAAAACGATTCACTCAAGAAGTTGATCTCACCACCAGGGTCTATGAGGATTTTTGCTGGTCCACCAGCAATTGTACCCTTGACAATGAGAAGGCCCTTGTGATTTCTCTCGAATGCAGGGGAGAATGTTTCAATGAACGTTGCATTCGATCTGATGGTGGACACAATGGACCTTTTTGTTTGATTCAATGATAACTCCGAGTTTCTTTGTCTAACACAAGGTTGTCTAATGGTTCTTCAATGACTGGAACTGACTGGGGACCTTCAATCAGTTCCTCCGGGCTTTTGGGCAGTTCTTGGCCATGTCCTTTCTGTCTGCACCTGAGACAGAGACCTTCGCGCATACATCTTTCACGTTCTTCTTTGTCAAGCTTCTGTAAATTGGGAGTGTTTCTTTTTAGCCCCGGTATCACTTCTACGTTCCCAATTTCCATTGGTACAGGACTGCTGGTTCCAGCAAAAGAGCTTCCATTTCCATTCCTTCCTCCAGAAGACTTTGGTAGGTTACCGGGTCCAGAACGCCGATAGGCCGACTCTACTCGCTCAGCATCCTTCATTAGATCGGAGAGGTTGACGTATTCTTTGGTGCACAACGCCTTCCAGATATAGGGCTTCAAACCGCGAGAGTAACGATCTATCTGGTCTTTAACTCCAATATCGGGGATGTCGAGTATAATTTTGTTGAAGTCTTCGTTGAAGGTAGGAACATCTTTGACTTGTTTCCAGCGGGCGAGTTTGTCTCGAGCGATCTTCTCTTTGTTCAGCGTTTCAAAACGCTGGATCAAAGCAACCTTCAGGGACTGCCAGGAATTTATTCCTTTCCCTTCTTCTGTCTTGAAGTGGACCATCCACCATTCATGGGCATTTCCAGCCAAGTAGCTGAGTGCTATGTGTAGGGGTCCATTGCCATCATTTCCCCCGAGGTAGTTGTCCATTTGAACGCACCAGCTAGCAATTGATCCTTTCCCAGTGAATGTAGTTGGCTTGTTTTTCTTTGGGCCAGCCTGACTGTCCACTAGGGCATTATTTGACGAGCTGGCCTGGTTTCGGGCGTTTACGAGTTCAGATTCTAAGGAGGATACCTTTTGCGCTGCAATAGAAAGCTCTGATCTGTGTGCCGCAATTTGGTTATTGGCGTGCTCAAGATTCTGCTGCAACTGAAGCACCATTTGCGTAAGGGACTCTAGGGTGACTTGCGGCTGATCCATAGCGATTAGGTTCACAAAGCAGTAACAGTGTTTGGCCTGGTATCTGAGAGAAGTTTCCGACTTACACGTGTACACGTGGTGATACGTGTACACGATTTCTGTAACACCTGGAGTAACAGAGAGTCTCCTAGATGGTTCTGGCTAACTACCCACGATGCGAAGCCTCCAGCAAAATGCCAAGCAATGATTTTTGAAAAAATTGTGATTTATAACCTGATTGGTTCTCCTTGCACCTTCAAATTCCGGTCTGGTGACCTAGTGGTTAAGTGTAAGCAGCTCCTGATGAAGTGGTCGCGGGTTCAAATCCGCCAGGAGCACTTACAAAAAGTTCCTTCTTTGACGTAAGGGTTGACGTCAGTCACGTCGGGTGCGTTATAGTAGCCCTTCTTCCGATTCTTGCTTTGCGGTGGTTGTCCTGTCTAGGTCCTGATGGCGATACGGACTTACAATTGTAAGTCCTACTACAAGGATCTGGGGGCAGCAGAGGAAAGCTTGCAATCACAGCGGAAGGGTGAACACAACACACACACGAAGTCGATTGAAATGAACTTATTGCTTATTTTCCTTTTTTACTCAAAAACAAGCAATTTTAATGGAAAAAAAGATACTAATTGTGACCTCTGACTGTGAGTCGATGCTGAGCCCCGTTCTGATGGCGGACAAGGTCTTGTTCACTGAACAACTCAAATTGCAGTCCTTGCACTTGTACTCCTTCTTGCTTGTACGGCGGATGTGACGACGGGAACGGAGGTGCTCGAAGTACTGAACGCGCCGGAGCAGGTCACTTGACAATGACGACAATGGAACGGAGAGGACTTCGGGTTCTTGTTCATCCGCGGCCTTTTCGAGGGCCTAGCCTTGCGGATTCGATGGTTTACCACCCTTTGGATCGACACAGAGGCGGCGTCCGGCAGTACTTGAAGCCTTCTCGGAGGAGCCCTTGAACTTGTCGGTGGCCTTGACGGGTTCGAGACGGTCGGACGCGACGGCTTCCTCGGGACCGGGGTAAGGATCGAAGGCCGGTCGATGGGGGGTGCAAACGATCGAAAAGGGGTGCGAGGCTCTTCGACCGTAACAAAGGGAGATGCCACTGACAGTGCTCGGGGTAAGACAAGATCTTGGCAAGTCGGCGTCGGTGTCTTGGGCTCCTCGGGGCTGAGTAAGGCGATGGGGTTCTCGGAGTCGACGGAGGAAGCGGGGTCTTGGGATCTTCTTCCTCGCCAATCGGTAGTATTGGCGAGGTGGGCGGGGAACGAAAGTCGGCGAGGTCTTCTGAGTCGTACTCTGACGGCGATGGAGGGCGGCCCTTTGACTTCCTGTTGTACGACACTGTGGGTTACCGCGTAAGGGTCAGAGTGAAAAACACAATGTTAGTCTCTGTTTGCAATCGGGCAGCTGAGATAAATCTAGTAGAGATTTTATCCCAACTGGCGGATTGGAAAAACGCACAATAAGGCACAACTTACTTGCGATGCTACCACGATGTGGGGTGTTAAGCGCACACGAGCAGATCAAGGTAGAACTGTGGTTGAAACTTTGGTTGAGGCTGGCTGGGTAAAGCCGGCCGCTCCAAACCAGGGTTTATATAGAACTGAAGATAGCTACAAACTAAAGAAAATGCAGTCTAACAGTAGCGAATTCAAAGGTATTCCCGTAAAACAGCCCTGACGGTATCGTAAGTAGCGCTTTCAGAATTGTAGTCGGCAAGAGTGACATACTCTGACAAGATGTAAGAAGTACATTGGTCCAGGTGGCATGGGATAGCAAGGCGACTTTTGATTGGTAAAGCAATGATGTAATATCCCAGTGTGCAACTCGCCCGTAACTATTCCAAGTGTACCAATGGGGTCAAACGCTGTGTTCAGAACTGTAAGGAAAGTGTAATGACAGCAAAGTGCCTAGTAGCCCTGGCTGCAAGGTTACCAGTGGTTTGAATCTACAGTACAGTATATGCAGTGAATTCGTGTAAAGCTGTAAGGTCTGTGAAGTGAAATACAACACAGACAGAGAACAAATTGCAAAACGACCAGAGAAGGTCATAAAACCGTTCAAGAAGTTTTTGAGACCCACTTTCTCACCAATCTTACCAATGCGAATCCCAAAAAGATTCTTTCCCTTCTCCCAGTATTCCTCGAACTGTACATATGGAACTTAATCCATTTGATCCGGAAGTCGTGCAACAAAATTGTCTCTGGACAGGACCACAGCCTTGGTAAAGCAGCTCTGCCACTGATGAACAACACAACTCTTCAACAACCATTGCACACACTCAAATACCAGCTGCCACTCAAGAATAATCTGTATTTCCGTTGGTCCTTCGAAACGACCAGAAGCACTACGATAGCACCTTGGCTTCCTGTAATTGCGCTGCAAACTGTCATACTTCTTGGTCTTGGGAGCTTTTCTCGAGTTTCACAACACTCAAAGAGGCGGAGCGCATTAATGGAGCTCGAAAAATATTGCTGACTTCAACAGAACCACCAGGAGAAGCAAATGAATTGATGAAGTGGAACAATACATACTCTGCCGCGGAAAAATTGAAACGGTCAACATTACCAGAGAACACACATTGCACAACTCGATATGCGATAAGGGGAAAGGTTTTGTGTCAGTTCTGCTTCGCCGCTATAGTGCAATTACACCCACGCAGACTACGTTCCCTGGCTGGCGAGCTGTCGAAGGATTACAAATTTGTATGGAAGAACAGTTCCAGGAACAGCAACCCCAAAGGAGGGTTATCTGCACATTATATTATTGCGGTACCATTTCTTCAGTGTTATGGCGAGCTTCATGCTATGAGATGCCCCACTGGACAGGGATCTGCTGAGGAAATGCCAATTCAATGGATTCCAAATGGCACTCGGAGAGAGACAGTGTACGAGAATTACAAACTGGAATGGAGCTGCATTCGTGATGCTCTCGTTCTTAACACTGAAGATAGAAGGCTTTCTCCGGATATTTATATGGCAATCATTTCTTTTCTAAGAGTTTGGAGAGTTTACTATCCGACGTTGCGAATTCTCAAAAGCGGTAGCGATTTCTGCGACACCTGCACTGAGCTGAAGAACTACGCCTCTTCACTCACAGATGTCGGAGCGCAGCACGCATTAATTCTGGCACGAGTTTAGCATCGAAAAGTGGCACTCACTGAATATAAGCACTATCGCTCTGTGCAGGAGTTGACAAAGAAGAAAACCGCAACGACGCCTCTGCACTTGGTTTTTTGATTTCGCAGAGAAGGTTTATTACCTCATTTACTGCGACAACCTGGCGAGCTCCATTATGTCACAGGTTTGGAGCTCGATATTTACGTGCGAGTATGCCGAATGGGTAAGAGCTTTGGCGATTGGTCTTAGTTTTGTGTGGGATGCTGGGGTCTACGCGCAATTACAGCTGCGTCCGCCGACACGTATAAAATGTTGCAGTATAGGTAACTAAAAAATATTTGAAAACAATTTGGTTGTACAGAAAATGTCTACAAAAATTTGAATTTATGTATGATTAATATCCAGTGCAAACAATCAATATGAAGTTTTTGTGAAGTAAATATTTACGGGCCTTATTTAATTTGTCGAATTGCCTGCAGACCTGGGAACAGTAGACGTAACTGGAAAACTCAGCATCGAAATACAGTATAGTTTTGATGGGAGGAAGTTACTATAGAAGTGATAGTGTCAATAGTTTCTTGAAAGTTAGAATTAATCGTATTTGAATCGAAAGAAAAAAGGCGAGGTAAATCCTAACAAAAAAGATAAGAGATTGTTTGGGTTTAGATTATTATGCAAAAATTTCAATAGAATTTTTACTTGACACGAACTGAAGTGCTACTTAAAAGTTCTCAACTAAATAGAGTTTCATGCCAAAAGGGTAAAAAGTCTAGAAAAACCACTCTAGATGATTTCCCCGAC